>OZ007573.1:27715061-27820061 GCA_963931925.1 Onchidella celtica | reverse complement strand
GCACAAAGTTCACTCAATAAAATATTGTATCATGAGACTTTTTTTTATACCCCGACCATGCCAGAACGTCACATATAATACTCATAACGTCCACCACCAGACACAATCTTAAGCCATACTCGAACATTTCATTTCCTGCAGCAACAGTCCGATATTATGTAGCCATTAGGTGGATTTAGCAAAATAGAGCTGTATAGATCTACTCATGTAGTTTCAGTTCCATCGGCTTCGAGACAGCGTGAAATCGATTACTCCCCCCCCCCCCTTTCCCCAGACATCTTCCCCACCCCCACTTTTTTAAAAATCTTTTTCTCTACCCTTTCGGGAGTCTGGACATCGTCTTCAGCACCCCGAGACATCGGAAATACATTAATGGATAAAGGAAAGCTGGACATCCTGCAAATGATTTGGCAAAAGGCAAAGGAAATCCTGGAAAACTGTGAGAGATGTTTCATGAAAACGATGATACAATGATACTTTGCCACAATGGCCGACGATACAACGATACGTTGCTTACAATGGGCACTGCCCTGTGACAAATTCAAAATGGAATATTTAGGCACAATGAAGTGCCAAACTCTTCAATACCCAGAAATTTCAAGCTCGCAAAAAAAAAAAAAAACATCCGAAACTTCTTTTTTTTTTTTTTTTTTTTAAATTTAAAAACCAAAAATTTACTGTATTTGACGACAGATAATACTTTTTCGGTGTATATCGCCCAACAACCTCCCCGCACAAGAATTTTGCTGGAAGGAAATTGAGTTGCAGATTAGTGTGCAGATGGCGTCAAAATGAATTTTAAAAAGTCTGAAAGAAATCTAATTTATATGGCGAAGGGGAATGCGTTTTCGTGCATTTATGGAGAACTTAATTTCCCAACTATAACTTCCAATTAAGAATTCGACAGCACTTATAATAGAGTCAGTTCCAGCTAGTTTCTTTCAGGGAACATGAGTTCTCATTCTGCCCTTTTTTCGTTAGACGTGGATCAGGAATATGGCTGTAGAGAGCCGTTGAAAAACTTTTGATTATTAATGCCAAATTATTGGAAAACTGAGGAAAAAATATCACTCCGTGTGATTTTCATGTACAACCTGAAGTGATTGTGTTTCGGATGAACCGCTCAGTGTGGTTCATGGTTGTGAGTCAGTTAATCTTGTTTACTACCAACTGATAATCTTACAACGACATGAAAGTATATGGTTGATGTAATACACCTGTTTGGCTTTTAAAATATCTTCTATTTTTTTTTCTGTAACAAGAAAAACAGAAGCCATACAAAAAAATGTTTGACCCCTGGATTATAAGGGTGTACACAGGGTATTCCTACTGTGACCAAATTGTGTTTGCCCTTCGCGCGATAGGACGTAAATTATGTTTGCACAGCAGGATAGTCGGCACTGACAATACGAGTAATACATTTGGGAAATAAATAAAATAATGAAGTAAATAACAAAAACAACAACAGTCTTTAGAAAACAGAGAAAAGAGTTACTTGGTTAAACTTTCTCAAGAAACAGAGACAGACAGACAGACAGACAGACAGACAGACAGACAGACAGACAGACAGACAGACAGACAGACAGACAGACAGCAGACAGACAGACAGCAGACAGACAGACAGACAGACAGACAGCGACCGAGACAGAAACAGAAATAAAAAGATATTGAGGAAGACAGACTGACAGCGACAAAGTAACACTGAGAGAAAGAAAGAAAGAGAGGGCGAGAGAGAGTAGAGGAAGAGACAGAAAAAGAAAGAAAAGGCGGTGACCAGACGGACAGACACATAGACATAGACATAGATAGACAGACAGACAGATGCCCCATAACTTATCCACACAAAATAAAATCAAAATCTGAGTGCGGGAAAGCAACTACTGTCTCCCGAAAAGAACAACCCACATCCTGAACCTAATTCACAGCCACCTCCTCACTCACCGACACTGATGTTAGTAAACCTTCCAGGGTACACCTTTGGGTACCGATAATTAGACAGGTAAATAGGTAATGAAAACTGGTCAACACGGGCCGGTGTCAGAGCAAACAATGACCCAGGGTCAGCCGGCCGCCGCACCGGCTACTTTGTTTACTCAGATGACAGGCCTGGTGTAGGTAAATAAGCCCGGGGAGTGTGGGCGGTGGGGAGATGGACAGCGCCTGGGATTGTGTGTATGAGTGTGATACTGAGGGGATGGACAGGCTAAAATACTAACTCCTTCTTCTAATGCAGCGATTTTCACACTTTTTGTTTTTAATTTGAGACTCCCTTCATGGCTATGATCACTTGATCACCAGCTGCCTCTCACCCTAACAAAACACACACATAAAAAAAGAAAATTCTCCATCCTTCCACTCACTCCAATTTGTTCGTTCTATCGATCGATCTATCTATCTATCTATCTATCGCCCCCTTTCTCCCTCGCGCTATCAGCCCCCCCCCCTTCTCTCTCTCTCTCTCTCTCTCTCTCTCTCTCTCTCTCTCTCTCTCTCTCTATCTCTCTCTCTCTCTCTCTCTGGCAAATCGTGAGAGAGAAACACACATGCATAACATGGACTGTCGACTGAGATCAGAATATGTCCGTATATTTTGAAATCCAACCCGCCAATCGGCCCGCTACCCCAAGGCAGAGAACCCATGTTAAAATCCCCCTAAAAGATCCAGTCTGATATTCATAACACAAAGACTCTAGACTCAATCAACAGCTTACAGTATTACAATGATGCCAAAATGAACCCCAAAAAATGTATTTCTGAAGCTGCTGTTGGTGGCGGTCCGTGGTAATTTACACAGTAAATTATAGCTGAGGAATGACGAAATATTATAAAAACCACAGAAAAACTGTGGTGTCACAAAGAAAAAGTTGTATATAGCAATGTCTCGCGTAAGAAATAATACCCAAACGATACAATAAAACGCAGACTAAAAGAGAAGACAGAAATTACTGACCATTTTCTGTCTCCTTTTTTAGTTTGCGTTTAATTGTATCGTTTGGGCTGAGGAGTGAGTAGGCCATCTCTCAGTATTTTCTACATTCAGCTTTGCAATGAGATCCCGGTCCCCGAACATTAGCCATTTCGGAATCTCCCCGGGACTTGACGAGTACGAGAAAACTGAAGGTTGGCGTTGAATCTACTTTCAATAATTATGACAAGATCCACAGAGTACTGAGTCAAACCTGTTCTCCCTCGGTTTTGTGGACTATGACGTTAAACAGGACACTGCGCGCTAGTGAGACTGACACATATCTTGTCTCGCTAGTTGATTCAAAGTAAAGGGGCCCATACACGATAAAAAAAGTCGTCAAAATTTTGATTCAAATTTTTGATGGGAAATTTTGTTTCAAAACTTTGATGTACAATTTCCCACACACGTATCCACGTTTTTTTTAATCAAAATTCAGTTTTGTCAAAATCTTCGACATGGACGTATCAGTGGCCATAGCACTTGTAATTGCCTTGGACTCGGATGAAAGACCTCGTAAACGGCGTAAATGGTCCAAGAACTGGTTATTACAGCGCGGAACCTACGGACATGCTAATCTTCTAAAAGAATTACGTATTAGCGAACCTGAGGACTTCCGTAACTTCCTACGAATGGATGCGCAATCGTTTGATGAGTTACTCGGCCTTGTTGAGCCATTGATAAGGAAAAAAGACACAGTAATGCGTTCATCCATTTCACCAAGTGAACGCTTGTCCATCACACTGAGGTACCTGGCGTCTGGAAATTCCTTTGAAGACTTAAAATTCCTGACAGCAACATCGCCACAAGCGATAGGAAAGTTGGTCATCGAAACATGCGAGGCCATTATCGTTTGTCTGAAGCGTAAGGGGGTTATAAAGGTGAGGTGAATTTACATTGTA
Source organism: Onchidella celtica (assembly GCA_963931925.1). Classification (NCBI taxonomy): domain Eukaryota; kingdom Metazoa; phylum Mollusca; class Gastropoda; order Systellommatophora; family Onchidiidae; genus Onchidella; species Onchidella celtica. The sequence goes on along the minus strand of OZ007573.1, from coordinate 27,816,194 downwards.
CGATATTGTTGTTAATGTGTTGGTCTTTGTCTTTTAAGAACTGTGAAAACGCTATAACAGAAAAGGAAGCTTCATGGCGCAAGTTTAAAAATAAGACTCTTTAACTAGCCTCAGGAATCAAGAGGGTGGGCACACCTGTACTTTTTATAAATCAATGCCTTTTTTAAAACGGAAATACAATGACAAATTCAACATGATGTAACTGTTTTTTGAAATTTGAAAGTTTATTATTAAACCAAAGTATTGAACATCAAAATGAAGTGACATTGGTATGATATGACAAATGAAAGAAAAAGGGAATCTAAGCAAAAAAGCAAAAGCAGAATGCACACCATAAGAAATGTCGATTTTCACAATCTTCTTAAACGTTAGGGTTGAAATTGCTGAAAAACTGAGCGAGACTGCTTTGGTTTCCAATGCATTCATTTGGCTCTTGCGAAAAGTGTCCGCCTTGGTCATTCTTCAAGAAGGAGGCAGATTCCGTCTGAGAATAATATGGTGTACTGCATCGACTGCTGTGCAGTGTGGGAGTGTCACAGTTAATTTGGACTGAATGTTTGTGCAGCGTTCCGCATCGGCCTTCAAATAAGATGTCATTTACGGCTTTCTTCGCCCACAGCTGTTGCCTGGGATCCATACTTTTCAATTCATGTGCCCATGTCTTGGCTTGGCTCAGGTACGGGTCGTCCGGCTCAGTTAAGCGTGCTTTGGCCAACGACAGGAGCTCCGCTTTCTCGGCTTCCGGGGCTGATTTTCGTTTTCTGATAGTAGTAGTAGGCCCAGACTGATTGGAGGATGACGGCGTTGTCGGTCTGGGCAGTGGGCGTGTTATCGCTGTAGATGTAGATGGTTCCTCGCCGTCTTCTGCTTCTCCATCTTTAGTACTTTCTTGTGGGCAACCTTCATCCTGGAATAGAATCACACACGAATTTGATTAGACTTTGTTTGGTGTCGATATTCCAACAATCGTAAGTTTTTGAATTATTTTTTTTTTGCTCAGATCTATGTGCCAGGCTTCATAAGGACATTTGTTTTATTGATTTACTCGTGTTTTAAAGGCTAAAATGTTCCCTTTTACTTTATGTTTACTCAATGTAACCCAAAGTAACCACTGTTAGTAGCTTTTAGTAATGTAAACTCCAGATAAATTTAACTAAAACAAGCTGTCTTAATAAGTAGGATCAATACTTCAATCCTCAACAGCACTCTCCTAATCACTACACTAAATACATATGCCAATCAAAATAAAACAAAAAATGAGTTCAAATGGGGGGGGGGGGGGGGGGAGTTTTTGAATTTTTAATAGCAAGATTTAATTCATTTTTCAGATTCCAACAACACCAGAAGAATGGAGACTGACGAGTGAAGCCTTCAAGTCGGCCTGGAATTTTCCGCACTGCTTAGGTGCTATAGATGGAAAGCACATTGCTATCAAAAAACCTGTCGGATCCGGTTCATTTTACTTCAATTACAAGAAATTCTTCAGCATCGTACTCATGGCAGTTGTCAATGCCAATTATGAATTCATTATGGCCGATGCAGGCGTTAATGGGCGCGTTTCCGATGGAGGGGTGATAGCAGTGACTGAATTCGGTCGACGCCTTGAAGAAGCCGCTTTGAACCTTCCGCAACCAGAGCCAATAGTTCAGAACGGAAGCAAAATGCCGTTTGTTTTCGTCGCAGATGATGCATTTGGAATGACAGAAAATCTTTTAAAGCCATACGGAGGGGACAAATTAGATCATGACCAACGCGTGTTCAACTATCGCTTGAGCAGAGCGAGGCGTGTGTCAGAAAATGCTTTTGGGATACTTTCCGCCAGGTTTGGGGTATTTCTAAGCCCCATACAACTTGCCCCTGAAAAAGCTGCAACTATTACGCTAGCATGCTGTTATCTGCACAATTTCCTTCGCAAGAAATCAAAACACTACTTGAGAGCTGGAAGTGTGGACTGGGAAGATGCTAATCACGAGATCCACCCAGCGGACTGGCGAGAAGAACAACATCTAATTGAAAGTTTGAGGACATGCAGAAGTAGAAACATTGGAGCGGTGGTACGCGGTGTACGAGATTCTTACCGCCAACACTTTTGCACACAAGGACAAGTTCCATGGCAAGATGCCAGAATTGCGTAATGATTTCATACAAACAGACTTTATGTGCATCAAAATGAGACTGTGTGGCCTGTGTATGGTTAATGGATAAAATGAAGCTGAACGCGATTTGGTGCAGGGTTGACTTCACAATAGTCAACTGGAATAGAATGTCAAGATTTCCTGGGTTTATGGATCAATTGCAGTTTTCATGGCTAGAAGAAATTGGGGGACAATAATAAATACAATTTACTTACATCAATTGTGTCTTGTTCAGTGTTGCTTACATCCGGCGGGGTACTTCTTGACCTGGCAGGGGTCTCTTGGTCTTTTAAGAACATCATCGCAGACATGAACCATGCACTTGACTCGTATAGTTCGTCACTGCCAGCTCCTGATCTTGAACTTTTCTCGATCTTTCGTAGCTCGTTTCTGAAGTTTGTTCGCATATTGTTAAGCTTTTTTTTCATTTCTTCCATTGATCCTTGTTTAAAAAATTCCTGATATTTCCTCAAAAGGGTGTTGTAGGATTCAGCTTTTTTAAACCGGTTGTGATAGTCCTCCGACTTGATTTTCCACAGTGCCGGTAATGTCTGATACACCTCAAGCAGCTCTATTAAAAATTTCTTTTCATTCTCTTTCTTTGAAGACATTGTGATTTCTTATTTAATTTCTTGTCCTGTCGTCTTGGTTGTCAACTAGGAAAAAGAAATTTATTTGATCAAAATTTTGACACGAGCCCACAAACGAATCAAAAATTTGATAGCTCGTATAAAAAATTTGACAACTCATCAAAAAATATCAACTGAAGTTGATCCGTCAAAATTTTGATTCAAATTTTTTTTTGACATCAAAACACCCTACACACGATCAAATTTCTCACCAAAATTTTGATGTCAAAAATTTGAATCAGAATTTTGACGACTTTTTTTATCGTGTATGGGCCCCTTAAGTTCAAGTCTGAGTCCATTTGGTCATCAACGCAAAACAGGCTCGACTCACAACGCTAACAGCCCAAGAACGCAAGATAGGGCTCAATGGGACTTCCTTCAAGCTGATGAACATGATATAAAACACAAACACAAACTGTAAAATACAGAGACTGACTGTGCAGAGATCTGAATGAATGAATGAAGTAAACTACTGACCATATAATAATGCAGATCAAATAAAGAATATTGAGCCATTGGAAGCAACAGACAACAATGGAAAATAAAAACTGTGAGTTAGTGATCTACAGTGAAATGAAAAGGGAGGCGGGGAGGAGACAAAAAGGGACACTATAGGAGAAACCAGTGATAGGTTGGGAGATGAGTACTGTACCTTACTTTCCTACTCAGCCATTGTCTATCTGTATCTATTCAACTCGTACAGCTAATGAAACAGGGACTGACAGCATATTATTAACTTACCATGTCCCTGGAGAACAAACATTACGACAGAACAACACGCTAGTAATTACCCTAACACGTGAGTCGATATCGTTCCTGCCCCCCCCCCCCCCTACCAGACAAGAACCTCTAATTAAAAAGGAATAAAACAACTGGTATAAATTTTGCCGACAAGATCACTGGTCTAACAGTTCATTCATTTCCCGTAACTTACAAAATGTCGCCCCCACGGGAGCTGGCTTGGGTTTTATATTTACTTATGAAATCATTATAAAATGTCTGAATGAAAAGTGAAATTCTGGGAGTTATTTAAACAATACAATATACATGTATGTGTATTCCCTTACAAATTGCTAAAAGTTATGGACCATTACAACAAATTATAATACAAGAAGAGTGAGTGAGTTAGTGAGTGAGTGAGTGAGCGAGGGAATGGGTGACTGAGACAGACAGACAGACAGAGCATGGTGAGGGGTGAGAGCAGACAGAGACAATCATATCTCATATAATTATCAAAACATGCCTCCCATTCTATGGACAGTTTTCCCGCTAACTGATGACGCAGGAACACAGCTTGGCATTCTATTATTTTTCTATAATGTCTGGATCACTTCCTCCTTCTAATGATGAAAATTTCTCATTTGATTGGGGAACAAACAAAAAAAACAAAACCTGCCAAGTCTTTGCGTGAACAGGTTGAAGCAATTGCCGCATTCTCTTGTGTCCTTTGGCCATTTTCCTGTGAGAGCATTTATTTTTAATGTTGTGTTTCTTGTTACTAGTTGACATCATAATTATGGTTTTCGTTTTTCCACGACCTCAAATTTTCCTCGATCACGATTTTGTGGTAATTTTTTCTTCATAAAGTAACACCATGGGCGACTGGTCGTGTCGCTTTTTGTTTGTTTGTTTGTTTGTTTGTTCTTGTTTCTGAATTGTTTCTTTTTATTTTGGTCGACTAGATTTGGACTCCTCCATCACCTTGCCTTATATCAAGACTTCGTGTCTTCCACTTGTGCTTTGAGGTCTTTGTTTTAGAAGTTTCGCTGCACTTGGCACTTACACCTCGCTTTTCTTTGTTCTTGTTTGTGCTGTCTTTTGTTTCTTCTCTTTTATTCTCGTTTCTTGCCTTTCTTCTAGAGAACTACTTTTCTGCACTACAGAGTCATTCTAAGAGAAGACATTACAATCACGCCAAAACTGCACTATAATGTGGTCAGGGCTGATTCCCTGTTTTCTGTTGTTGTTGTCGTTTTAATATTGGAGAGATATCAACCTTAGTACATAGGAAAAATAGTGAACCTTTCGAGAACTCGGTGGAAACTTGAAAGGATTTACTTAAAGGCCAGCGAGTGTAGCATAATTATTGTCTTTTGTGCAAGGCACATGACCGCAGGACGGTTAATATCAGAGTGGGACACCTTGAGAAAGCTAAAGTTTTCACAATCACATAATGCACGAAAACACGTTTGGCTCAGTACCTCAATTTCAGCTTTTTCCTGACTTAAACACAATGTAGACCTAAGCCGTTAAATTGTCTTCCACTGTCTGACTCACCCAATCTGGTAAGGTTATGTAAGACTGCAGACATGGCCAAGACAAGAGCTGACTCTGGACCAGTGATAACAAATAAATAAGCCAGTTGGGAGGACAGGAAGGGGGGTGAGCGTCTGTTCTAGAAATCCAAATTTACTTTCTTGTCAAATATTCCCCGGGGCAAGCACAAGCCAATGGACACACGTAATTCTCTTTTCTAATACTCACTTTGTCTTCTCTCTCTCTATTTCTCTCTCTCTCTCTCTCTCGCTTTCTGTGAACCTTTCCCTCCTTCCCTCCCCTCTCTTTCTGTCTCTCACTCTCTCTCGCTCTCATTCCTCTCCCTTTCTTGTTCTTTTTCTCCGTCTGTCTGCTTGGGTTCTTTTCTGTCCTTGCCAGGCTTGTCTTTCTCCCAGAAATTGTATGTCTAGGCCTGCACTGCTGTCACACTCAAGTCTACAAAAGTTCAAATTAAAAAAGTTCCAGTGGACAAGAGGATTTAAGTCACAGACTTTAGAAACTCAGCGCTGTCATGTTCAGATAGAGATGTTAAGAGCACCAGACGAAAACGATGAAAAGGCGATGCCATCTCTATCCCTACCATATCCATCGACCCCCCCCCCCCTTTCAAAAGACAAAAAAAAGAAGTGGAGAAGGGACAGGGGCGGAGGGGGTGGGGCTGGTCCAAGACGAAACGACTGTTGGGATGACTCCTAAGGCGGGGGGAGAGGGGTGGAGGAGAGAGTTCTCATGCAAAAATGGGCAGGCACGAATAGTCTGAGGGGTAGGTGGAGAAAAAAAAGGGATGGGTGGGGGGGGGTGTCTTGCAGAAGGGACTGGTCATGGGGAAGGGGTGAGTGGAGCTCCTGCAAAAAAAGACAGCTGGGAAGTCTTGACGAGGGTGGATATGCAAAAATGGGACATTTGGGGGAAAAGTCTTGTGTAAAAGGGATTTTCAAGGGGGGGCCGACGTGATCAATATGCGAGGAACTGATTTCCAATGTCCCTGGGGCCCCAAGCTTTAACCGGTCGGCTAGTCACAGATTCAAATGTCTTTGGTGGGCGCTGGCGGCTCTGTGTTACACCAGACTAAACAAGCACGGGGAGGTCTTAGTCAAGTTTTTCATTGGTGCTAAAGGACACTGTTATTGGATTTTTTATTTTTTTTCCTTTTTTGTTTCTCGATCCATTCTTGCATTCTAATACTGGACAAATTCCATTTACGTTTCTCATTTTCTCATTCACTTCCTTCTCTTTGGGTTCTGCACCTCTCTCTTTCCCTTCTCGTGTTACCGCTTTTCACCATCCGTCAGTAGCTCACTCTACCGAGAGCTTTTTCGTTATTTTTTAAATTCAAACTTCCAAACCCAAATTCCCCGTCTATCTGTCTGTTGTTTTCCTCCTGTCTCCCTCCCCTTTCTCTCTCTCTCTGTGCCCATCTACCCATCCATCCAGTGAATATCCATCTCTCACTCTCTCTCTCTCTTTGCTCATCTGTCCATCCATCCACGCATCTGCCGTCCATTAGCCATCCATCTTCTCTCTCTCTCTGCCTTTCTGTCTGTCTATCTATCTGTCTGTCTGTCTGTCTCTCTCTCTATCCATCCATCCATCTATCCATCTCACACGTCTCTTTGCCTCATCTACCCCCCTCCCCCCACCACCCTTCGCCCTTTCCTTCTCTCGCCTACTTTACTCATGACTCCTCTACCTTTGAAATTCAAACTAACAAAGTGTGAAAACGAGCCACTGTAAACGGGGCAACGGAGAGAGATTGAATGGGTGTTCAGTATTGGAGTAATGGGTGTTCAATATAATGACCACATCCCACCACAGGCTTTCCAGTATGGAAACTCTACCAGTTCTTTACATGAGCAAGCCCTAAATCTCTACCTTTTATCGTCTCCTTAAACTGACAAGGTTCTAAATTCAATTTCATCAACTTTTGAGAAATTGATGATTGAAGTTTCATGTGCTCAAAACTTTTAGAGATACGACTTTGTCTCTTTTTTTTTGTATACCAATAATTTAGACACCGAATCCGTGTGATACTTTGATACACAATGGAGAAAGCCCATACAAGTAGTGAGTAGTGTGTAACTCAACTCAGCCAAACAGTGGAGACAGAGCCTGGTCATTCTGAGGGGATATCATCTATATCTCTCTACGCACTGCCAAGCTGTGTCTCACTAACCCATCTCCTTGAACTCTCTCTATGTTCCTTCTGGTTTTGGCATCAGGAGTGGAGAATTTTATTGCTCTACTCACTCCCGGGGCAGTCATATGTTTTTGATAGGATAGTTTTTGTCTTTATTTCAGTTTGAAACGCAGATAGGCAAAGAAAGATTGATGTAGCTAGAAAGACAGAAAACAAAGAGTGAGCGATTTAAATAAAATAAAGACAGACTGAACGATTTCAATAAAAAGAAATGAACGATCTTAATTAAAGAGGGAAAAAGACGATTTAAATAAAAGAGAAAGAATTTTTCAAAAAGAGATAACAAATGATTTACATAGAATATACAGAAAGAAGAAAATAACAACAAGAGAGCGTGAGCGAGAGAGAGAGAGAGAGAGAGAGAGAGAGAGAGAGATAGAAAACGAACGACAGAAACAGTTTAGGGCCCTGCTGAAATGATGACCATAAATATCACGTTTCATGATGTTGCACTTTGTCTCTCCCCCCCCCCCCCCCCTACACAATGACGGGAGGGGGGCCAGAAGAGACGGTGGAAACATAATGAGAATTTCAGTGGAACGCTGGCGTAGAAAATCCACAACCCTAATGGAACAAATGAAACGCTTTGCAAGACTGAACAGGTTTTATGTCCCCTTGTCAATTATTTTACCAGACCTGGGGACAATTTCATGTCACTGGCTTTGGGAACAGACCGTAATATCATCTGATCGGAAATAATCTCAAAAATACGTCTGAATTCGTTTTGTCCACATAAAAATCGCATTATGTCTCTTGCCACCAATTAATAACCTAACCACCCAATCTAACTACTTAACAACCAACCAACCAAGCGACCAAGCAACCAACCAAGCGATCGACCGACCGACCGACCGACCGACCAACCAACCAAGCAAACGACCAACCAACCAACCAACCAGCCAGCCAGCCAACCAACCCATCCAACCAACCAACCAACCAACCAACCAACCAACCAACCAACCAACCAACCGGCCCGGCCCGGCCCGGCCCGGCCAGCCAGCCAGCCAACCAACCAACCAACCAACCAACCAACCAACCAACCAACCAACCAACCAACCAACCCACTGTTCTGTAACTTCATAACACGGCATAAAATAATTGAACCAAAAACTGACCGCTAAACGGACTTAGGACTGATAACGACTTACCATACACGTCAACTGAAAACAATTTACTATCGCCGAGCATAGGAATAGTGTATCTATACTACATATATTTGTGGACTTGAGATTTTTCGTTGCAAAAGGCTTCTGAACCACTCACCACTCAGACTTCAAATTTTATATGGTGCATCAGAATGGATGTAAGGGTGCACAGTTTTTAATAGAAAAGTCTCAAATCAGTGTTGTTGTTTTTATTGGAAATTTATTGTTTCGCCATCATTAGATCTATTTCGAGTCATGGTTCGCCATTTTAAGGTTTCGTTATCACTTCCTGCGATGTGTTCACTATCAAACACACTAACCCGTGCGCAAATCATGCTGTTGTACAGGATGCGCAGTGTGTCAACTCACAAAGGCAGAGCAGTAAGACTTATTTAAAAACAAACAAACAAAAATAAAATAAACAAATAGTAACAGGCCAGAGGAAGCAGGTCCATAATAACCACCCAGAACTGAAACCAATATTCAAACCGATTTATCCCGGGCAGGGCCGGGGGCCTCAGCTAGTTTAATATAATACCAACTTCACACTCAGAACTCTCCATTTCTAATCAGGGGTTAACATGACACACTTTGCTTTCACTCTGAACAGGACACTTTCAACTTGCCTCGGATAAAGTAGTGCGATTATAGTGACAGGTCACTTTGACCTCTGTGCCTGAGCTATTCCCGATGATCTCGACTTGCCGACGACGAGGTACGAGGTCAAAATACAAACAGGATAAAGGCGTTATCAAAACATGCTAGGCTGCTATGGTTGTAAAAACCTGATCTCATAGCGCACCAGATATGCAGTTATAAACACTTATACTGGAGCGGTATGGATTTGCACCTTCTTTGTACTGGCGTGTGATATTTATGGAGGTGGGAGTGGGTGGAGGGGGGTGATGGCCTGTTTACGTTGTGAAGTTTTGGCTTTGCATTTCCTTTGTACATGTATAATATATTTCCTTTGGGTGTGTGTGTTGTAATATCTATACCATGGAAAATTATGGGTCTACACGACAGTCCTCTGTATGCGGTGGGTGGGGATGGGGTGGATGTTGTGGCTTTCTGCACGCCATTTCTTCCACGCTCTTCTTTCTTTCATGGTAACTGCCCCCTCTCCCTTTCTTTCTATCTCTGTCTCTCTCTCCTTTTCTCGCTGTGTTTTTCTTCCCATAAATGGGAATAAAGAGGCTTGAGCAGATGATCTTATTTCATTTCGTGATTCATTTATTTTTACTTACAGCCAACCAACCAAGTGATCCAACCAACCAACCAACCAACCGATCCATCCAACCAACCAACCGACCAATCAACCAACCAACCAAACAACCGACCAACCAGCCCACCAACCAACCAACTAGCCAACCAACCAACCAGCCCACCAACCAACCAACCAACCAATCAAGTAACTAAAAAAGCGAGCGACAAACCAACCCACTGGCTCATCTCTCCAACCAACCAACCAGCCCACCAACCAACCAACCAACCAACCAATCAAGTAACTAAAACAGCGAGCGACAAACCAACCCACTGGCTCATCTCTCCAACCAACCAACCAGCCCACCAACCAACCAACCAACCAATCAAGTAACTAAAAGAGCGAGCGACAAACCAACCCACTGGCTCATCTCTCCAACCAACCAACCAGCCCACCAACCAACCAACCAACCAATCAAGTAACTAAAAAAGCGAGTGACAAACCAACCCACTGGCTCATCTCTCCAACCAACCAACCAGCCCACCAACCAACCAACCAACCAATCAAGTAACTAAAAAAGCGAGTGACAAACCAACCCACTGGCTCATCTCTCCAACCAACCAACCAGCCCACCAACCAACCAACCAACCAATCAAGTAACTAAAAAAGCGAGTGACAAACCAACCCACTGGCTCATCTCTCCAACCAACCCAACCTCTCTCTTTCTCGCTGTGTCTTTCTTCCCATAAATGGGAATAAAGAGGCTGAAGCAGATGATCTTATTTCATTTCGTGATTCATTTTTTATTGTCACTTACTTGTTAGACAGTGGCAAATAACAGTCCCTCTTTTATCTTTATATTCATTTCATGGACGAACAGAAGAACAAGAAAAAAAGATTTTGTTCTTTCAGGTTATAAATTATTGAGATGCAGCTATTCACAAATGTCTACTGAACACCGCTAGATGCTTGACAACTCGTCCCATTAGAATGACAAGGTTCTGTCTCCACTTTTGGGCTGAACTGAGTTACACACTACACACTACTTCTATGGGCCGTCTCCACTGTGTGTCAAAATATCAAGCGGATACGGTGTGTAATTTTAAGTATTTCTCAAAACCAAAAAAGGTGTACCATGTACCACTATAAACTATGGGCACACGAAACTTCAATCATCAATTTCTCAAAAGTTGACATTATAAGGGGTTGAACGTATAAGCCATCCATATAAAGTACGTAAGCTCCGATGGTGTGTGTGTGTGGTGGTCGTGGTGGTGGGGGTGGGGGGTGGGGAGTGGGGGGGGGGGCATCAGCTTATGAAAAACGTACTGGGGGCGGGAAGTTCTGGTAAGGGTACGCATGTTTTTCAATAACTGTAATAAAGGTAAAGTGTTGGTTTTGTTAATCTGTTGTTTGTTTTTTTCTTTTTGGATGTTAATAAGTTGTTGGATTATAATTATAAAAAGTCATGTTTTCTAATGAAAGCGGTCAAACTAATAGCCCATGCAAAATATCACGTAGTTTCAGAAATCTGGGGCTTTATCGTGGGTATTCACCATTCTAATGACAATACGCTCTGACAAGGAGCAGGGGCGTGTGAGGGTGGCGGGGGGGGGCGTACGATAAACATGGGGGGGGGGGAGGGTAAAGAGTCACCCAAATCGAGCGGACGCACTTTGGCCCCTTACACAATACAGTCATCATTCACTTGTATCAACAGTCTTTACCATGCATTTTGCCGCTCGCTGATACTTCAAGAGTTCAATCCGAGAGACACAAGGAGCAGTGACACCGCCAATACCGAATAAATAACTGATCAATCAGTCAGTCAGGCAGACAGGCAGGCTCGCCCCGCCCCGACCACAGGCCAGGACTGGGTCACACAGCAAGGCCCATTACTCTCGGGGTCGGAGGGTATTCAATCATGTCTGGGTTAAATACCACATGAAAAAAAAAATCGATACAGATGAAAGTGAAAACTGCAACCTGTATACGATTTCCGTGAGGCTGGCACCGTAGGGGGGCAGGTTCCCTACATCAAAACGTCGTCGGCGTGATGTCGTGACCAGCGGCTCTACATTGGAATGGTACTTTTCCAGTGCGCAAACTTGACTTCAATCTACACGACGGATGTCCGTAAGACTACTGGTAGGAAAAAGCCTGAGACTGAGGCCCTCGAGAAACCAAAAAGACCTCCACTGGCGGTTTACTTTCTCTATCCTCTACCCCTCAATAACCCGAATTCCCCCAGCCCTTTGGTCATCCTGAGCATCAGCTGCTACGTGACTGCTTTTGTATTTGGGTCTGGATGTCGGCAGGCGAGAGAAATGTATCCTTATCATTCTACAATGATTATAATCCTGTTACAATCCTGTTACGGTTAAGAGCACGTTAGCGAGGCACGACAAGGTAGCCGCTGCAGCAACAACTCTGTGGTTAGAGCACTCGACCCCGTGCGAGAGGTTGCCGATTCGAATCCCTCTCAGGGCGGGGACCCTTCTAACCAAGTTCCCGAAGTGTTCTTAAAACACCCAAACGACGGTGGCCTGATGAGGGTCCTGGTCTTGTCTGTGATCTAGCTTCATTGTGCTGAAAAGTGATGTCAAAAAACAACCAAACAGTCATGTAACAATTTATAGCAGGACTAGAAGGTCTAGAGGCAAGATGCTCGCCTCTCGTGCCGAAGGTACCGGGTTCGAATTTGCTGGAATTTTTTGGGGAAGGGGATAAATTCCTGGCCCTGACCCTATAGTATGTTGGAACGAGCAACTAGTCCTCTCACAAAAGAAAAGAAAAACAAAACTAGGAGGGTCCGAGTTCACTTTGCGCATGTTCGATCTTGGCAGTTGTTGAAGGTCGACAAAAGCAGGCCGAACAGGGCTGCTGTCCGGGAAAAATTCTAAAAAAAAACAACTAATCCCTACGACTAAACACACATACACAAGAACAAGCAAAGTGAGGTGTAAATGCCGAGGGCAGCGAACCTCCTAACCTCCTATAATAAAGACCTAAACACACAATAACAATTTATAGCCCCCCTCCCCCCTAAAAAAAAAAAAAGAAACAACCAATAATTGTAGGATATTGAAGTCTCAAGTCAAACTGAAACTTCTAGGCAACACAATAATAGAAAACAGTCACACATACACACCACGCAGGCATTTCAGCACGTCACGACATCATCATATTCATGATCTAAATGGCACTAAATAAAACAAATGCAAATTTTGAGTCGGCTCCAGCTGCTAGACAGTTCATGATAGGACCATTAATTGCTGATCAATAACTGTTGACGCCATGCAGTCTGCTGGTTTGTTGCGAAGATCCACACTGATAGCAAACAACAAAGAAAAACAAGAACCAAAAACACAAAAAAAATTCTAAACTGGTAACATCGCAAATTTATTACAAAATATTCATATCCTCTGCAGCCACTACATATTATCTAAAACGATCATAGACAACACTGTTGCAGTACAAGATCGTGACCTTGTAAATAAGTTACCACCCCACCTCCCTTTTCAATCCTCGAGTAAGACAAAAGTATTCTGAAAATGAAAAATAATAATCAGACACCAGACAGGTTCACTGGAACCCACAGAACTTCCACTTCTCTGATTCTTAACAAGTATTTTTTGTACAAAAACGGTCATGGCGTACTGCATGATATGAAGGTCTACATCTCCGCTTTGGGCCAAGTAAATGAAACATACAAATTCGAAACACTGCTTCCATGAGATCAGGAAAGACAGCTCTTGTCATGTAGCATGTGACCAGACACTTTATGCCAGGGTGGCCAAACTTGCTAATGTAAAAACTACATACGAAAAACTTTAGATGTCCGAGAGCCACAAGATGTCAAGAAAATTTGCCCACACGTTTTCATTGTTACATACATATTATCCTACCAAACGTGTATAAATATTAAGAAACTAGATGAAGTTCCCGGCATTATCCGGGATTAACCTGTGAACCCACTGTTCTCTCTCTCTCTCTCTCTCTCTCTCTCTCTCTCTCTCTCTCTCTCTCTCTCTCTCTCTCTCTCTCTCTCTCTCTCTCTCTCTCTCTCTCTCTCTTTGGTCAATAAAGCTTCCCATTCTACAGTCTTACTACAGATTCCATGCGCCCCAGAGCACTACGCACTCATTTCTGAGGGAAATTCTGCGCACGGAAGTGAACGCGTATTAACATCGTCTCTGGTGCGATGGGCTTACTACAGGGAGCCAAAACAAAGATCATTGTATTTTACATTTTTACAACTTTTATTTAAAAATACCTGAAACTTGAATCAACACAATCGGTCGATACAAAAGCGATTGGACTGGAGTAGTTGACACTTAAGAAAATTAATTTTATAATTTTTTGAAACTGTCATTTAGGCTGTAGAGTCGAGCAAAAAAAAGGGGCGAAATTGCACCACAATGAACTACTCCCGCCACTATTTTTTTTTATAATAAGATACGTGTATGCAACAACATTTACTCATGTGCGCAGTTTTTTTAAATCTGTTAATTTGTATTAATTTCAGTAATCACAAAGTACACAATAGTAAATATTTTCCAAAAAAGAAAAAAAAAAAAAGGAGCTCAGCCAACATATTTCCACGAGCCACATATTGAAGGTCAGGGAGCCACATGTGGCTCATGAGCCGCGGTTTGACCACCCCTGCATTATGCAGGGCATACACCAGCTTAATAAACGTTCTGAAACTTTGGCCAGCCATTGGTCCCCTGCTGAACGCCATGCCTTCCCTGGTTATCAATAAGCCAGAAGGAATGAAATATTAATAATGTGATATATCTATGCGTATTTTTAGTTCTTTTTTTTTTCAAATCCCCATAAAGTGCATGTCTGGCGTATAACTGCCCTTTCCCCAACCCCCAACCCCATCCCTCGGCCACGAAATGAAAAATCGATCCAGTGATGCAGTAGCCATTACACACCATGGTCGGGGGAAATTGTTGATGCGGTTAGATCAAAGAGAGTTTAACTGACGTTGATGCGAATGATAACAGTTAAGGGAAAGAGACAAAGAGAGAGAAAAAATGAGAATCTTATGTAATTTGTCTGTTTTCTATTATTGCCTACAAATTGATCTTCAGGGGAAATTTGCAATAATGAAACTTCTCCATTTCCACGCCGTAGTTTTGTAAAGCGTTCGTTATTTCCTCGCCACCAGCACTGCTCTGGTCTATTTCCACTTTCCACACAAATTGAGGCAAGGTCAAACATGGCAGAGCAAAGTGCATATCATTTCCACGATTTTATGAAAGTATCTCTCCTCTGTGACTATGACTGTAGACATACATATATATACACACACACACACATTGTATGTATGTATGAGCGCGTGCGTGCGCACGTGCGTGTGTATGCGTGTGCATGTACATGTGTGTGTTACACAGTTGTTCTTATACTTCGTAAGGTTTAACTGCAAAACTTCACAAGTGACTTTCTCGACATGTACTGATGCGAGATGGACTAAGGCAGTTCTATGGTAACGATTTATCATTCATGTACCGTACATGTTTATGCTGCATCTTGGGCTGAAAGATCATTCTATTCTCATTACCACAACTCCACCCTTCCTTTGAATACTGTTTTACAAGAAGACACTGATAAAATGATAAGGAACACACTAGAAAGAACAAAATTGTTGAACTTTTCGTAGATCTTCACTAAGCAATGTCACGGTTTGGTTTCGATCCCCCTGAAGCGCCATGTAATTCTGAAGTCAACGTACTTTTATACTGACTGAGCCATTTTATGATTGCTCAAAATGTGATACAGTTTGGAGAATAACTACACAAGAGCTCGTAATATCACCATAACCTTTAATAGTGTGTCAGGGCAAGAGACATTTGTGGATTTTACTTTCCATGACAACGTCATGTTTCGATTTCTATTTTGTACATGTACATATATTTTCCATTTCACTAGTTAAGCCATTATTGCACAATTTCACATTTTTTAGCAATTACACTCTGGCCAGTCAACTGTGAAAGGCGCAGTATCGCCAACATCCAGCAACTGGCTAACACACAGAAAACCCAAATTCATGACTAACTGTTAGTATACCACAATTTATACTAAAGTACTGAGACGAACCCCCCCCCCCCTTCACTCCACTTAAATTACAGAATACTGCACAAGAATCGATATATAATAATATCCTGTGCCGCCCCCTACCAGTGTAACGAAGACTAAAGCCCAATACCTGAACAAGCAATGCACAGCTGGGCTAGATCGTCAGGTTGTTGGTAAATGCACAAAGATCGAATCCAGACGCCGACAGAATCTATTCTGCTATTTGTTAGCAACAAAATCCATTCTTTATGAATAAGGTCGAGAATCGATTTTCAACATGTCTGAGCTCGCCCTGAGTCTTTGAAGATGTTTGATGCCAATTAAAGAAAAGGAAAAAAAGATTCACCACACACCGATCTAAATAACCTAATATCTGATGTACAGAAACGCGAGATCTTCATCAAATCACGTCAAAGTGTAACAATAGAATGCATTACACTTTGGCTTGATTTGGATAGAGCCAAGGAAAGAGCCAGACTTACATTTCCAACTTCGTCTTTGTTACGTTCCCTACCAGAACGTAAACTAAAACTCGATTGAGAATGCAATCTCGCCTCTCAATGTCTACCAATGTCTTCTTCCGCTTTTCACACGTTGCCATAATTGTATTTTCAATGACTTCTTGATGTTCGAGTTACGAATACAGTAGTTTCTACCGGAGATTTTCTATGGTGAGTTTATTGTAGAGGGTTTCTGGTTCCACATTTGATGACGTTCTGGGTGTTTATAAGCGTCGTCCTTTCACTTTCTCCTATTTTAAGTCTCCTCTACAGTATGTGAAACCCCAGAGGACGACCAAGACGAGGAAGACCTAAGATGAACTGGCTACAGAGAGTCGACCGAGATCTTCAGTTGGTCAACAGACGGTGGAATGATGCCCGGAGACTCTCTGCTGATCGGTCCGTTGGAGCGCTCTTTCTGCGCCACGCGTCTCACGACGCGGGAGTCTCTAAGTAAGTTGAGTTTACATATTACAGTAACCAGTTTAAACTAAGTAACCAGTTTAAACTAAGGGTTGGTAACTGGAAATGTTTATGTCCATTTTTAATTATTTTTTTTTACTAGCAAGGAGTTTTAGGTCGACATGCAGAGACAAACTAGTGGGAAGGTAGAAATAAATGTCAGCACTAGAGCCACCTTGTCTTAGGCGGTCCACTCAAAATTTGCAAACGTCAGAGAAAAGGACATGACTTCTCTTTGTATAATCTGATTAGACTATCAAATTGAGTCCAGGCCTTTGATGGTTTCAGCTCACCCAATGCATTCCGTTATTCATATACTGACTGGATCCTTCGTTTTTCTTTTTGTGCATGTTTGTGGAAGTGCCAAGGGACACTTTAAATTAGCTTCTTGAGGGTGGGGGCATTAATTCGATTAGCGAACACAAATACCTGAAAGGTCGCAAAGGGGTTGGATGCCATACGAGGTACACAGGACAGGACAACCACAAACTCAGAGAATTACCAGACCTTGACTTCGAATGTCTTGAAGCCAACACTCAAACTTTTTAAAAAGGAAAATGGTATTTCTGGCTATAATAAACCAAATCTAAAAAGCATGATACCGTGACTTGTCGAGAGGAGCATTCTTTATACCACATGAAAAAAACAACAAACAAAAAATGCTGCCGTGAAGATCTGACACAAAACTGAATGGTTCCAATAATTTATATAACTAGGTCATTACTAGTCGATACTGCGACTGATTTTTAGACAACTTTATAAGTTCCTAAACTGCTGGCGTTTAGATAAGCCAGATACATTGGACTTAGAATATACTTGTGTTTTCCAGCTTGTGAACATTTCCAGCTTTCAGAATACGATTTCATCCTATTTATGGGGTTTAATTTAAGACTGATTTATTGAGTTAAAGTAAAAGCTTATTCCTTAAACAAAAACAAAAAAACAACAACAAAAACAACAAAAAATTCACTGGTGGCAACATTTTTAAAGGCATCTTTTAAATCTAACGCAACCACCCTCACACTTAACATCTTTGGTAGTTCAATAAATCTGAATGCGGGCCCTTGGCGAGGGTGCCTTGGCCTGAAGTTGGGAAGATCTAGAGCAAAGAGAGCTCATTCTTTCACAGTTCACCACTCTGCACCGTCAACACAGACAAGCCAAATCCTATCAGCTCGGCCAGCCAAACACAGAGGCTTTTTCAGGCTGCCTGTGGGCGGGGATCTTCAACTTTTTTGTAGCTTGGAGACACATTTCGAGGCTGAGTAACACACATTCGTACCCCCACCCCCAAAAAGCTAATTTGAAGTGTCCTTTGGCCGTTCCACAACCACGCAGTGAAACAGAAACGAAGGATCCAGTATATGAACACCGATAGGCAGTGTGTGAGCTGAAACTATCAAAGGCCTTTCACTCTGTAACGCTGGACTCAACTTGACAGTTATATCATGCAAGAGAAGTCATGTTCTCTGTGTATCGTCCAATTTTCTGTTGAAATTCTGTAGGCGTCTGCAATTTAATTTTGTTTTCATTATAAATCCAGTCAGAGAACGAGGCACTGGAATATCAACTATGTTCCAGATTTGAAATTCAACCAGTCAAAGAGATTTTCTTCTCCTTGGCTCGCGATCCCCCAGACTGAAGACCCTTGGCCCAGGGTCTACTGGCGGCGGAGACGCGATCGGTAAGGATCCTTCGATAAAAAACCGCCAGAGCATTTGCCGTCGTTGTCACATGTCAATATTCGCCTGTGTGACCCTATTGCACACCGTACCAGCCTTGGGTCGCTCTACAAAATCCGCACCAGTGTTATGTGCGCAGATTGTGCCGTGTATACCCCCAGGCGGGGGCATAATTATACTTGACAGTGTGTTTGTTGTCAGAAATCCTGTGCAGTGATTCGATAACCAAATCGGCTGGCTTCTCGTAAGCTGCATATTATACACCCAGACCTGTATTATTTATATCTGCCTGTTTCATAATAACTTATCACGACAGCAAACTGCGGACTTCCGTATTCTGACACTGTGTTTGTTGACAAGAAATTGTGTGCAGTGATTCGATAACCAGCTCGGCTGGCTTTTCTTAATGTTTAAGACGTATAGACACACACACCTACATCAATTATACCCGCCTGTTTCATAATAATAATAATAATATACTTATCACAGCGGCCAGCCTCGGATTTCAAGTGCTCTACTTAAGACAGTAGCCTCCATTCAGGAGTGATAATTTTCTGCGAGTACACATTTCCAGGGAATACAAACTGGAGAGATGGTTTGATAAACAAGCGGGGCGGTGTACACAAGGAGCGGAGCTCACTGTGTTATCTTGACAGGTCGGTAAACAGAATTGCTGCTTTGAATGTGTATGTTCCTGACCAGCCTTGCTTTTGTGGTCTTGGGACTTAAGACTTGAATGTTATACATAATGAGTGTGTTCTGTCAAATAACAGAGGATGAAAGAGTTGTGTGTTCGTCGGAGAAAGATTGCAGGTATGAAAGAACAAGAGAGAGAGAGAAAGAAAGAGAGACAGAAGGGGCAGAGAGAGAGAGAGAGAGAGAGAGAGAGAGAGAGAGAGAGAGAGCGAGTGAGAGAGAGAGAGAGAGAGAGAGAGAGAGAGAGAGTGGTATGGTAGAGAGGAGAGAGAGTGAAAGAGAAAGAGAGAGAGAGCGCGCGAGAGAAAGGAAAGAGAGAAGGTTGTGTGCATAATCCGTCAGGAAAATTCAATTGTTTTTTTTTTAAAACGTACTGTGATATCCATAACTTCCCTTACATTGTAGATTACTGTTGCAACTGGCTGTTTGGTTGATAATGTTGCTCGTTTTTTGGTCACGCTTTTTTTTTCTTAACGTTACTGGTTTGTTTGGGTTGTTGTTTTTTTTGTGTTTTGTTATCGTTGCTGTTAATGCCATTCGGTATTCAAGTCAGGTGTTTACAACGTCTCTGTGTCGCTCCGCCTTTCGCATGCACTCGTAATGACGTAGTCCATCGGGGCTTTTATAATTACTGAAGGGTGGAACCATTTACATAAGGTCTTTGTGCAGTTGGCGAGCTAGATTTTCTATAGGCGGTAATATGTCGGTCTTGCTCTGTCTTTCAAATGCACACGCAGCCTATTCCTATAGATCTCTTCTCTTGTCGTAAGGGCAGGTGTATACGGTCTGCTTACGATTTAATGACACCAGGTTGCCTTTCTTACTTTCTTTTTAGAAAACACTCGAAATTTATACATAAAGGTGTCTGAGCTATAGATCTTTTTCGGTCAATACGCCAGTGTTACGGTCTCTTTACGACGTACTTACGACAGGCCGCCTGAGCCTTGTTTATCTTTGTACCCAACCATGATAAACTAACCGCAAAATTAGGTAGCTGCTGTGCGGTAGACATGGACAGCACGCGTTACTCAATGCAATTACTGGCAGTGGTTCTGAAATGGGGGCAAATGTTTCCCCCTATGAAGAAATACCTAGGCCTGCTAGTTCACATCAGTTGAAGCCAGAAAAGTGCAAAAAAAGATAAGCGTGTATACTGTCTTCTGTGCAAAGCAAAATAGCCCAGGATTGTTATTATTAGGGTGAGGCACCTTAAAATTAGCTGAAGATTTTAGAGTTATATCCGATATACAGGATACCGACATGGTTCAATTCGCCAAATTCAGTCCGTTCACTTGCGCGCGCATCATCCATATCAACACTGCAACAGTTCACACCACACTCCTTCATACTTTAACGAAAAAGACTAGTACCACACAATTCAGAATAGTACTCACCGTGTTTATAGGCGCGTAAATTGTGGACATAATCATAGTGAAAGAAGGAACGGTCCGTCTCAGTATTCTGTGTCTTGGATTATATCATGCAAGAAAAACATTTTTCGCTCAAGATCTCATATAGACAAGCTTTTCGTGATTCAAACACGATACAGAACTAAGACTTTCAACTGAAACTCGGTGAGTCATCGCATTACTGTGTACGTCCACACATAAACTTGTTCTGTCAGAATGCTATGAATTCTGTCAGGTGAAATTTAGAGATATACTGACCGAATTGCTATAGGGAAATAGAGACATGATATACATGTATAAGAGCAGAGAGGAACAGGTTTCAAAACTATCAGAACCACTGACCCACGTTGAGCTTCTGCTTACCTGAACGTACTCACTCTGTCGGCTTACGCTACATCGCTGCATTTTATCATAAGATGTGGACGCTGCACTAAATGCACTTCCTTTGACATTTCACAATCTGCCCCACGCAATCTGTCCTCAAATGTCATTCATTTCTTAAAAGACTGGTAGAAAATGTCAAATTCATAACAACTCTTAAAAAAGAAAAATGTCGTCGCTCCAAGTTTCAGTTTGTTCACCAATTTCCTGATATCGCAATTTCGACTTCAGGCACTGAAACATTAATTACGAGGTTTTTACCTACATAGATGGTCCTACACTACGTGCAAAAGCAGATTAAAGTCCTCAAAGGTAGACTGACGGCTCTTCCTTAGTAAACTTTGGCGCGCAGGTTGTCTTCCCTAACACCTTTGTTTACAGAAGCGTTACACCTGAGTCTCTTGATGTACGTAAGGTGGGATCGCCTCGACGTAAGGCACTGCTGGGCTGAATTACAGTGATAAAACGAACCGTGGGCAAGAGAGACAGAATAATATTAGATTACCTTATATCTACTCCCTCTCCGTGAAGACGTATAGTGTGGACATCTTCAATAAACGATGCATTACAAAATGATTAACGCACTCAATAATGAGCCCTTCGTGTTTGGCTCATGCTCCACTCCTTCTTTGAAATAAGAGCATTTAAATACGTTACAGTTCAAAGAATCAACCATGTGTATAATTAACACTTCGTATGTGGAAATGCCTAAGTCCGCTGTTTACACTTGATGAAGCCACTTGAATTTAATTAAAGTGCTCAAATGATAATGATTGTATCATCTGCTATACAAATGAATTGAAGACATTTTGAATATTAAGTTTGTCAAATGATGCTAACATAATGTCTGCAGCTTTCGTACAATGAAAAAAATGGCAATCCTATCCGCGTAATGTTCTCTAATATAATATACATTTCTTGATACCACACAAAGACAATAGCAATTGAAATTTAATAGATATAACAGAGCCACTTTAATTATTCACACGGTATGCGAACTGCACTTCGGTATTAAATTCATCAGTTAATGCAAATGTGCGGATGTCAGCAGTTTTCAGATAAAGGGGAAAAAAACCTCTACGACTGCTATTCAGGGTCTTATTACTGTTGTTCTTTCCATTTTGAGACAAGTGTCGTTATGGTAACCATTGTTAAGCTTATTCATGAGCAATCACACTGGCGTGGCTTTGGCTTTCCCACTTTTTATCAGGAATAACCACTGTTGTCTTTCCAACAGCAAGATGAAAAAAATATGAACAGATATCGCAGAACTGCTCTACACCAGCCTGTAATCTTGATCACTGAAAACACCATTTGAATGGACTCTTTACAAGGTGTACAAACTGTGCTACACCTTGTTGTGCGTTTACTCTAGCTGGGTGTTATCTCTATAATACAGGTAATGTTCACACGGTGCAAAGAAAGTGAGCGCACCGTGTTCTCTCTCTCTCTACATACAAGCCCGGGACAGAAAAGTCGTGGTGGAGATTGAAGAGAACAGTTTGAGAGTCTCAAGAGCTTGGGAATGGAAGATTGTAGAATAATGGAATAATAGGGGTGCTGGGTTTTTTTTCCTTCCTTTTTTTGTTTTTCCACGAAAAATGAGTCCACCGAGACGCCCGACAGAATAGAACATTAACAATTTTGATGCTCACTGTAGGATGTGGGAAAAGAAAATGAACCGAAAATTGCAAGTCAAGCGGTGATCATGGCAGATGGGATCAAGAAGAGTTTTGGGGGTTGGGGGGGGGGGTGAGGGGACATCAGGGACCCAGGAGGAGTGGGGGAGAGAATACATAGGAAATAACCATAATAGAACCAGGCGGGTAATGTGACTGAAACCGTCACTTTGTGTTTTGGTTTTACTTCCGTATGGACCATTTCACTCGTGACTATCATGGCTCTTAAAATCATGTATGTACGTCATCACCACTTGCATTGACATCCAAAGAGATCAATACTGCATCTTTCTATGGACAAAATCATTCGACATAGAAGTATTTGGTT
Organism: Onchidella celtica; assembly: GCA_963931925.1. Lineage (NCBI taxonomy): Eukaryota > Metazoa > Mollusca > Gastropoda > Systellommatophora > Onchidiidae > Onchidella > Onchidella celtica. The sequence goes on along the minus strand of OZ007573.1, from coordinate 27,793,383 downwards.
GTTGTGGTGTCACCGTATTCGGGAAAACAGGTGATCGGTCGTCAAATGATGGAACAGTCGTAAGTGCCAAAAGATGTGCAGACCTTTCTACCCCAGTTCCAGAACACGAGTGGTTACATGAAGTAAATGACAACTTAAGTGTAGAAAGGGCGTATGGTTACATGCCTGGCAACGTTTAAGTTCTGGCAGGGGGTGGGTGGGGGTGGGGGGGGGGCAAAAATGTTCATTTTGGTGACGGTGAGTACTCACAATACACTTAATCACTGTCATCCTGCTGCCAATGGTGTACAATTTCCTGCCTAACTCGACTATTCATGTTCGCTGCCAACAGTCTTTCTCTGCTTGAAACCCCCCCCCCCCCAGTGAATTCCGGAGGCTGTGAACTCTTGCGGGAGTCTGGGCTTTAGCCCCTCTTTATCATGTCTGGCCCTGACCAGGTCTCCGCGCTCCCACGCGACTGTGAATGTCACAAAGACATCAGGTCTTCCTGCAGATGGCCTGGGTTATATTGGGAAGCCTGATATTGGTGAGTGAGTGGGTGAGTGAGTGAGTGAGTGAGCGAGCGAGCGAGTGAGTTGAGTGAGTTGAGTGAGTGAGTGAGTGAGTGAGTGAGCGAGCGAGTGAGTGAGGTGGGTGGGTGGGTGAGTCAGTGAGTCAGTCAGTCAGTGGTACTGAAACTGTTTAGTACAATAACTGCTTTTTTATGTATCATAATGTTCTCATTACAAGTCAGAGACTACGTTCATTACCAGTAACTGGTGCTGTATAATTATAAGCACCAACAAAGCTGACTTTGGTATATGTGAGTGTGCATGAGAAAACCCGGTATAAGTCGGCAGAGCTGATTCTGAGGAAAATGGCTTTGAAGTGAAAATATGGGTCCGACACAAACTTCCAACTTGGCTGTTGTTTAGGGGACCGTGGCATGTTACAGGGTGAACTGTAGACGAGCAGTGAACACTACTCACTATGATCTCTATAATGGCTTTGTAATTGGACTACGGTCTCCTAACAAGATCCAAAAACTTCCGACTTGGCTGTTGCTAGGGGACCGTGGCATGTTACGGGGTAAACTGTAGATGAGCAGTGAACACTACTCACTATGATCTCTATAACTGCTTAGTTATTAGACTACGGTCTCCTAACAGCAATCACTCCAATATTACTTGGTCAATTAGCTATTGCCACTTATAGGATTAAATACCATTTTCTCAAAATCTTGTTTTAGGGGGGTCATTGTCTTCAATTTATCAGAAATGTCTTGTCTTTCATTATATGTACAGAACTCAAAATGTCATGTTGCCGACTTATGCCGGGTTTTCTCAGGCACACTCACATATCTCTTTTTGTGTTGTTATTACATAATTTGAGACAGTTCAATATAATATAATCATTACCTCATTCATGAGCACACAGAAAGCTGATTTTCGTTATATCTCTATACTGCTGTTATTGCTAGTTTGAAACCTAGTTCACGAAAGTCACAACTTCTATTCATAAGCACCCAGACGGCGGGCTCTGGTTGTAGTTATTACTATACTGAGAAGCGGCTCATTATAGTAACCACTGCTAAGCCAGTGTTAATGAGCGCCCACGCAGCTGACTTTCACTATCGCCAAATCCATTGAACCATCGACTTCTGAGCACTTGAGGCCAGTCTGGCATCCCTCCTCCCCTTATCGTGACAGCCGCCACAAACTCCTGGTCACGGCAATGCCAGATTTCCTGGCCACTCCAGGCCATAGTAATTATACCAATGGACATGGCCGGCAGCAAAAATCAATTTCTATCTCGTCTTGGCTCAGAGACGGGTGTGCTTGAGTATGACAAATTGCCCACCATAATTACAAGACCTGACGATGAACTCCGGGTACCGAAAGATTTATTTTTTTTCCATATAGTTAATCTTCGCCAAATTCAAATTTATCAAAGTTTTCGATATTCAGTTACCGATATTGTTATGTTCTTAAGTCCTGTACAATTATAATTTAAACGGTGTGACAATTCGAGCAATATAGGTCTTAAGGAAAAGGCAAAGGAGAGTGTGAATTATGTTTAACTACTGGCCACAATAACTTTTTTCTTGGCAACACTTCCTAGTTTAAATGCAAGCCATTCGAATATTTCAAAATCATCATGATATTATCATGACGATAACAAACGTATACGAACATAAGAGAGAGAGACAGATAGACAGACAGACAGTCAGAGAGAGAGAGAGAGACAGAGACAGCGAGAGAAAGAGAGATTCAGAGACAGAGAGAGGAGCATTTTATTCAGCATTTAAATGCCACCTGTAATTAAAACAGCGCCAATTTCAAACGCGCCAATAGTGTTGATAGTGATGCATGCAGGCATGCCATCAGTGTCCCACCCCATCTAACACTGTCTGGTTCATTATCAATACCTCGTTGCCACGACAAAGAACGTGGACAAACTACACCAAGTGTGCTGAGCGCTATTCAACTGCAGAGCGTCAGATATGCAAGAGTGCTTTGATTCATGAAGAAGGTGCCTTATGCTGAGCCTTTATGTTATAAGAGGGTACACTAACTTCGTGTATGCGGGAGGCATCGACATGCATTTGTATAGACTTTATAGCCCTATAAAACTTACTGTACTGGTCCAATCTCCTCGGCAACTCTAGGGCACGAATTAGATCGTTTTGTTTTGCAATAATGTTCTAGGGCACAAATACTTTGTTGTTTTTTAGAACGGGCAGTTGGTGGGCGCTTGTGGCAGGGTCTCCCTCTATCATATCATTCTGTTAGATTATCGTCTTGCTTCTTCTTAGCACAATGTGGCCGCTATGGTGTTATCGTGCCCACGTCCTTTCTCCAAACTCAAACTCACAACTGCCTTTCAGCAAATCCCTAACATATGATATTACACATAAATGAATATCCTTAGGAGAAAACTATATTTTGACGGAGACAATTGTATTGTAGGGAGAGAGAGAGGGGGAGGGAGGGGAGAGAGAGTGAGAAGAGAGAGGGGGGAGGGGAGAGAGAGAGAAGGGGGTGGAGAGAGAGGGGGAGAATGGAGGGAGAGAGAAAGAGAGAGAGAGAGAGAGAGAGAGAAAGAACGAGAGAGAGAAAGAGAGAGAGAAGAATCTTTAAAGAGAAAAAAAAATGATGACAAACTTGTCAACATTTCGTTTTCAGAAAATACTTCAAAAGTGGGACCAGTCCCCAGTATTTCTACGCCTCCAGGCCGACATTTTATACCCATTAGATAAATGTTTAGTAGATAATTTTTGTATACACCTAGACTAACCTCACAGAGAAACATTCTCTGAATGTGAGCAGGGGGGCGGGAGATTCTGGTGTCCGTGGATAATCTTCCTTTATCCAAGACCCAAAACTTTCAAATCCCACCCATGATCTGTTTATGAATAAGGGGACGCCATCTGTTAAGCGAGTGTGACCATTCATGATGACCAGTTCTCCCGCTTCCGGTCTGGGGTCCAGCTCAGAGACACTGGCCATTTCCCGTAGAGCCGGCTCCGTTTCCAGGCCGTGTCCACGAGTTTCCGGCACTTCAGTTCAGAATCACCATTATCATCAGGGGTTACAACAGCATCCATGAACAAAAGGGTCGCTGATGACCTGTGTCCAGTGTTTGCCCTGCAAGTCTTTGTTAGAGGTACTGGAACCCTTATTGATCCAAAACCATGGCTTGAAGGGACCATGCCATTATGTGTAGTATAATTTGTTTGCTTATTTTTTTGGAGCTGGAATATTCAACACACATACTCTCTCCCTTTCTCTCTCTTTAAATAGTGGGGCGGGGGGGGGGGGCGTATGGAGACACCAGCTGATTCTTTGTCTCTGTGTTCATCCACGCCTTGTGTAGAATTATCCCCCTCCCCCGGCTGGGTCCGGCTGTTCAGTCTTGCTGACGTATACTGAGTTTAGTTTTGCTTGTTTCTGTTGCTTCTATCGCACACTTGAACGTGGCTCACACAAAAAGGAGTTAAAGAACCCCTGATTCCAAGGGCCGGCAATTCCTTCGCAGTGAGTACACGTTAGGCATTATCTCCCCCTGCTTGTCCACCCCGATAATGAGTTTTGATCCCCCTGACCAAGCGACAAACTGATCACGGCCATGCAGTTATTCCCCGTGGAAAACACGACACTCGTTATTCTCTCCCCCCCCCCCCCCCCCATGATCAAGCCTGATGTTTCTCTTTCGTAGTGAAGTGGACGTGCATGATGTAAAGCACTGACAACACCCCTGAAGCCGTGCATAATGATGAGAATGCATAATTACCCCCACAAGGGTCAACCAATGAGGTGTCTTGATGTTCCTTCTGACACCTCCTGTTCAATGACTGTATGCATTCCGAACAGCAGCAATTAAAGACTCGGACAGAAGAGGCCGGGAAAAGTAAGGCATCGCAAGAGTGACGTTAGTTTAAGGGTTAACACTCATGCATGTAATGGCTGATGGTGACTGTAGCTATAGATCACAACGACAAGGCAAGTACATGAAACTAGGGTGTAACACAGTAATAAACCAAATGCATAGGTGGAGATAATGGGCTCGCAATCATGCTGCACCGGTACTCTCTCTAGCTTAAGCTTTAGCAGTGGAAACTGCTTTTGGGATACGGACGGCAAACATAGTTATAAACTAGTATTAACACTACCACGTTACGGCCCGGATACCGAATGGTATGTCGGGCCATGAACTGTCTTTTCGTGTCCAACTGCATGATTTGTAACATGTCTGCTTCCCATCTCTCATTATCTGCCACTGCATTAAAAAGCCAACATCCGCAACTTCCACACAACGCAAAAGAAGATGAAGAAGAAGAAGAAGAAGAAAACAAAATTGTAATTAAAAAATGCAAATGTGAATGTTTCAATCCATAAAGCCTAGAACATGAGAATTAATGAGATTTTAAAACCGATTCAGCGATTCTTTTGTTGGAAGCCAAACTTTCTACGTATTGACAAGTCAGCATTTTGCTGATTCTCTAGCTGATGCCTGTGCAGTTAGACGATATTATAAACAGACAAGAAATGTCAACACACAGGAGAATTGGGTGCGATTGTCCGGTATTGCTCTACGCCAGAAATAATATTGAACTACGTTCAAATGACAATTTTCATTATTCACCGTGAACGTCTGATATACATCGGGAGAGGCAATGGAAGATAAACAGCTCCAGTTACACGCGCGTCTGTTTATTTAGCTGACACTATGTTATGCTCTATTTTTGTCATGTAAAAAAACAACAACAAACAAACAAACAAATTCTTTCTTCTACTTCTTTCTTCTTCTCTCAAAACAAGTTCTTTCTCTTTCTCTTTTTTCTCTTGCCCTACCAAGGAGTCCAAGCCTCGTCTTTGGATATGCTCGTAGCTAGCTGGAGCTGAAAAGAGTCGTTAATCCATACCAAAGAAAAAAAAAACCTTTGCCATTCCTCACCACATCTAAATTTTCCACCATTACCATCACTCTTTCTTTCGACACCAATTTCCCTCTTCACTCTTAACCCAGTTAAAATCGTTCCACTTTGTAACATTTTGAATCATGTATTCAATTCAATACCTTTCCGCGCGTCTTCAGAACTATTGCTCCGCTGTGTTTGATTTCAAACATGGGAGAAATGACGTCATGAAAAGGTTCCTGTGGTCTATGGAGGCTTAGAGGTACGGCCCTTTCATGTAGTTTCCCTGTGCCTGCTGTTTATAAAACGTTGGTTGAGGAAAAGTGTGCCGGGGTCAAGGAAATGTCATTTTACCAAACACCTCACAATGAAAATAAACAAATGAGGCCCAGACATACGAGCACAGTGTAGGAAAACAGTACAGAAAAATGGCTCTTCAACTTGTGAGTCCCGACTCTCAGCTCGTGCAAAGACTTGTTCAGGGGAGGTGGGAGTTTGTGAGCAGGTCTAAACAGAAAACAAAACTATTTTCTGTGTGTGTGTATGCGCGCGCGCGCGAAATGCCTGCGTGTTTCTCCCTCTGTTTACGTCTTTCTATGCAGGTATACAGGTATACAGTTTCAGGCGAGTTTAAGCACAGTAAAGGACAGGGGTCAGCAACCCACGGCTCTTTTAGATTTCATCCGTGGCTCTTTTCTTTTATAAATTGCCAATTTAAAAAAAATACAAACTTTTACTCAGACAAGAAGTCCTGGAGCAAAGTGCTTTGCTTGGAAGACGGTAGACTCGCTGATCTGTTCGCACAACTATACAGTTTCAGGCGAATTTAAGCACAGTATAGGACAGAGGTCAGCAACCCGCGGCTCTTTCAGATTTCATCCTTGGCTCTTTTCAATCCTTCAGTTGTTTCTTTCTCGCGTGAGCATGCGTGCGTGCGTGTGTGTGAGAGAGAGAGAGAGAGAGAGAGAGAGAGAGAGAGAGAGAGAGAGAGAGAGAGAGAGAGAGAGAGAGAGAGAGAGAGAAACCGGAATGGGTGGGGCCCATTGTCAACGATATTTTTTTCAATTTTTGTTGTTTTGGAGAGGTCTCAGATGCAGATCGGAGGTTTGAACGGGGATCCTAAGTCACCAAAGACTGAAAACCCTTGCACTGCAGTAGAGTAGAAAAAGAGGGTGGTGAATACTATGGAAACTGGGACAAAGTGCTCTGGAAAGGGAGAAGTTCAAGATGATGACGACAAAGTCTCGAGCGATTGGACTGCTGGTCTTGTTGACTGAGATGAAGTGACGGGAGTAGAATGGGGATGAAAAAGGTTGCGTGAGTTGATGGGGGTGGTGAAAACTATGTAAGTGAGAGGTGCTAGGAATAGACTGATTGAGTGAAGAGAGGCAGAGAAGAGATGAATTTGGGAGGGGAGGTGAGAAAAAGGAATGAGTGGAGGAAATGTCTGGAAAAAATCGGATAACAGTAGCTGTCGTCTGAAAGACGGGGACGGGAGGAGCAGAGAGAATGGGAGAAATGAGAGGAGAGAGAGGCAGAGAATGAGAGAGAGAGAAAAATGAGAGGAGGGTAGAGAGAGAATAAGAGAGAGACAGAAATAGATAGAGCGAGAGAAAGAAAGAGAAATGGTGAAAGTATGAGAGAGAGAAAGAGAGAGGGACCGATTTTGATTACTTTACAAAAAGAATGCTTAGACTGCCAAGGACTATGCCACACAGATTTAAGACGCCCTTGTGCGCAATTCCAGTACCCAAATACATGTACTGGACAGAAACTCACATACGAGGCTAATGGCGGTCAAAGTGACGAAAAGCATTATGGGCCACCAAAAAAAAAAAAAAACAACAACCAAAAAGTAGCACAAGACAGCCAAGAAGGACACGGTTTTATTTCACCTCCGTATATCAGGGGTTACCCATTAAATACTGACAACCAAATACACCAAGGGGTGCTAGGTTAACAGTGGCTTTAACTGCTGTAAATATCAGAAGTTGACATGTTTATGTGTAGAAATCGGGACCAACACAATAATAGGGACTAATTTACCTTACGTATCAGATACTGCTGTTTATCAGGAATATAATGATATGAAACAGGAGGGCTGCTCATTGACTAATATCACACCTGCCGGTAAATAACCCCTGTAAAGAAAATTTATGACAAATCAGTGGTGAAAGAATAATTATATGATGGGATATTGTACAATGCTGCCGTATCACGGGGGAAAATAGCGTATGCGCCAGAAACAATTTTACAGAAGACGCTGCAAAACATTTGGCGTAGATCTCCACTTCACTCTTGTTCACTTCTTAAAGAACCATAATAAACTGTTAGTCGAGCTAAAGTATAACCCACTTAGAAAGATAGAGCACATTTTCATTCTATAAAACGACGTGCAATAGTAAATTAAACCTAGATTAGCAAATACGGGCTTTTGTCGTAACCCGGCAGAATGAAGGGCTGTCTGAATCACGCATAACTCACAAAAACATAATCTAGAGATGTCGCTGAGATATCGAGCAAAAAGTTATCATGTACCTTTTGGCTCTGAAAACATCGGAACTTTCAAGGTGCCTACTCAGACAAGAAGTCCTGGACCAAAGTGCCTTTGCTTGGAAGACGTTAGACTCACTGACCTGTTCGCACAACTACAGGTATACAGTTTCAGGCGAGTTTAAGCACAGTAAAGGACAGGTGTCAGCAACCCACGGCTCTTTTAGATTTCATCCGTGGCTCTTTTCTTTTATAAATTGCCAATTTAAAAAAAATACAAACTTTTACTCAGACAAGAAGTCCTGGAGCAAAGTGCTTTGCTTGGAAGACGGTAGACTCGCTGATCTGTTCGCACAACTATACAGTTTCAGGCGAATTTAAGCACAGTATAGGACAGAGGTCAGCAACCCACGGCTCTTTCAGATTTCATCCTTGGCTCTTTTCTTTTCTAAATCGCCGCGTATGTTGCTGCTCACTCTTAGTTTGAATTCTATCGAAAATCTCAAATGTGGCTGCTGTTCTCGGAAAGGTTCCCGACCCCTGGTACAGAACCAACTGTCCAAATGAAATGAGTACACGCTAAAGGATGGCTTACGTGAGATATAAAGGTATTCTTTTACAATGCAGTGCACCACAGTCGCATACGGGAAAAATTACTCGTCGAGAGACACAGGAAAAGGCCTCGCGTTGTCTCAGCTGAAGAGTGATTCTGTTTCAATCCCAAAGGGCAAAGAGTTTCGCAAATTGGCAACAGCCATTGCGCCCTCCAGGGGAAAAATGTCAGAGACCCCCCCTTCAGTGTTGGACGCCTGGCATCGTAATGTGTGAGTGCCCTACCAAACAGTGCCTGGGCAAAGTGTCCCCTCCCAGAGGCAAACTGAGACTATGCTCGACTTAGCATTGTGTGGGGTGATGCTACGTGGAGTGAGTGTATCACTAGCACTGAACCGGGGGCCGCAAAATACCAACCTGTTGTCGATGTATAGTAACGCGGAGAACAAAATGAATTTTGGGCCTTTCAACAAAACGTACAAGGGTTTGTTAATTTCTTTACAGTTGTTGTTTTCCGAAGTCACCACACTGGTAGCCTGCGCTGTATTTAAAATTAATTTTGCAATACTGACTCATGAGCACAAGTCGCTTACTTCTTTGCAAAGCTTTTCGAAGTGTGCAAATACAAAAATTAATGTGAAAGTGCCTTTTTTTTCTAACATAAAAACAGCAATATGTTCTCCCTTTACCAATAGGAGCCACAGTCAAGACACGGCAATACATGTTAAATAATTAATTACAGTCATAAGTTGTTGTTGTTATTGTTTTTTTCCACGATGCCGGCTCTCGCAAAACAATACCCAACCATCGGATGTGCTACTTTTCCTCCTTTACAACAATCTTCTTTTTTTTTTTCCTGTTTGCTTGTTTGTTTGTTTGTTTATAAATCATGAGAAATGCCAGACTGCTTTTCACGCTTTTTCAAGAAAAAAATTCGCGAATTCATTACGGTGATAAAAGGAGTCTCTCCTCTCCCCACCCCCTCTTTCTGCGTCATCTAAAATACTTTAGCGGGGATTATCTTTTATTACCCCTGGATGTGTTAAACCGTCATAAACCACCCCCCATGTCACTTGCCTTAAGTCCTGACAGCCTGACCCCCGTGTAATCTCACACCTTAAAACAACAATCGCCCTCAGTGTCCATTTCCGTACATTCTATTGTACAGGTGGCAAAACAAAACGTGGCACTCGCTCCTCCAGGCAAAACCTAACCATTTCAGCATGCCTGCTGATGAACGCTCTATATATATTGTATACTTGGTGTTATAATTTTGCATTTTTCTTCTCAAAACCACCTAAAAAATAGCAACATTTTTCTATAACTTTACACCCAGTCTGTGTTGTTTTCATGTTCTCCCCAAAACAAGAGGCAGTCTTCAGTAATTTTTTCGTATTTACAGTAGCCGTGTTCTTTCTTTTTTCAAAATCACACCGATTGTTCCTTCGATATGTCATTAAATTTATCAATAACAACGTTGGCGTTTTGTTGTTTTTTTCCCCACAGATATACATGTACTAACAATTCCATTCTTATCTTTCTTCATTTGAACAATTCCTTCGATTAACATTATCATTTTATAATTTCATCTAAGAGTTTTTATGCCGAGATACAATAACGTCCTCCATCCATACAACTCTTCTCCTTTTTTTTTTTTTTCACGCCCACTTCTCTATCAAGATCGGCTGAGGGACTAAATTTGAATTTCAAAAACAGCCACTGTTGTGGGCCAAAACCCAACACAATAAAAACTACTTATGAATTCCATTTACATGCAAAACCTAAAAGCATGATGCAAATTCAGATAAAACAGCCTATGTATTTACAGCGTCAGGAATAGTTCATGTGCTATTACGGAAGGGTCTACGCGCCGATCCCCTGCCTTAATCCCCGTGAGGTATGCTAATCCTTTCACACAGATTAACACCTGGTGACTTCGCTGACCCCTTATTCTGTCGCTCTTCCCCCCAGGCGACTAGGGCAACCGGCCAGGTACAAACTGAATGTGTCGGCGTGTGGCGACTTAAAGAGCTTCACAACAATGGACATTCATGAGACATAAAGTTCAAAATAGCAGCAGGGGGCGGGGAAGGAATGACACTTACTGGATCTTTGGTGGTGATAAAAATGCAGTATAAAAAGTAAAAAAGTAGTATTCAAGGGACTGTTGGCAAGTCTGACGATATAAAAAGGACATATTATAAAAAAAAAATATGAATGTATATGTATTTCTTTTCCATGTATTGAGAATATATAAAGAGCCTCCTTGTTTTATTCTTCGTATAATTTTTAATTATTATAATTTTAATTGGCTTATTTTTATCACTTATAGTACACATAATGCCCTAGTGCTTTGCTGAAAAATGGTTCTGCGTGAAACCCAAACTTCCTCGACTAATTTTCGCCCTGTTGGATAAATGGTTGTAACTGAAATTGGAATTTCTTCCTGGGGAATTTTCTTTTGTTGGGTGAACGATTCCAAATAGGCCCTACTTCCTGCTTAATGCTTAGTTCAGGAAGTGATTCTAAGCGAAGCTGAAACTTCCTTGTGCCGGGGCACCCTGACTTCCTTCTCTTATGTTCATTATTACAACACCGAAACTCTCTTCGTTTAGTATTGGTGCCTTTTGCTTCATTGTAATAATCCCTTACGCATTCAGCAAGGACTTAATCAGATCGATGAGATGGACAAGTTGAAAGTCAATACACCTCAACCGTTTTGCAATTCCTGTAACAAGTCCATGTTCACAATGCATTTTTACCAGTTAAGAGGATCAATTTGCTCCTGGCTGAATAATAATACACCATTTTGTCATTTATTTCCGGGATCCATTCTTAATGTGTCTTCAGATTTAAAAGAAAATATTTAAAAAATTGAACACAGAACCTCGCGTATGAATATTGCATGTGTCACCGAGAAACTGGTGTTTTGGAGAGAATGGAAAACATATTGGTTAAACACGTGTTACAATATCCATGGCTTCCAGAGATAGCTCAGGTATGGAAGATTCGCTCCCATTAAGAAAGATCAATAGAAACCTTCAGATTCATCAGCATCCATTTTCCCTCCAATCAACAGCGACCTGCCGTTCTAGTGTCAAAGACCGTATAGGCCAAGCTCAAAATTCTACAGAAGACACACGAGAGAAGAAAAAAAAACGTTCTGCACTGTGCCCCGCTTTATTTTTTATTCACTTTCCCCTTTTTTATTTTTTAAAAAATCAGAAGAAAAAAAAACTGTCTTTATAAAATTATAGCCACATAGAAAGACAGAATACATTTTTATCTGCAAATATCCTTAAAGGTGAATCTGGCCTAGAATGACATATACGGTCTTTTACCGTAGGACGACAGAATGTCCATGCATACCTTGTTCACTATGGCCAATCGATTGGAGCCTTTCTTTTCTTTCCTCCCTTTTCACTTTGTCTTGGTCCAATCAATAACGCTCATTCCTTGGGTAAGATGCCCTCGGACCAATGAAACACGCGGAATTTCAGGTCGCGTGTAAGACAGGATCATCAGCCGGGGCTGAAGTGTAATGGGCACGGGATTTACACTAATTGGTGGGGCTCTTCCTGTGTATTTGATTCACATTACGGTCTGGCTTCTCTTTTACCTCTGTGTATACGACGACCCCGCACGTGAAAAGGAGGACCTTGCAAGGCCATTCCCCATTAAGCCTGTCAGACTGTTCTCAGTTGCAATGCATTTAACCGCAACTTTCTGTTTATAGGCAGAAAGAGAGAGAGAGAGCGCGCGCGCGCGCGAGAGAGAGAGAGAGAGAGAGAGAGAGAGAGAGAGAGAGAGAGAGAGAGAGAGAGAGAGAGAGAGACGTGAATAGAGTTGGTGGCATCCAGGACAAGTGTTATCTCCATTACGATTATATCAACTGTTCATCTCCTTACCCAGGTGGTATCGGAAAACTTACACATTTAGAGCAAGTATCTTTCATAATCATTAAGATCTGCCACCATATTTGACTTCTTCATATCAAATTTCAGAAAGTTCAATAGTTTTCCAGTCTACTCATTAGAAAAGAGTTTCCTTGTATTCCTGTAACACAGATGTTAACATCCCATCAGGCTCTCTTCGGCTTTACAACTGGCCTAAACACTCTGGGCAATTTCAGGCGTTTAAAGATTCCCATCTTCCTCCATCACTGCTGTGAGTTTGGTTACTCGTTCGCCTGTCTGCCCTACTCGCTCTTTTTCCTTGACACAATTTCCCTACAAAATACTCCCCCCCCCCCTCCTCTCTAGGAATGTCCTCGCCCTAATTATCTCTCTCCCACTCTCTTTCTTTCTGTCAAAGAATATCCTTGCCCCAATTACTGAATTCTGCAACACGTTGTCATTATCTTCACTCCTTCTCTCCACACGGCCAGGAATTCAACTTCTTCGACATCATACAGCACAGACAGACACGGACAAGACAAAAACGCCAAGTGTCCGCGCTGTTGACTCGAGCATTCGGCATGTCACCTTCACCCATCTGTACAAACTCTGGCCAGTCACTCACAATATTTGGACGGCTCAATGTCAACTTGTGGCTCAGGGACTCCGGTCGCTTTTGGGATTTGGGATCTCTTTTTGTCCCCCGGCACTGAGCAAAGTCCGACACAAAACTTGGGCACGAGCACATTTTTTTTTTCACAAACGAAAAGTGGAAGGCTGCTTTTTTTTTTTTGTTTTAAAGATGTCAGTATGTGCTTATGTGTGTGTATGTGTGTGTGTGTGCGCGTGCGAGCTTTTCTGGGGCATGAAACGGACAGGGATCTGATTATTCCGCAACCCGTCTTTTCCACCCCACCAAAATTGTACAGATTTTCTCAGTAAATGAAGTACTTTTTAAAGAGTAATGTGGTAGATGCCCCGCCATTTCTTCTTGTAAAAAAAAAAATGTGGTGGTTTTGGTATGTGTATGAGTGTGTGTGTGGGGGGTGAGGGGTGGGAGGGCGCATGTCACACATTTCAACTACATGAGGGGTCGGAAAATTAAAACATATTAAGTTCACACGTTAGAGAAAAATGAAGTTTTTGCTATGGTTACACAGGCAAATGTGATTCTAATTTATTTTTCAACACCAAAGAGTCTTCAATTTAACCCTTTCAAAAGGAAGGGATTATTCGGTACCGACTTATTGAAGGACCACCAATCCCTAATTAGGTCAAATCACGTGTACTCGGAACGTTTTGATTATCAACTCCTTATGCATGCCTGAGAGATGGGTCACAGTTCGAAAATACTCACCTACCCACCCACCCCATCTCCCCTTTCCATTAACGCCCCCACAAAACGAAAAGTTGGGACAATTAGTGAGGGCCGGGACAGTGTGATGTTGACTCAATCAACAATGGACAGCCAAATGGTTCAAGGCGGCATTGTCAACTTCAGGGCGGCCGGTGTTATCGTTGGTCAGTTTTTCCGTAACCAGAGGAGACACAGTTGGTCTTTGGTCACGTACTGATCGGGTTCAATAGCTCTCTCTTTCTCTCTCTCTCTCTCTCTCTCTCTCTCTCTCCTTTTTTCCATCAACACTCATTCGTCTTAAGCTCTTGCTCTTCTTTTGTGTATGATAAGGGGTAAGACTGATTTTTGGTCATGCACTAATCGAATTCCGCCTCCTCATCATTTCCCTCCCGTTTTCATTTTGCAACTTTTCTTCCTTCTTTTGCCTTTCACAGGGGAAAAGGTTGATCTTATAATATGTCATGCACTGTTCGGATTCGACAATTTCCCCATCCCTTTTCCCCATCTCCCGAGAACAGTTATTCATAATTATCCTTGATTCAACAGAACAGAGAATCGACCATACGAGGAAAGTAACCTTATTTCTTGTTGTTTTACTAGCAAGACCAGCGCCGTTTTTCAACATGTATACCTCCTGGTTTAGCTCACAGGATGTCACAATGACCGTACTCGACCTTTTCATTTTTATTTCTTCAGAAGTCAAAACTTCAGATTGGCCGCTGTTTTGCTTTAAGCATGTTTTTAACAGTAACGTACACTCTCTAAATTTCTACGGGTTGTAAGTGACCCACACAAAGGTAATTAGTTTTGTTCGACTGGCCTCTGATAGCTTTCCAACATTCTATACCAACTCATTTCTTAGGATTTAAGACTGAATCTGGAAGCGCGTCAGGCACTAGACCTTGGCTTCTAACGCTGTTAGTGCTTCCATTCTGGACTTAAATCGACGGGATCCCGCCTATTTAGTGTCCCATAAAAGGCTGGTAAATTATTTATCCGTCTTGAGAACAGGTCCTTCAATCTTTGACCTTTCATTGTGTACACAACACGCCAGTTCTGAAAGGGGACGATAAATGCTCAAATCCGGCAATGTCTTGAAATTGTGAGACAGAGAGAAAGACAGAAAGAGAAAAATGAGAGAAAGGGGGGGGGGGAGGGGGCGGGGGTGAGGGGTAAGACAGACAGACGGACGGAGAGGAGAGAGAAAAGAGAGAGACAGAGACAAAGACAGAGAGAGAGAGATAGAAGTTGTGTGTCGCAGTAGAGCCTGGTAATAGTTGGTATAGTGGTATAGTTCAGCTGACCAATGCAGAGACGACCCAACGTCTTTCTTCCCTTTTTTAACGTACTTTTGCCCTGTCATTTTCTTTCATCATTTATTTATACGTTTCCTGGCATTTTCACTAAACGTGCAGCTTTGTAAATACGACTCTTTGCCACATTTCAACCTAGGTCCTTCAAGAAAGCACTTCTCTTTTCACCACTGACAATCCTCAAACCCCTTTTACAATCACTTTAGCTTCTGATTTGTATCTTTATACTACACGACACTACTTTAGATTACTAAAGCTTACATTAGCGCCTGAATCATGGTGTCTCCATTCTCCCCGGAGATAAACATCGATGCCCATGAACGCGTGCGGAGAAGTGCTGACAATGATCTTGCACCGATGGACCACCAACGAAATTATAGCTCTCGATGACAGACTCACAGAACTAATCCTTGCAAATAGCACGGGTCTGTGCCACTGGCTCATTATACAGTTCTTTTATGCGTCTCTGATCAATCAACGTCATAGTGAGTGCATATCTGTGAATCTTATATTCTGTGTACACCCTTGGAACGTCATATTTTGCGTAGCGATTGTCTAGCGGGTCTTTCTCTGATGCGTGATTGCGGGATTCCGCAGCTGGTGGAGCAATAACTCAAGTGTTTAGTTCTTTATTCTAGGGGGATCTCTGACCCTCGCAATGTAACCTCACATTTCTTCTTTTTATTTTTCTTGTTCTTCTTTCTGTATGTTGTTTTTTTTGTGGTAAGGGTTAAAGACTAGGTGTTCGATCCTACCTACCCTAAGATAAGGGACAAGAATCCCCCCCCCCCCCCAAAGAATAAAAAAAATTCCAACATGCCGGCACCGACGGGGGATCGAACCCGCGACCTTCGGCACTGAGTCAATATTGTCCCGGTTTTAATAAGAGATCTGGACTAAGGACCCCGCGCACTGGCCAGACGGAAACAATACTGTCGCACTAGTTCTGGCGCATCAAAACTGTCTTGAGCCAGCCGGCGGAAATGGAGACGTCGCGTACTGAGTCAATACAAACCTAAAACAGACTTGACTCGGTGCCCCACCAACCTGGGTAAGGAAGTTGAGAAACGAACATGGCGACATATATGGTGGCACGTCTGGAAAGCAGTAAGCCCACACTGCCCAGCCAATCAGTTCATTCAACTTTTATTGAACCATCTGCGCTGTTTTCATGACCACTGGGCCTTCAATCCACATTACGCAACACACAATGACTTCAAGATTGCCCAGCTTCAAAATGGTGGGTCTCACTAAAATCCGTGTTTTTATCTGAGGGGAAAATAGTCCCCTTGGAGGAAATTTAGGGATTTCTGGATTTGTAAATAGCCCAAATAATTTTTTTAAAATAACAATAATAATAAATTAATTAATTAATATTATACTACCTGTGTTGTGAAAGTGCAGAGTCCATTCTATTTGTATTTTCCCTGTATGTGGATAATAATTTCGATTGATATTCAACGCACTGAATTTTCGTGGCTTAATTTCGGGTTCTTCCGTACTATTGCAAGGTTTGTGGAATAAAAGACCAAGTCAAGTCTCAAAAACACGCTCATGGAAGTTAAAAATACAAAGAGAAGTAAGGAAATATACTTTGAAAAACCTCGAATGTGAGAGAAACGAAACGTTGAGACATGAATGTAGGGGGGGGGGGGGGGGGACTAGTCTTAAGAGGTTAAAGATCAATGATCTGAATGGAAAGATTACTTCGGGATTTTGCACGGGGACATTATTTTGCGCAGGTCAATAAGAGAGACGCATCTCGCTGAGACCACGTACCCACCAAACCCTGCAACCATCCACGTTTTATAAACCCTTCGGTCGAAATGATTGAAACTCAATTCATTTATGTGGTAAGACTGTGTAACTGAATGGCGGCTTTTGAAATTCCAAGCTTCGATTTTGCCATTATAGAGGAATAAAAGCACAGGAGTAAAAACGCCCTCATTTGCGTCAGAGACACTGAAGCTTTTATACCGGTGATTCGTTCCTTCATTGTGGTCGATGGAAATGGCATTCGTTTTTTTCCTTTTTTTTGTTTTCCTGCGTACAGAGAAAAATTAAAAGAAAATACGCGCGAGAAGAACGTTTAGTATTCATATTTTTCGTCAAGATGTCTTATACAATTAGCTGCATAATGATGAGGAAAAATCTATGCGGATAATATTTTTCTAATTGAGTTGGGAGAGAGGAGGGACATAGAGCAATCGCCACTGGGCACTGAAATCTAACGACAGAAATGAGGCATTCAGTTCCAACGAACCTGAGAGCAATATCAAAAGCCCTTTCAATGCCGTTTTTCTGGAAATGACTAGTAAGCATCGACCATGCCAACGTTCGAGACGTCCGGTTATAATGATAAATTATTATTTTCCCTAAAGAACCTTATTTTACACCCACACACTGACGCACCAAATGCAACTCTAACAGCCAATTCTTAAGATATCAGTACCTTGATAACGTAACGTAACCATAACCAGTAAAAAAAAAAAAAAAAAATTCTAAATTGCATCAATCATCTATTCCGTCGCCCGTCGATCAAGCCTTATACCATGCCACCAACAGAATGAGACCAATCCATACATACCAAACGTAAGACTAAGTGATGAAAACAGATCTAATTATATTCACTTATAATAATAATAATAATAATAAATGGCATTTATATAGCGCATATCCATTTGAAATGCTCTATGCGCTTTACAGAGGCAACATGTCAACCACAGAGCAGAATGGAGAGCCGGCAAAGCGCTCAACACACTACACTGCTTCTTTCTCTCTCCCTGTCTCGCTCACTCTCTCTCTCTCTCTCTCTACCTCTCTCTATCTCAGAGCAAATTGTAACGCAGCCTGTTAGGCGCAGTTCACAATTCACAACAGTTCACAACTCACAACTCAAATAACATTTAAATATTTATTAATAATAATATATATTTAATAATGAATAATAAATTTTGTTGCTGCTGGTGGGGAGATGATATGGATAAATTTTAATCTATTAATTTCAATTTTGCCCGGGCAGCGGCCTGTTCGGCCTGCTCTTTACGATTTCCAACTGCCAAGGTGTCTTTAACGTGCGCAATGTGCACACGGGCCCTCCGAATTTTTCGTCCTTATCCGAGAAGACTAGGTACTCGATCCTACCCCCCAATAGGATCAGGGACTTGAAAATATGAGAAAAATCCCAATTTCCAACATGCATGCACTTCCCGGGTTTTGAACCCGGGACCCTTGGCATGAGAAGCGAGCACTTTGCCTCTAGACCACTGTCAAGGTTAATACTATAATTGTCGTGCTGGGTCACGACTTGCAAAGACTTGATTTTTTTCACGGTCTCGTTGATTATAACCAGCGTAAATTGTCCTTGAACTGTTCTCGTGAACAGTGTGTTTTTGTAACACTTTTTCTTAGAGATGGAAAGAAAGTGGGGCAAGATAGAATAAATGGATAAGTTAGGAGTGACAGTGCAATTCTCGACCCCGTGAATTTGATGAACACTTACAAGGGAAGAGAAGGGGTGAATAAGGATAGATAGTTTAAGACGCTTAGTCGCGTTCAGAAATTCGTACATAAAATGTAGAAAGCACGAGGGTTTAAAGATTTCAGTAATGGTTTTGACATTTTAATTTGACCTTGTCTGTTTTTAGTACAAGGCCGTGACCAACTCCCACGTAGAATCTATTAATACTGCGAGCTGAGCTCGCATGGATGCACCAATCAAATCTAGGCATTTGGACGGTAATTTGCAGGTGGCTGCACAGTATAAAAGCGTAGCCATACCTATGTTGACTACTCCATACAGAAAATTCCAATCTGTGCAGGCGTCGGCACGATTCTGCCTGAAGAATCATAAAACTGTTGATTCATGTCTAGTCCATTATAGGCATTGAGATGAAGCCATATGCTTGAATAAGATATGCCCACTGCTGTTGTCTACTGTTCCCTGGTTTTCCTTACCAGGGACCAAGTGTAAGTGTTTGTCTGTTGATAATTCAACAATGAACGAGGAGCTGAACATAATTTATCCAGTAGGACAGGATTGCCGCATATGCTAGGAGTGCTACCCAAGAATGCAAGACAAAGATTTATATTAACTTGCAACTAGTATGAATGTTTGGCATACACATCTGTGAATTGGGATTGATTTGTCTGGATGAGGCTGGGGATTGCCAGCCCATCCTAGAGTAGATCTAATAGACTTAACTACGTCAGTTTATATTGACGAGCTTGATCCATTATAAGCGGTAGGCACAAATAGCTGAGATGACATTGTCGCCAGAGACATTAGTATATTGCTTGATAGATAGTAGGCAGACTATATCTGAGAGATAGATAATTAATACTTAAATTGTTAGTGAGTCAGAATGATCTTAATCTTATAGGAATCTAGAGGAGACTTCTAGTGACATATTATTGAATTTTCATTTGATGCTGCTGATGTTGTCTTTTTAGTATGTAAGAGATCTAGACAAAATTGTTAGGAAATTTAAGGTAATTAAATTTGTGGCCCTGCAGATCTGTTCATGAAACTTATTCAGATTGTTCTTAGTGTGTGGCATGGTACGAAAGATTAATTAGTAAATACCTCTCGATTTAAAATGCAGTCATAACACCAATAACTCATAATACCCACTCTGTAACACTGGAGGGCACTATCACCCAGTCCAGCCCGTAACAACCACCTTGTCCCCCACTTATCCATCCACCCATCCACCCATCCAGCACCCATCCATCTGTCAGACAATCAATCAATCAATCGATTGGCCCCTCACTCAGTTAATCAATTTACCAGTTACAGAGATCCCTAGCAGTAACACGCCCTCTACCTCCATTTAATCCCTTAATCCTACACATCGTTACTGCAACTGTACAGAACTTGGGACTTTGGACATGCCTCTCGTGTCAATTGTATAATGTTAATTTCCCAATGTGACAGAGAAATTGTTTGAATTATTAAACAAAGCTGGGAGGGTCACGTGACAAAGATCACAGAGCATGCCGTCATGCCGCGGGGCAGCAACAGGACTTTAGTTGATGCGAAAACCATGCACATGGCAGCTTTTACATGACGAGATACCATCACTGGCTTGTGGTGGAGGGGTTGACTACAGGCCAGATGGGAGACGGGCGTTTTAAAATTGAACACATCCATGGACATTAAACAGACGGGTAGACACGCATAAGGCAAGCAGACAGACAGACAGGCGGGCGGACAGACAGGCAGACAGACAGACAGATAGCCAAACAGACACACAGATAGATAGATAGATAGATAGATAGATAGATAGATAGATAGATAGATAGACGAACGGATAAACAGACAGACAGACGGACGGATGAACAGATCTGATGGGCCAAAGGACAGACGGACAATCAGATGGGCCAAGACAGACAGACAGACAAACAGTCCAGCGGCTAGTGAGCTGGTTGGTCGGCTTGCAAAACCCAACAGAAGTGAGCACGACACAGTCAGTGAAGATAAATACTCTGCACTACAACGCAGTCATTACAGAAAAGTTGCTCTGGCAGACCTAGGGCAAAAACTGGTTTGACGGAAACGTTTTGACAGGGCTAGCAATGACAGGTGACAGGTCCAGCAAACGCTAAATATCCACAAACTTGATGACTTAATTATCATGTCAACACGGACTCCACTGTTTGCGTTTGTGAATGTAACCTATGCCATTTAGGGTGGAGGGCAGTGCAAAAATACAAAACAAAAAACACCACTAACATACAGAGAGAAAGAGAGAGAGCGCGGGGGGGGGGGGGGGGGGAGAGATGTCATTTCCCCTTTAAAATTTAAAATGTAGCCCAAAAAAAGTTGTATGCCGCTTCTTTTGTTCTTGCCTTTTGCAGCATTAATTTTAACTTTGTGCCGAGAGCTGCAGCGACCTCTCACATTCTCCGTGTTTTTTGTTGTTGTTTTTTTTAATATCGCCTCTCCACCCTGTATACCATAAAAAGCCCAGACATGGAGCTAGTCCTCTGTCCTTTGTACATTTCCGCCCAAGCCGTCCATTTCCAATTGCCTGACGTCCACCGACCACTATTTCCTAGCGCCACACCGCTCCGCCTACCAAGACATAAATTGCCTTTGGCACGCAATTTCATGAACCATGTTAAACTCTCACCGGCAACATAGCTGGGTCGTGAACTGTCTATAAATGTTCAATCACAGGACACAGAAATGTCTTTTGTTGCATCGACCTGTCTGTACAGCCTGCCTTTCAGCCAATCTCCATAACTTCGTAAAGTCTCATTCTGATTCACAGCGCGAGTCCGGCTTTCTCAGTCCTCATACCCCTTCTTTCCTTCTCTCTCTTTCTCGGTCCCTCTTCCGTTCTCTCCTTGTTCCTTTCTCTGACCCTCTCCCGTTGTTTATCTTTCTCTCTCTCTTCCTCTGTCTCTCTCTCTCTCTTCCTGTGTCACTCTCTCGTTCTCTCTCTCTGGCCACCTCTCTTTCTCTGTGCCACTATCGTTCGCTCTCTCCCACTCCTCACCAGTTTGGTATATTTCCCATCATTTAGGTACTTTTCGAACAAACACAATATTCTTGTTCTTGTCAATTGGCATCTTTTCCAAGGTCCAACACATTGTGCTCCCCCCCCCCCCCCCCATCTCTCTTCAGTTACAACTTCTACATCCACACACAGACAAACAAACATAGAACAGGATCGATAGACAGACAAACTTCCACGTCGTGCTTTGAAATAGGGTGATACAGCGATGACTGTCTAGACAACAGCTTGTTAATGATGCACAACATTCGTTCTACGACTTACTTATCACATTGACTCAAACTATGCAGGTATCTGTCTGTATATTAGATCGAATACCCAGGTAATCGCCTCACTTATTTCTCTGACGCAATATTTCGTCGTCAGTGTTATCAATCTGTCTTTCCCTACAATATTACACCGATTTATCATATCCAGGGGGCGAATCGATACCCCGATGAACTCCCTTGACCCTAACTTCTGTGTCGCCAGCTAGATCTATATTTATATAAGTTTATAAATCCAGTTTTTATCACTACTACAGCCAAGGGATTTTCAGTTACTGACCATGAACCAGGGGCGTCGCCATCGTTGAACGGCTGTCAAATAATTACACATCTGTTGTCTTTAATTTGAATTTTACATCTTGGGTGTGTACCTTAATGGAATATTGTATTGATAATCGAGGTGTGTAAACATTTTTTTGTTTGTTTTAGGCATCCTGTATTAAAGCGTCATAGTGCTTTTTTTTTTTTTTTGAAGTTTGATAAAATACAGTGTCGTATGTCTGCCTCAGATCAATACTTATGGCAAACAATATCCGTGGCTGAATTTTCTACATGATATACCTTTGTTAGGAGCACTGGGCAATTTTGTCCGACAGACAGAAATGAGGGACTTAGTAATATCGACCCAAAAGCAGAGAACTGAACCGTGATTATAACTACAGATGTTGATAAGATTTAGTCATTAATTACCAACATCGATACCATATCTGCCGCGGCTACTGTATCGAGTTACTTATATTTTTCTTCTGCTCACTGGCTACAGGTGTGATCTCATTCGCATATCACATTATAAAGGAAGCAACTAATGTAACCGTGAAAGGAATTTTAACCTATGCTCTAATGTAACCATAAAAGGCTTTTTTTAACCGCTGAGCCTTAATTATACAAAATACCATGTTACGCACAGAAAGACGTGAAGGTGTATGTGGACATTAAAGGGCCATGAAGTTCGCTGTAGTTTTTAATGTTTTCATTGATTTTGAGCCACAGCTGAGTGGAACAGAAGAAAGCATTCCGACATTTTGAGCCGGGGGGTTGGGGGGGGGGGGGCGCATTTTCTTCGAGTAGAATTTAAAAGTTTGACAAGAAATTTCTTTCTGCGCCTCAATTTACATATTGGTGGTCGAAACTCAACTTTAAAAATCACATCCGTGTATTCCTCGGGTCAGCGGGCCAACTGATCTTTTTACAATTACCGCTATTCCTCACCTACCTATGTCTATCGATCTGGTCTGGGTTATGTAGGTCGCTACTGTTCCAAAGGTATTTGCCACCTGCATAATTATAATATCATACATTTATAACCACAGATGATTGCTTTGTGACTCACGGCTAGTGATAATTGAGCACTTTCAGCGGATACATGTATTGAAAAAGACTTCGATCGGTAAAAAAAAAAGCTTGGGGAATTTCCCTTGGAATTTCACCGCCACTTGACGTATGAGATCACAGCTTGCTCGCCCCAGATGTGTCCACCAGTGTCTCTGTTCTTGGAAAGGTGCGGGTGCGGGTCCGTGTTGTTTTTCCTCATTTGGTAATGTGACTGCTAAATTTATCTCATGAGTTCTAAGGATGGTTTGTGGGCAAAATACCAAAACCATCACACAGTTTCACACTAGTCGGAAAGACAGACAGTACGTTTAAGATATTCTCCGAGATGAAAATCAAAGGATGGAAAAGGGGGAAGGGGGAGGATGGGAGACTGTTGTAAAGATACAGACAGAAACAGATAATATACTGTCAAACAGACAGAAATAACAGACATAAGACACAAGTCAACGTGAACAGACAAATCCATATATATGTAAACCGATAAACAACCAAACAAAGAGACACATCGCCGAATAAACAAACACGCGTTTTAGCTGAAAACAGAAAGATCTACGTACAAAGACAGGACGCCAAAATTAATGAGACCACAGCACACGGAAGCAGGCAGACACACAGTCAGACACAGAAAACAAGTAGACTGAACACACCAATCGATATTATGTAAACCGACACTCAATCAAACAAAAAGGCTTATTGCCGAATCAAAAGACATGTTCTACGTGAAATAAAAAGACACACACATGTACAAAGAGCCTTGTCAATTCAGAATATAAGAAGTCTGTTCTGTAGTTACTCGTGGGTGCGAACTGTAGGTGAAAAAAAAATTATCTTGCAAACGGGAGAATAAACATGAAAAGAAGCGTATACTCCAGAATGTTTCCCCCTAACTATAAAACATTCATTATAGAAGTGGATGTGCTGAACGGAATGGGTGGTACAAACACAAAGAAAACATTAATTCAGCCACAAAACAGAAAAAGCGACTGTTTCAGGCACGAACGAACTCTTTGGCCCGGACCAGGGAATTAAAAATAAACAAACCTTCCGTACACGGCAAAAGAACGGCTGCCTGTTTGATTATTAAGACGCACGGGGCTCCCTTCCTTTGTGGACTTCTTTGACCGACAGGTACTGTTTATGTCAATTTATAATTCATCGGGACACGTTAAACTGACACACTGTAGGAGGACGGGCATTCTCAAAGGCTACACATGTGGGAATGGTTGGGGAGGGAGGAGGAGGAAGGGGAGGGGAGGTGAAAAATGAGAGCCGCGGTGAGGGGGGGGGGTCAGCCCCGATGTGTGCGAATGAATGAATTTGTTGTCTCTTAGCTGTCGGGCTCCCCTCTTTAAATAGTGATAGTAGCAACAACACTAACATAAGAGAACAATTTATGTAAATTTACTAACTTCACGTTATTTGACCTTGGCTTCTTCACATTCTTAGCCCCTGTTGACACTAATTAAGATACACAAGAGTTGTACCAAACCAATATGGGGCCGTTCAAATACATTATTACACCTCGGAGGGGGGGGGGGGGGTCTTTGGCTCCTGTAAGAAAAGTGTAATGAGGGGGGGGGGGGGGGTTTCACCCAAGTGTAATATTACACTTTTTGCTCCCTAGGAGGTAAAAAGGTTGGGTAGCTGAGAGAAAAAAAAATATTTGTCATTTATTTTTTAAACTATTTTTATCTTAATGAAGAATAAAATCTTAAATACAGAATACATGTATATATTTTTATTCAGTGTATAATTTTTGGCTCAACCTTTGGCTTTTTTTTTTTTACTAAACCTGGCAATCCAGTCCAACTTTCACCAGTGTTGCCATTGTTTACATTGGTAGCCTAGCAATCAAAATGGCTTCCTCAAAGAACCAGTACAATGAACTTTGTCAGCTGTACAGGCAGTTATATCCTGATAAAAAAGGTAACATTGTGGATAAGGAGGTGAAAGAGCTTTATTGGGTGGGGTACAAGGCTGGTACCATAGATATTGAAAGTGCCATTAAAGAGTTGAAGGGGAAAGTTGCACAGAAGAAAGAAGCTGCCATGAAATCTAGGTTGACATTCTTTGGTTTCAAGACACCTAGATCAACCCCTGAACCCAAGGCCTCACCTTCTCCAGCCCCAACTGCTACTACTTCAGAAGTGAGCCCTACTACCTCCACACTCCCAGCTCCACCCCCTATCCTTCCACAGTCCAACCCCACCACATCATCAAATGCCCAAAATCCTAGATCTACTCCAGCTCGGGACAAGCTGACTGATGAGATCAATGCACTGAAAAACTACATTCTTGGGTATCAAGCCATCCCCTCTCCATCCCCAACTATCAATGCTCTTTTGAAAAAAGACAATATTCACCGTTGACTTCACTTATAGTGGATTTGCGATATCTCAACATGCATTTTTGTGACAACTGTATTCTTGTCATTATTAATTAAGATTGTTTACACATTACAGATGATTTTTCCACTGCTGAGTTTTTGTGATATTTGTTTCCAATAAAACGTTAATACATGCTGTATTACATACTGTTCACTGTTATAGACTTATACTAGTGGAGCTAAAAAAAAATAGTACGAGTATGTAAAATTGTAATAATACAGAATGGGGGGGGGGGGGGTCTTTGGCTTCTGTAAGAAAAGTGTAATAAGGATGGGGGGGTCAAAAAGTCCCCAAAATGGTGTAATAATGTATTTGAACAGCCCCTATTTGTAAATATAAGAGTGGCTCTTTAAAACCCAACGCAGCACAAAGACGTCATGTTGTACAGCACACACTGCTACGCATTCATTCACGCCCTGATACAGTCTGTGCGTGCCGTATCGGTCTCCAAAATGTGGTACAGTGTACCAAGACGTAGGAATTGTAGGGTTTACATGTGGCGGGGAATGTTTAACCTGTTCACGCCCGGGCAAAGCCTCGGCCACCCTGACCATTTCGGCACCGCAATGCAAGAAGGCGTGATGTTTTAAACACTCGGTTTCCTGTAGGTTAATGGGTGAGGGGACGGCACTAATCGGTCGCTCCCAACCAGTACTCTCTAACGTGATTTAAGACAAAGCATTTTTCTGGAGTGACACATAAACACAGGGACTTTGAAATGGCAACAGTTCATGCGATGTCTAACTAATGCTGCCATACTCTGTTTCTTGTGTTTGTTATTTCAGTCTTTCCTCCGCGCCTTTTTACGCTGGTGGTGTTACGTCCGTTTTCAGCACGGTGTTGCTTTATCAAAGGCAAGGCTTGGGTACCCTCCAGACCATGGTAGTGATGAGTAACGTGAAAATTGAACATTAGAACGGGCACACTGACATTCAAAGGCACTTACTTAGTCTCACAGTTTAAGCATTATTCATGTTGTGCCTCAGTGCACTGTGTCGTCTCTTTTGCCTGTGTGTGGGTTTAGGTTGTGTCAGATGTGGACTATGGAGTTAAAAGGATTCATATATACATGGATGTCTCATAAACACTACTAGAGTGAACTAAACCCAGGCGCACACATGGCGCTTTGCTGCTCAAGCGTCGCATCCTTTTAAATGATTGAAGATGCACGCACACACGACACTCAAGCTCATGATAGAGACAATGGGAACATGAAACTAAGACTCCACAGCAATGCAGTCGCATGTATGCGGTTGGCCTTAGGTTGGACTTCGCCCAAAGTGGGATTCGAACTTGAGGCCTCTCACACCTGGGTTATACGCTCTGATCATCGGGTCAGCGCATGCCTCTTTTTCTTTCGCATGTATGTTTTCTGGTTTCCATCCGTTTTCTTCTTTCCTTGTTCTGTCCATCCTTTCTTCTATCAGGCATCCTTCCATCCTCAATTTAAATGTTGTAACAATGTACGTTGAAAGTTTCTTATTGCAACGTTCCAGTCTCAAAACATATTTTGTTCCTCTATGCAGCGTAAGTGTGCTAAATTTAATGGTGCCCGAAAAACATGTTTTCTTTTCCGCTGTTGTTTTTTCAATACATGGATAGTGTACTTTGCTTTTAATGACATTACCATCAAGTACACCGGCTAACAAGAATAGCAATCCCAACCCTTGAGATCATCAACATTCTGTCCTTGATTAGACCAGACAGGGTATTGGTGATGTCTGATCTCCCCACAACCCATTAATCCCTCCAAGATTATCATACCCAGATTAAGCGACGCCCGATATGGAAGAAACGACTTTACCGATGACAGCCCGGAGACACTGCCGCATTAGTCTGGAATGGTTCTGGCATCAGAACAGATGCGCACAGCCCACAAGCACACATAGATGTCAGCTGAATATACTTATAGAAACTCTGAATATAAAGCACTGAAGATGTAGATGACTTTTATGATACATGTATTATAATATACAACACGTCAGAATAAAATGTACTTGAAAAGCCCCACGGTTGTGAATACAAAGGCATTTAACAGAATAAGGCATGTAGATGAATTTGATGAAACATGCATTATAACATATCAGACTAAAGTCTACTTGCAAAGCCTCATGGTAGTGATGAGTAAGGTGAAAATGAAACGGACACACTGACATTCAAAGGCACTAATTAAACATAATGGATGTTGTGATACGTGGGGCCTTAGTGCAATGTGTCAAGTCTGTTTTGCCTGTGTGTCGGTTTAGGCTGTGTCAGAAGTGGACTATGGAGTTAAAACGATAGATCTAAGTTGATTCAATGGACTTTCAAGTCCGAGTCAAAACGTACACAAAGCCGATTCGTCTCAATGCGGTATGTCTCTAAAATGTGACAAAATAAGATTTTTTTTTATAGCCTTCGGTGGTGACAAGTAACAAAAAGAACATCAAATCTCAAGAAAATGCGGGAATTTTTTTTTTTTTTTTTGGCTACATCATAACTTCCACCGACAACGCTGTACATATTGACAAATAATATATAATCATTGATTCCAAACCCTGTACTCATTATGTCAACCCGACAACATTGCTTCACCTATCTTTACATGGCCAAACACGTTGAAACACCTCAGGGGATCAGTAATTATTACTGCATCAGCTGCGAATAGCGATAATTATCTTAACCTTTGCGTACTTAAGCTGCCTTAAGATTTATCTGTAAAAATATCGATCACTCACGTGTATAAATTCTGTGTATTGACAATACAGATACTGAGTCATCTGACAGGCTAGAGAGAAAAGCAGAAGAGGGGAGGTGGGGAGGAGAGAGAGAGAAAAAAAAAGACAAGGAGAGAGAGAGAGCAAGAGAGGGGGGGGCGAGTGAGAAAGAGAGAGAGAGAGAGAGAAAGAGCTAGAGAGATACATACAGACAGACAGACAGGCAGACAGAGATGTAAATGTCTGAAACATGCATTATACATGCCAAATGGACTCTCAGTGCCATCTTTCCTTTATACACGTATCATTAGTTCCATGTGAAAAACGTATGTCAGGACTGGTTAGTAAAATGCCTGATCTTCCCAGATGCTGCTCTGTGTGTAGTAATCATTCTGTGCTGGAATACTCTTTCGTTCCCGGTATTTCGAGCTTAGAAGATTACGAAGGAGGACTTCAACAGACACTAAAGCTGCATTTCTGACTAGCCAAGATTAGATGAAATTGCATGCTTTAAAGACCATTAACACAGAATTCATGTTGCAGGGCTTGCGTCGTTTTCTTTGATGACACAACAGCATATAATATTGGGTCCAGTATCTCTAAGAGAGTATGACCAGAGGCCGATGAGATGGACACCGTAGGGATTTAGGGCTTAGGACTACCACAAGAATGTCTGATTTGGGACCAGCAGCTATTCCGGCGACATGTGTTTCTGCCGTGGGGGTGACATCGTGCAGTATGGTCCTGTCTTAATAGCGTGTGTACTTGAGATGAATGGACAGATGGGTGGTGGGAGAGAGGTCGAGATGGACGAATGGGTGGATGGACTGACGGACAGACAGATGGGCGGACGGACGGATGGATGGATGGATGGACAGACAGGCGGGCCGGCCGGTGGATGGATGGATGGATGGACAGACGGGGGGACGGCCGGATGAACAGACGGTGGGACGGTCGGGTGGACGGATGGATGGATAGTGCACACAGCAAGGAAAGGGCAATATGATACCAAATGATGCAGAGAAAAAAAAAGGTGGGGGGGGGGGGGGGGAGGAGAGGGTGTAGGTATTAGAAACAGGAAGAAAAAATGCCGAAAAAAAAACAAAACAGCGCGCGCCAAAAGGTCGATAATGACACCGACACAATAATAACCTCTGCAATAACAAATAATAGTGCGAAAACCACACATCTAGGGCGCCTGTCTGTCACAACATGAAATGATCACAACGTGGCATGATTTATGAACTTACATGATATACAAAAAAGAGAGAGAGAGAGAGAGACCAACAAAACATAGAATGCCCCATTTTTCACAACCCGGTGTTGAATAATGCCTTTCACAGTAATTTCTAGGGACAGGCCATTAAGTCCAATTATCTTGAGCCAAATTAAGCTCTGTAGTCATAAATTTTCCAACCTTTTGTTTACTATTTTAACCGCAAATTGGGCCAGCTGTCGAAATGCCACGACTGGAATAGAATAACAAACACCATCTACAACACGAACAAAACAAATGCCATGGCCAAAGGAAGAACAAAAACATCAGCGACATAATCGTTGCCATCAACAGCAAACCCCAGGACCACCGAAAACAGGAGCTAAACTAAACTCGTGGAGTGGCGAGCTATTAGGTTGAAAATTGGACAGCTGCTGTCCGGGAGGCGATGTCGAGGGCTGTGGCACATCGAGATTTGGCGTCTTTCGTAATAGCAATCGTTAATGTACAGCCCGAGGTCATTCTCATTTTTATCAATACGGGACATATATTTTTGGGTTCTGTTTTCTGTCTTAACTTACCCATCTAAGTTCAGTCTGTTTCCTTGCATTTTCTGTTGATCGTTTCGTCCACCCATCTTTTCACCTATCTGTCTGTCAGTCTGCCTGCTGTCCCTCCTCCTCCATTCGTCTACACAGCCACCCCCCCCCTTCCCTCCTATCACTTAATATATAACTCCACTTCTCTCTTTTTCACCCTCCTCACCCTATCTATCTATCTATCTATCTATCTATCTATCTATCTATCTATCTATCTATCTATCTATCTATCTATCTATCTATCTATCTTATCTATCTATCTATCTATCTATCTATCTATCTATCTATCTATCTATCTATCTTATCTGTCTGTCTGTCTGTCTGTCTGTCTGTCTGTCTGTCTGTCTGTCTGTCTGTCTTTCTGTCTGTCTGTCTGTATGTCTGTCTGTCTGTCCACCCGGACGTCTGTCTGTCTGTCTTACTGCTGTTCACTAGTCATTTTTCAAGCAAGTACGTTCTGTTTTGTCCCTCACACTCTTCCACTGAAAAGGAATGTAAATGTCCATCTAGCCAAACCAAGACGATACTTAGTGAACTATAACATGAATGTGAAGAGAAAAAACGTGTCAATGTTGCCAGTACCATTTGTACGGGAATTATCCTACCTGATGAGTTCTCACAACTCATATCAAGTACATTACATTCAACAAGGGACGTGAGATACGGAATTCAGAAGTGGGAAAAAGAAAAAGTCAAAAAGCAAACAAACAAAAGCAAAAAACAAAAAAAAAACCAGCCTGCTGGAGACTCAGATAACCACATACGTCTCGGACAGCCAATCTGATTACGCGTTGGCCATTACGCCAAAATAAAAAAGCTGTTCTGTCACGACAACCAAGCTGGCACATGAGACCGAATCTTGTTACCAGACTTAGCAACCGACTTAGAACCCCGCCAAAAATGGGCCACTCAAAGCCACTGTCAGCCAATGTCAGGTGTGGTGAGGCGGCCGAAGACAAAGAGTGATGGAAAATGTCTACTCAGTTTCAATTAACACATCTGCACGGATATTCTATAATAATATTTAAAACCCCAATTTTTGCACTAACAAAGTTTATATCGTTTGTTTAAAGGGAGAGGGAAAATGAGACAATGGAAAGTGGGACACTTACAATTAATGATTTCCAACAGAATATGAAATCTTTTAAGACCTGTGAACTTTCTGTTCTAACTCTGAAGAAATTAATGCTCTCCTTGCCTTAACGTTTTGATGTATATAAGTATACATTTAAACAATGATAAGACTAATTCATTACTTGTCTCTTCGCCAAGAAACGGCAGACCTTAAAACTTTCGCTAACACAATCAAATTAGCAGCGAAGCGATATCGAGTAAGAGTTGTACCACTTTTGAAAGATTCCAGGTGATTTTTAAATTACCGTACCGTCAAGTACAGCACTGGAAACATTGGCAAGACCCGCTAAAGAATAGTTATGTGGGTTAATCATAAGGCAAGAAATGCATCTTAATGACATTCTCATCACAATGGGCGAACACTTAGACATTTTACTCACAAACCATCCGCCGCCTGTGACTTAAGTTGTGTTAATCGGCAAATGCATTGTGTGCTGTTCTATGAAATCCCTCTCTCTCTCTCTCTCTCTCTCTCTCTCTCTCTCTCTCTCCCCTCGTCTCGCTCTCTCTCTCTCCCCCACTCTCTTTCTCTCTCTCTCTCTCTCTGCCCCCTCTTTTTCTTTCTTCCTCTCCCTCGTTCTCTCTCTCTCCACTTTCTCTCTCTCCTCCCCCTCTCTCTTGGTGTCTCTCTCCTCTTCGCCCTTTCTTCCTTTGTATCTCCGTTCCACATAATGACACTAACGAGGACTCTCTGTGCGAGATGTACATATTATGCATGTCCATGTATACCCTTCAAACGTACAGCCATATTCCACACAGACTTACACGCTGTCACACACTGTATCTTTAGTATACACACCATTAGCCAGGACTCTCCCTGAAACACCTTCAGACATTCTGTTCAGCCAGGTCTTTCCGCTTGGTCTGGTCTTTCCCCCAACGGCTCCGTCTATCGACCACACCGGGCCTTAGACATTCATCACAGGCTTGACAGTGCTGATGTCATTTTCCTCCTACTCTTGCTCGGAAAATTGCGCCCAGTTATGGCCCTGTCACGCTGTGTGGCGTAACCGTCTCATTGACGGACATCGCGTTTGTCCCTATTGTCTCCACCCACTCAAGAACAAGCTCAGCGTTGTAAAGCTCACTTCTTACCGAGCTGCATTAGTGTCTTGTTGTGGTAAGTCATAAGACCAACTTCAATGTGTCTTTCTGTCGTGTTTTTCTCATTGTCTGGGGGTTAGGATTTGGCAAAGTCAGCCCGCCCTGTCAAATAAGAGTCATGTGTGCCAGGATGTAATGCTGTCGTCAGTCAGCTATATGAAATATGACTTTCTAACTGGGGCAATGTGTCTTTCTGGGAGTAATTCTAGAATTTTCCTTTCTACGACGACCTGAGTTTGGTGATACATTGTGTTTTTTATAGAAACGATTCTATAATGTTTCTTTCGCGAATGACATGAGTTTGGTGACACATTATTGCGGGTCTTTTCTGACGTGGAATTCTAGAACTTTTCTATCGCCAAAACGAAAATTTGGTGATACATGGTGATTTTTAAGGAGTAATTCTAGAACGTTTCTTTCGTCAGTGTGGCGAGTATAGTGTTTTTGTATGGGAAATCAAAGTCTTTTGTGTGTGTGTGTGTGGGGGGGGGGCGGACACAAAGGAAGCCATGAGTTCATGAAAACTGAAAGCTTCGCCAACTGAAGATATGTCACTAAAAAGTTTGGGCTATGTGTTCTGGCCTATGGATCTGGGTGACATTTATGATGCATTTATCTTCCAGCCCAGATCTCTGGCCGTAGGCAATGTTATTTTTTGATGGACCAGATGACGTTGATGTTCTTTATACATGACGTCTACAAAGTGGCGTCAGTCTGTTACAAGATGTTTCTGTCGTTTTCCTTCGAATCACAGTTATTGTTGGTGACGCACGCGGCTGGGGCTTTATAATGCTTGAAGTGGTATAGAGTGGGGTGAAAAGATGAATGAAATATCAGTATCTACTCTGAACGCAGAAAGTTAAAAAAAACAACGCCATTTTAATCACTAATTCCTCTCTCATGGTTACACCTCTTCTGAGAATAACACCAATTCACCCCTGTAAATGTGAGTTATTTTTCAGGGCTTCATTTTCCTTTGCGCAGTATTTCTGATTCTATAACTTATGCAACGCTGGAAAACCACTCACTTTCAGTGTTATAACTTCTCTCGGGATGTCACCAAATCAGGCGCGTAAATGTGGTAATTTTTTCAAGACTACATCTTCCCAAGTGAAATAGTTCAGACTCTGGACTCAGCAAAAACCGTTCACTTTCAAGCGTGAAGTTTACAACAATGTGGAACGCCTGTCATTTGTGTTGGTTGGTCTTACTGACTGGACGGTCTGAACATGCCTGTCCGCGTTCCGCATGCCAATTGTATGTCCAGCACAGGTGATGGATGGGCTGTGGAATATTTCCTCGATGGGGGGACAAGCTGGTTTGACTACCGGAGTCCTTTCGCGACTGTCAACTTGCAATTTTGTCAGCTAAAGGTTCCCATCCCCTCTTAAAACATAATGGTAAAAACAGACCAAAATCTCCCCATAACTAACAACTATTTGCTCTATTTCTTTTTACTGTTTCCTTCCAGGCACGCTTTATCATGACAACGCCCCCCCCCCCCACCCCCGCCACCTCATTTTCCTTTCTTAAAATAAAAAATAACTAAAGGAAAACAAAGTTTCCATGGGTCTATAATACATAGACTACCGTCATGTTTTATATAATTTATTAATATGATGCACAATGTGGGTACATGTATGACGCCCTACTCGCAACAGACTTAAAACACCAGGGGCTAGAATTTATTGGGTGAAAGTTGTTTCCACTTTGATCCTCACAGCATTCGCGTCCTAAATACTCTATTAAATTATTCATGCGTCACAGCAACCCGCTAATCCCGTAACACCTGTAGGGCCTTCTGCCAACGGATTCACACGGTCTAGTTTGAATAATTATTATGTCTGGTAGAGTTTACATTTTATTTATTAATCTTTTTTTTTTTTTTTAATGTATAATTGTTCAGTGCAGTTTATGGTTTACGTTTTGTTCTCGCAACCCGGAATGTACTTTAATGTCGCGCTCTCCTTCCTCTTGCCCTCAAGTTGTACATTTGAAATGCGAAAGTCATCTATCGTACTAGGTCACAAAACGCTAAAACTGAGTTATGTTCACTGCCAGCCTTCATGGATGTGTGAAAAAAAATCCGTAAAAAACTGTGGGACCATCTTCTAATTGGTAGTCCGGCATCTTGAAAGCAATAATTCCTTTTCACATCAGTCAGGCTGCTAATTGGCAAAAACAAACTGGTGTGGAAAAAGCCTGGGGGTTTTCCGCTCTGAGGCTACGACTTTTGTAAATCTTCGCTGTAAGGCTTTGATGACCTCCCGTAATCCAGCTGTGCCTTTAAGTCTGAGTGTTTAGCAAACAGTAAATGCTTGTATTCGCAATGCTCTGTCAAGGTCACTTCTCAGAATCGTATGTTGTGAACCAGATCAAGTTATTATTTCGGTGTGAAGAGCTTCTCCGTCAATAATGTGTGTATGTGCTTCAGCCAAAACTGACAGCTTTATTAAACACTGAAGTGTTTCTAATTGGCGTGCTGACATTTTCACTGCATAAATCCTCGCGGATTCAATTCTTGAATCTTTGAAATTCTTCTCACTTTCTTACATTGATGAAAAATATTCTCTCTCTCTCTCTCTCTCTCTCTCTCTCTCTCTCTCTCTCTCTCTCTCTCTCTCTCTCTCTCTCTCTCTCTCTCTCTCTCTCTCTCTCTGTGTGTGTGTGTGTGTGTGTATTTCTGGGGGAAAAAACAACCAAAGAAATGTTGAATCAGTGCTCAAATTTAGGGTCCATCAACTTTATACTCTTTTCTTCCCTCTTCTTCTCTCTAATGAGACTCCCCCTGTCTCTATTAACAAACACTCTCCTACCAAATCACTTGGCAGAGACAGCTAACCCGTCCTCGACAGCACGACATGATTGAAGCAGGGTCATTATATGGAAGGAAACCCCCTTGACCTTCCAAACGAAGCAAGTGACTGTAAAGAAAGAGTAAACAGCTGTACAATAGGGTTACTTACGGTGAACATGGCAAATGGATGTAGGCTTGGGCAGGTGGTTTACAAGATAAGGCGGGAAAGGTGATCGGCTGAATACATGACATGTATGTGTACAGCGCCGAGTAGAGTTTGAGAGACAAGCGGGACAGCCGCACTGGCAGGGATATTATTATTATGAAAGACAAGGCTCTTGAAACCGCTCTTTGGGTTTGGCATCCAGCCCGGGTATGGCAATGAAGACTGGCATTATGACAGGCCAAAATCCATTTCATAAGTAAATGATGTATTGGCGATTGTAGCTGGAAACATTTGAAGCCTGCTTGTTCGGGCAAACATTCTGATATGGGTTTCCATTTTCTCAGTGTGAGCTGTATTGTTTGACACAAATGACTTCACACTTGTCTTCCCCTGTAAGACCGAATGTCTTCAACTTCACTGCTTTGTCTTTTAGACCCGTAGTTAGTTCACGATTGTTCTCATTGGAAACTTCACTCTCTGTCTAATTATAAGAGTATCAGAACAACGGATCAGTGGCCTAATGGATAGGGCGCTCGACCCTGATGCGAGAAGTTTCAGATTCGAATCTCAAACTCAGTGGGGTCCAACAAATTTCTCACGGTGTTTTTTAAGGCAATTACTCCTCAGTGGTGTGAATCAGTTTCAGAACTTGACGCTGCATAACTTCATTGTGTTAGAATGGGACACAAACCCTCAAATACAAACATGCGTGTCAGAGCTATATACTTTTCATCGTGTTGGATGAAAAGCGTAACAATTTAAAAACGCCTCAATAAAATGGTGCCAGGGCCATCGGAAACCCAAATTCAGTAGCTGGACATTTGGGGTCTTCATCAAAACCGCGCAACGCGGTTTCAAACCGAACAGCCACACTGGATCTTCAGACAGCAATTTCCCCTTAGGCCTTCAACGACTTTCAGAATGCCCCGCTGTTCTTAAGTAACTGCCTTTTGTCTAAATGAATCTCCTGAACTCCAGAGGACAACTTTTTTTCATTTGAGAACTCAGCCCAGAACAAACAAACACTCTATGGGCTACTGATGTCCAACGGAGCCGAGCAAACGTTATCAAAACGACCATTAACTCCCACCGTCTCACGCAAAAAGCCCACAGGCCAACGACCACAAGTTTCCTTCATCAACCAATAGCCCGAGAAAACTAAAGGAGTCTTAATGACGGAGACTAAAGATCAATATTGTGAAACTAACGTGGGCAACAACTTGGCTGGGTGAAACGTTTTTTCTCTCCGGTCCATACAAATGTCTTGTTCTGGAAAACTGTTTGTTATTTCTATACTTTTAACTGTTGGACTGCGTCATGTGACTGAAAGGAGGACGTGGTAGTAGCCATTTCTATCATACAGCTAGAATACTTAGCATGTGTGGGTGTGTGTGTTTGTGTGTGTGTTACTATCATATTTAGCTTTATTCTGTGGCCAATTTCCGTTAACATAGTGGCAATTTACAATTTCAGTCTAAATTTGTGTTCATTATAATTCAACACCGTTTCTTTGATCATTCGCACATTGTATATTATGCCTACGGGTATATATGTTTGTGTGGGTGTGTGTGTGCGTCCTCCTACCTGCATAATTTAAATGGCCCCCACAAACTTGAAATGTCAAAGCGATTTTTAACTCTGTTCATATTTCTACTTCGAGCAAAGGGAAGTCAAACTTCGAAAAGACAGAAAACTTATGCAGTCCTCAACACTACTGCCTATCCAAGGATATAACGTTGTTACACTTGCCACATTTTAATGACACCATTCTGTTTGTAGGATATTCTTTCGCCTTATTTGTGATTTATTGTGATAAGTCTGAGCTATGCCTTTTAAGAGTAAAAAATGGAGCAATTTTCCACCCCATTCTATCGTTGCAGGCCTCAAGTACAGCAAGTTGGTATACGGAGTTTACTTCTTACAAAAGGGTAAGTTTATTAAAACAAGATGTGAAAATATAAAGGAAAAACAAAACTGTTACTTTCCACTTCATCTAAAGGGCAGCGCCGTAAGGGAACGTAACAGAATTGTGCAGAATTTGATAGGCTCTCTCTTCTAACATTTTGTGTAGAGGGCAAAAAAGTGGTGTTACCAGCAAAGATACAAAAGAGCAGGACATTTTGAACCTATATATTCAGGTATTGCTCCACAGCGAACTACACGTAGGCTCCAAGAACCCTAGCTCAGCATTGAAACAAAAACAGCATGGCAGCTGGCATCACCTTGTCCAGGCCTTGCATCACAGCTATCTCTCTGAAACTCGAGATTCACATTGATACAAAACAGCAGGAAGCTCAGAATCTGTATTCAGGTCTGGCCAATATCTAGAAAACCATAGATTTTAAGACAGGAACAGAGACAATATCAAGTGCAGGTAAATATGGAACTGACAGTGACAAATAGACCAGGTGAAATGCACACAGACATGCAGGTGCAAGACAATGGGTATTGCATGTTACCTGTGTGATATATCGTTTCCCAGGTGCATGACTTTTTCACCTTTGTGGGTCATCGGTTAGGTCTGAGTTGCGTAAGGCTTTAGGTGAATATCGTGTGCTTGGCTATGAGGCAAGGAACTCAATGGATAGCAGCGTTAGGAGGAAAGGGGTGGGGAGACAGTGAGTACGAGACTGGGAGGGAGATAGAGAGTGTGAAAGCGTCAGAGATAGTGAGAGAGAGAAGACTGAGAACAAAAGAGACAGAAAGAGTGAGAGAGAGAAAACGAGAAAGAAAGAAAGAAAGAGAGGCGTTGAGTGAGGAAGAGGGAAACTGAGTGAGAAAGAAAGAAAGAGACAGGGAGTGAAAGACAGACAGACAAGCAGGCAGACAGACAAACAGAGACAAACAAACAAACAGACAGACAGGCAGGAAGACAGACAGAGATGAAAGGAGAACAAAGACTTGTGAGTGAACATGTGTGCATACTTGAACAAAGAAATACGTGAAGAGCCGGATAAGAGCAACAACAACAACATCAATTATAGCTAAGACCATTACGTCCTAGGGCGCTTCACTGCTGTGCACTGACAAAACACCGTGTGGGGGCGAAGTCACCCTAGTACGGTACAACGTAATTTGATAAGGCTTATAAATAGTATTCCTACTGCCTTAGTCAGTTTTGACCACGAATGTGAGGACCGCCAAATAGATGGGGAAAAGAATAATAGTTATTTAAGTGTTCAGAAAATGTGCTGCATCTCTCTCTCTCTCTCTCTTTCTCTTTCTCTCTCTCTCTCTCAATCAGAACATCTACATATCTGCACAAGTCTGTTAGGTTGTGTAAATATCTCTCTGTGTTTATGCTTGTTTGCATTCTCTGAAGGCCTATACTTATAATTATTCCTGTATGTGTGTTATCTGAGAGTTTGCTTACCTGAATACCTAGGCAATGTTCTGGGCTGACGCTGATAAGCTGAAGTACATTATAAATAATTATTATCTCTGGAACTTCTTTCTGCTTCTACTACTTGGAATGTTTTGCAAATATTGTGTTTTATACCATAGTAAAAGCTGTACACGCCTGTTGTGTCCGAGTCAATGTCTTAAATTTACTATTATTTTCAAAACTGATTTCTCCCGACCAATCGGTTCTCACAGCTTAAAGTTAACATGTGCCTGAAGACCATGGGTGAAATATCTTTTTCTTTTTCTTTTCAATGGCCTCAGATTTGGAATTCTCTGCCTCTGTCTGTGAGACAGGCTGAAAGTTTGATGACTTTTAACATCAGCTGAAGAGTCATGTTTTTACACTCTGAATGTTCATCAAGTTTTTTTCCTGAGTATGTGTGTATGTTGTGTGTGTGTGATTTAGATAAACACGATATAAATGTTGTAAAGCACGTACAGCCTGGCTGTTAACGGGATGGAAACGTTAAATAAATGCTGTGTGTTATTATTATCTTAGACAATGGCCGTCGTCTCCTATATATCAATGATGACAAAAATGAAATCAGGCGGGCGTTTGTTATTGTTCATCAGTGTCACGATTGAGTTCAAGGAGAACGGCAGAGCAATACTAAAGCACGCGTTGTCCAAAACACTATGAGATAACTTCATCATTATTTATTTTTATACTACGTCTAGACCAGTGATATTTCTAATACAATGCTCTATACATGCTATGTTCTGCTATATATGCTTCTCGTTCGGTCGATGATAAAGTGCAATATGATTATGTTCCGATAACGCTTTTTGTCATTATTATTATTAACCATAAAATAATGATGACACGAAAGACTTCACTAATGGTGGTCATTTGGTTCATTCAGCAAAATAATTTATCAATCGTGAATTCTAAAATCGTTACTTAAATTCTTTTCGTGGCTTTATTGGATGATTTATGTCATACTTATCAGCTTGTGCGTCCTTCGTTCACTATTATGACAACGATCATATTTGGGATGTGACAGCTGATGCTTTATGCACTATCTTCCACATTCCTAAGCCATGACGTGTGTATTAAACATGTGACGATCCCAAAGGCACGCGTGTGGAGGATCACTGTGTCTTTGTTAGCGACTGTTTTCCCTATTTTGAAATTATGATCTCCAGAAATATCTGTATCGTCTGTGGTTTACAGCACATCGGCAATGGGAAATACCACAATCATAAACGTTTCCCTCAGTTTCTTTACACCACAACAACGGCTGAATCAGATTGGATATTAATACGGTGAGCACTGCCAATCCCAGCTGCGTTTTCCTTTATTGTCATGGCGGTTTTAAAAGGCTTGGGTATTTCCCTTGCGAATTTGATACCCCTGAAGAAATGTTCTTTGCGGCGGCCGTTTCACAAAACAATTGAGAAAAACTCTAGAGAGCTACCTCTGTACAGTCTCCGCATATAAAACATTGACTTCTCTCTCATTGTACCGCCACATCAGCATTTAGAACGATTGTGAACAAGCTAAAAAAGTCTTTTGTTTTCAATGCTAATGCTAATGAATGCTAATGCCAAAGGCTGAGCTTCTGTGGTTTGCAACAATGTTGAATCTACCCCACCATTTTGAACAAGTCTACCATTAAGTTTCCTTATTATTTTAAATTTTAATCGACATTAGACCGGATGACATTGCAAGATAAACTTCTTATCAGCCTGGAAGCAGAGGAGGCGAGGGAGAAGGGCACGCAGTTGCGATGAAACCCTTCAAGCAATGTTAACACCTATGGAGAGGTTTAAGACGTTATGCAATGACTTTTTAGTTTGAAAATTCAAATTCCTTCGTCGGCTGAAGGTCTTTGTTTTCAGGGGATCACTGTCTTAGGCATCTGCACCTGTCTTTTTGTTTTGGTTTAGCTTTTTCCTCAGTTTCTGTTCGTTCTCTGCCATCTTTCTTGCACTTTTCTTAGTCCTCAAAATGGCTGTTTGGTCTGGCGTCAAATCCCGTTGTCATGGTAATGACCGACACAGCCGGAAACGCCCCTGGATATAAAGCTTGAGGAGGTTACACAGCGATTTCCCACTTTCAAAATTCAAATACAGCTGTTGTTCCGGTATGACGTATGAAACTTGGAGACCCCTCTGTACACGCTTGACAGGTTGAGGGATTTCCTAGTTTGAAAATTCAAATATTGTGATGTTGTGTAAGGGCGGATACGCATGTTGTAAGCATGTGTGTGTATTTGGGGGGGGGGGGGGCAAGGAATAAAGGATGAACCCCGCATTCCGACCTACAATGCCTCCGGGGTAAAAATAAGGATGGTGAAAGCTGATTCATTTGTCTTCGGTCACAGATGAATAAAAGTGGCTTTAATCAAGCCGTTTGCCGACGTTTCCGCCTGTGAAAACATGAATACGCTCAAGTTGCTCAAAGTTAAGGCATCTGATATTATTCTAAAGTTATTCGCAACTTAAAAAAAGCTTAACTATTTGAATCCGGCTTTGTTGTTGTGGACCAACTATAATACTAATATAATGCGAAAGATTTCTCTTTCACATCTTACAAGAATAGAATTCTACGTCAGCCGTTTTACAACATTTGAAAAAGCCCAAATCCAATTGACATGTCCTTGTTTAGTTTTGGTAAATGGGTGGGCTCGGGGTTTTGTGTTTTTTTTCTTTATTTATCCCAGAGCACGCCCGGTGTCATTAAATATTCATCCTCAAAAAACTAAACCCAGGGCCTGTAGACAGGTACACAATGTGACACGTACAAAGAGACAGGTCGAGAGGCCTGCCATTAATATCACTGCAATTAGCTATTGCGAAACCGCTCGTAAATTGTCTGTCTCGCGCACTGTTATCGTCATTTAGCCGGACATCTACCTAAGATTATTGTAATCTCCTGACGTTACTGAAAACTGAAAACTGGGCCGTAATTAATTAAAGTAGCTCAGACCAAACCCGAGGTGGGGAAGGGAGGTGGGGAAGGGTGGTGGGGGTGGGGTTAAATTGGAATAAAGTTATGTTGTTTTAGCTTGAAGATCTCCGAGACCAAAAGTGTGCTGTGTCTTTGAGCCACTAGGGGTTATCATGTCATATTAACTTTTCTTATATTATATCTGTCCACCTCCGTAAGGTTCTGTCGTTTTATATTTTGCTGTTGTTGTTGTTGTTTTGTTTGGCCATACTGCCACAGAAAACTGATGCAGATCAAGTAGGTCTTGGTTTGGCGAGATTCATTTTGGCCACAGGGTAGCTTGGTCCAAAATAATGATAACAGTCATGGCGCAGGTATGTCATTTATATCTATAATGACAGAAAATATTTATAATTATAATTTTGGCTGCGCTCGGCTAAGCCCGCCCCGTTCAGCTGATCGTACAAAAAATTCTGCCGACCGAAATCAGACACTGAGTGTGGGGAAATATTTTGATGTTCGCAAAAGGGTCGGGGTTCGGGTAATGGGGGATCTTGTGGAATAAACGACATTGGCTAAAACGCCGTATCGTGTTACTCACGCATAAATAAGTGGTCAAACTGTACGCTGAGCAATGATGTCACTGCTGACAGAAGCATTCTGTACAACATCTAAACTTGACTAACGAATGACACAGTTAGCTGGGGATAGCCTAATTCAATCGCAAATCATTCTTGGCCAGAACATTCCCAGCTCTCGCTTTTGCTTGACAGCGATTGATTTGTTGACCTGCGAGCCGATAATCTATTTAAGACTCTTGTAACATCCCATACCTCCATGGCTAGCCCTGAACAAACACCCCAACATCCTTCGGTCCGCCTTACCATAGGCCCTCCAGTGGACTTTGCTGAAAAACGCTTCGCGTTTCCAAACGGCGGTCAAATTTAAACAGTTTTATCAAACAGTATTTCTATGGCTACCGTGTCCGGGGCATAAAATCTCGCCCAGGGGCCAGCAGCTTGCACCACACAATGGGCTTTTTTATCTCTTCAACCACACGGAGCGAACCCGACGACAGCTGACTGTGACTAGATTTCGCATAGTGAACTACTGGGCTGAAGCGTGGTTCAGCAGTCAGTCGGACAGTCACACGCAAGCATGTAGGACGTACACACACCGCTACTGCGTGTCAAAACGTTATCTCTTCTGTGTTCTCTGACGTTGCATTTCAAGCTAACCGGAGACACATCAATATTATAAGGTACAGAACAAAGATCACCCAGCAGCCTCGCATTGCTGATTCGGGGATTCATCAATGTTTTAAAAATTCAAATATAGACTAGATGAGCTGACCTATCAGATCCGGCTGAGGTCACACTAGGAAAATGTTCAGTGTTCCTTCATCACTGCGGCTATTGGATGTGATTTCACGGTCAGGAGTTTCGCTGTGATTTACTGTACTGTGTGTTACGGTAGGTACCGGTATTCACAAGAAAGTAATCTTGTGGTTCATTATAACGGCGTCGGCCTATTTCTTCTTTTATTTTTTGTTGTTGTTCTTCCTTCTTTGTTTACTTATAACAAGATCTAATACCATTATGTTAAACAAGGCTGGCCCTCGGTCGTAATAACATGAGTTTCGCTTGCCAAAAAAAATCTGTGTCGTAAATGGAATACAGATAAAGCGTTTTCCACTGTTACTAAAATTAATATTCGGTTGAATTTTATGCAAAGTCTTCAAAATGTAAATAAAAATCAGTAAAAGGCGAGTGGGCCTAATCTGAATATGGTACAACGGCCACTTTTAACGCAGGACTAGAGAAAAACGTGTAGCAATGCTGTACAGTTTCTCATGTGTTCATATTGTATGAATTATTTTCACTTTCATAGGACAAGTCTAATCATTTACTGGACAATTTTCCTTCAGGCAAACCGATGGCCTGTTGCCCTGTTCAACAGACAAATAATATCTCTGTAGGACATGACATGGCCCACAATACCAATCAACTAATGATGTATAGTATAGCAATGTAACATCATCGTTATTTTTGGCTGATAAAAGATGTACACTTTTGTATGGAATAAGTCGACAAGCGTGCAACTTGATTCTGAAGTGGTGTGTGTGTGGTTGTCGGGAGAGGGGTAGAGAAAGGCGCTCTATAAATAGAAATGTTATTTGTTTATCCGATATTACCATAGATGACCCATTTCCACCCTTAGCAACATTTTACTTGCGTGATTGGAAATTTTAAATAACCTCATGACCTAAATGTTCGATAATTTGTTACAAATTTCACACCAACAGAATTGTTTTGGATAGCAAAGGACGCACTGACAGTGATATTGTACTAGGGATATTTCATTACTGACGGAAGTATGTGGCCGATACTTTACTATCAACTGAAATACATGGGAGATACTTTACTACCAAAAGCCAGCATTCTGTCTGACTGGTGATACAGAAAATATGCCAATATGTTAGATCTAGATCAATGTGCAGGGGTGGGGGGGGGGGGGAAGTGGCCCTAAGATTAGCTGACAACTATCGATTTCAAATCATCTGCAGGAGGTTGGGCAAGTGTTAATTGATTTCCTGTCATGTCTCACTTCATCAACATCAGAAATGGTCGATCAAAATCTGGGGATGTCTCAGAGACGTCTCCGCCAAACGAGCATCATATTTGCTT
The DNA here is from genome assembly GCA_963931925.1 of Onchidella celtica. Taxonomy (NCBI): domain Eukaryota; kingdom Metazoa; phylum Mollusca; class Gastropoda; order Systellommatophora; family Onchidiidae; genus Onchidella; species Onchidella celtica. Next base: position 27,749,171 of record OZ007573.1, on the reverse strand, counting down.
GCCTTGTCTATCCAAAACCAATGCACTGCTGGTAAAACACGCCAATTAGGGCTTTCAGCATACAGGAGACGGATTTTTTACACGAGGTGGGAATATTCGTAATATTTTTTTTTCCTTGTCGGCCAGCAGTTTATGATCTAAAAGAAAGAAAGGGGATCTTGTGGCCGTCATGAATATAGATGTCTGTGAGGCAGAACTATTTGGCGAGGCCGGAGGGGCTTATGATCCACAAAAAAAGTGAGCAGATAATGTTGTTGCCGTCAACTTTTATTGCCATAATGTGAGGTTTTAGGGCCACCAGCCCTAGGCTGAGGCCTCTGTGAAACAAAAAATCTTCGACCCGCAGAAATGCTGCGGCGTAAATGCCGCCTGCCGGCGCAGTGGCTGAATGGTTAGAGCGCTTGACTAGACAAGAGGTCCCCAGGTTCAAATCCCTCAGGGAAGGAAAAAGGGAGAGCGGGTAGCCCAGTTCTATTTACTTGCGGGTGTCTTGAAACTTCTCGGCGGTCTGACGAGGGTCATAGACCTGTCCCTGATATAACAGCTCCATTGTATGCGTGTGTGTGTTTGGGGGGAGTGAGGGTGTTACATCACTAAAATAAGAAAACAAACAAGAAAAAATAGTAACAAATCGCGTGGATCTTTATTGTGATGGTTGACACAACAGTGTAGCATAGAGAGAGAGGAAGACACACACAGAGAGAGACAGAGAGAGAGAGAGAGAGAGAGAGAATATGATTACCATGTTCAGAAGAGGAGTTTGACCTGGTGGGGACCACAGAAGAAATACGGGCTTATATTGAATTGCCCTTTCATTTTCAAAGTAATACGGATAATAACATTAAACATTAATAATATTCTAAACAACGACATGGAAATACTGATTGCATAAGACAGACAAGGCAAGTTGGCCCCCCCCCCCCCAACTTGAACTGAAAAGGACATTTCACAGGCAAATACCCCTACAGCCAGATGATCCCCCCCTCGGTCGGTGCGTCGCCTTCGTCGGTGGCGTGTCAAGGATTGGAAATGCCACAAAAATTGTGTTTAAAAACAAACCGGAGACGCGACGGACACAGATGACTCACGCAGGCGGTGTCGAACACTCCTGCCCTCCATGACCCCTCCTCCTCCTCCCCCTCCCGCGTCTCCTCCTTCTCCCAAGTCCTCCCTTTGTTTTCTCCTTTTGTTGTGTCTTCCTGCCTCCCCCGACTAATTCATCCATCTCACATTCAGCTTGCCCAGTTCTTTGTTCTCCTATTCACTCTCCCTCTCGCCTTTTCGCACACTTTTGTCCCCCTCTAATATTTCCTCCCTTCTTCCTCTTCACGGACTGAATGGACTCACGCGTGATATTACTTATAATCGTGTCTTCCAGTTATGATCTAATTTCACGCACAGTGTAGTAATTCCCGTTCACTTTTGCCATTATTCTGTCTGTCCTGTGTGCCTGTCTGTCTGTCTGTCTCTTTTTTCTGACTTTCTCCCCAACTCTTTTTCTCTCTCTCACTTCTCCCTGCTTTAAACTGAATGGGTTTGTTATTTCCCAACCTCACAGTTAGGGAAGAAAGGTGGGGTGGGGGTGAGGGGGTAAAATTCTCGTCTAAAAACGATGTTTCTGAAATCTGATAACAATCAAATGCCATAAAGCTCTTTTATTCTGACCAGTCTCCCCCCCCCCCCCACCTTCCCTTTTCTTGTTTTTCTCTTTTTTTCTCGTCTTTTCCTTTCTGTTTTCCCACATTCTCCCCCAGTGGTCCAAGCCCACATTTAATTCCCCAAGGCCCTTTCAATATCCACGGCCCAGTCTCCTATTCTCCTTCTCCCTGGTGGTAAACTTTTAAATGCTAATGACATTGTCGCCCGCAGAGCGCATTAAATTCCACAGGCTCCCCCTAGCCAAAGAAACTCTCAAATCCATCCTCGTGTCCTGATGCATTTAATGTGTTTCACAGAAAACGACAGGAAGACAAGTCCACAAGTTGGAATGACACGGTACACGCAAGAACTTGATCAAACCCTGATTTTCATAATGCCGTGAAAAATCATTGTGCCGGTTAATACAGTTCTAATCACTAGCTAGAGCGCCATTCGTAGCGCTGTGGTCACGTAGTCATAATGAAATCTGCGATCATACTTTTCAATTCTACTCGAATATGCCTTTTTTTTTTTTTTTTGCAGCTCAACTAAATTGTAAATAACTAATAACATTAAGGACTGACTTTTGTCCAAAATGGATTTGTCCACGTAACTTGTCGTCAAAAAAATGATACACAACGTTTCATTTTTTTTTTGGTCACTTAGTTACGGTGTTTTTAGGTGCTTACACATGCACCCTCTAGCTCCACTGCAATATTGAAGTTAACAATACAACGGAAGTTAGCGATTTGCCCACCTCTTCCACACTCTTAGAGAGCAAAAAAAAAAGCATTTATATTGATAAAGTTATAATTATGCATAGATCTGTTGGCTGTGTCCGATCTACTAACCATGATTTCAGCAACAATAACATCAACGATCTCAACCGCAACGACAACAGTTTCAGTATTAAAAATAATGAACTACAAGCAGTAACAATATTAGCAAATATAACGATGGCACAAAAATGGCAATAAAAGCAAAACAACAAAAACATCCGCATTACTGGTCTCCCCAACGATCAGTCCCAATATCTTCATCATTTTGGATATGTTCAAGAATGGTTACGTATTTCACCCCCCCCCCCTTCATTCATAATATCATCAAAGGGTTTATGCGGGGTTCTCCCCCTGGTGTTTAAGATAAATAAATAAACAAATAATAAATAAGCAAATAAATAAGTAGGGAAATAAGTCAAAACGCTATTGAAGCTACAAAAAACTCTTTTGATGAAAAAAAGACAATGGAGGTGAGCGACACAAAAAACTGACTGTGTCGCCTATTTTTAAAACCTCAGCATGGGTTCAACTTAGTAATCCCTGCAAACATTCAAGCATTTTGTTGTGTACTGATGAATGGCCTTGTAACAAAATTACCGGCGTTATGGCTCCATGTAGGGAACATTTCCTTCAGTAATGAGTTTCTGTTTAGTTCAAGATGACGAGATGTTTACCAAAATATGTTTACAAGGCCATCCATGTGTGAATTTGTATACTTATATTAAGTTCCATCCAAGTGTGGTCTCCGCAAGAAGAAACCCTTGGTTAATCAAAGGAATGCGGGGATGTCAAGACTGGAGAGTTCACTAGTGCATGGCTCAGTGCGCCAATTTTTGATAATCTGAGAACATAACGCCATTGGGCGGACATAATAGTGTACTTCATTTTTTCATAGTTAAGTTTTTAGAAAAGCAAACAAAACTGTTTATAACAAAGTGTCATACGATGAGATGGCCCAAAATGTCACCCATGAATTACTGTGAGATAGAACTGGCGCTGTTTTTGTTGTTGTTTTTTTTTTTTTTTGGTTGTTGACATGACAGAGTCGGGTTTGACCCTTGAAGATCAAGAAAGGTCAATGGAATTCGGGTTTAGGTCAATATATTATGTCAGCACACTAACGATAAGACTGACACTGATACTGTTGATATTTCAACAACGACCTCCACCAATCCCCACCTCAACACCAGATAGAATCGGCTTCGCGGTGCTATGAGATGTTGGTCTCTCGAGTGCCCCAGCATTATGCTGTTGGTCCAGATATTCTATGACCTGCTCGATAAACATCTGAGCAAGGTAAGGCGAAATAAATACTCTTCCGTCAATGTCAGCACAACCAAAGTGAGGAATTGCCGTGCTGATTTCTATGCTGATTTTTCAAACGATTATTTTCGCCCTGCCCATATTTCTACATGTTTCATGGCATGGAATTCATCTCGCCCCATTTTCTCGTGCGTCACAAATCCTCACAATTTGTATTCTCGCCACAAAGTAATCATTCAGCCCAGCCCAATTATGCTAATACTGTCTTCTACTCTACTACATAGGTTTAGGTTTCAAATCCGTGTCCCTGCCCTGATTCTAAAATATAGGTCACGATGAGCCTACATTTCTAAAGGACATTAGCACAGAATACCACAAAACTCCTCCCATCTCTCCCTCTCTCTGTCTTTTCTTTTCAGTTGGAATAGGGGCGAATAAAACTAGGGCAGTCTGCGCACCACAACATTGTTGCACAAAGACAGAGAATTTGAGAATGTCAAAACTAGTTAGTGCTCCGGTTTAGAGCCACAGCACTGCGATAATTCACATGACAGGGGCTGGGAAACGTCCTCATGGGTTGTAAAGGGCTCTAACAGAGGTCGTGGGTGGATTAGACATCAAGAAACTGCATGCGAGGTTGTCATGAAAGTTACGGGGTCGGCTGTGCGTAATAATGACATACCGGTGTTGTGGTGTCTCATATTCGTGCGTGCAACACAGTTAGGGGGGGGGGGGGCGCATTATTTTTTCGTTCTTCGCATCCTCTCTTCACTCTAGCAACGCCTGGTTCCTATTTCAGCGTGGTATGTACTCGTAAGATTTCGGTGTTAATATTGTCGGGTATTTGCCATGTTGTTGTAAGTGCATTTTTGCTTTTTCGAGAGAATGGGGGTTGGAGTTTGGACGGCAAAAGAGCTAAAACGCATAAAACATTACGCTACAAACACATATCTCGAAAAGTTTTAAACTGATTGGAATGACACCTATACAAAATGAAATAAGGCACGACAGAACCACTTTCAAGACAAAAACCTCAAAATCGGCAAAATGTCCCATACAACAATGGCAAATACGGTACCCCTCGATATATTTTAGTGGGAAAATTCTGCATTGTGCCCGCCACTGTTGAAAGCTCTTAACCCTAACAATAGTAATCTGTTCTTATTACCACTGACACGGCACGTTGTCTTTCTCCTTTGTCTTGTCTACTTACCTCAGTTTACGCCTATGTCATCATACACAGTCACAGGGATACTGGCCTACTTTTCAGTGTGGTTTGTTTTTGTGGGTTTTTTTTCGAGGGAAAAAAGTGTGTATGTGGAAAGGGGGGGGGGTAGGGTCTGCACTGTACATATATTACATTCCTAACACATTTTGGGGGGGGGGTGCACAGCCATTCCGCTCTTTCATGCGCCTTTGAGAAAATATCTCGCTCTAATGGCCCCCTACTCTCTACTGTGCCAATGGTATCAACTTATCCAACCTACGAAGTAGTCTGTCTGTCTGCCTAAAGACCGTGACAATATCCATTCCGCCTGGGTGTCCATGCAAACCTCTGCCTGCCTGTGTCTGTCTGTCTGTCTGCCTGTCACTGATCAGACAGAAAACAACCCACCCACTCAAGAACAAGTCTCAACTCAGAATAGCATTGAGCTTTGGCAAAAAATAGCCAGGATAACTGAAATGATTCACTATACTAACTGCAGATTTCCTGAACATTGCGCCCAGCAAAGAAGTAGCTTATTCCACAAAGCCTTTTCGATCGCTCCAACCATTCTGGCAACATGCAGCCAAGCCAATTTCTCTCCCTTGGTAAGCCGCTCAGGACACAAAGAGGTCAATCACATCTCTCTCTCTCTCTCTCTCTCTCTCTCTCTCTCTCTCTCTCACTTATCAGTTGACTCTCTCTCCTCTCTCTATCTCACGTATTCTTCATCTCTCTCTTTCTCTCACTTATCCTTTCTGTCTTTCTTTCTTTATCCCACTCCCAATCTTTCTTTCTCTTTCTTTTTCATGTCTCCACTCTCTCTCTCTCTTTCTTTCTTTGTCGCATCCCCAGTCTTTCTCTCTCTCTCTCTCTCTCTCTTTCTCCCCCTCTCTTCTCTCTCTCTCTCTCTCTCTCTGTCTCTGTCTCTCTCACCCTCTCTCTCTCTCTCAACCCTCACTTTAATCATTGCTGGGTCCATAAGAATCGACCGCCTTATAAATATTCAGTCTCATTAACGTCGGATCGAATCCTAGACCGTAAAGAAATTATACCGTCATTACTCTTTTTTATATATTTTAATTAAATCAGGACCTGGTTCAAATGCAGTTCCCACGACAAGTCACTACCTCGTTGTTGTTAAGCCCATGATTTCTAACGTGATGAAGAAACAAAGCATCTCTCTCTCTCTCTCTCTCTTTCTGTCTCTTCTATCGTTATCGTCTTATCTCTGTACCTGCCCAAGTGTCGGTTTATCCATTCTTCCATCCATCCACCCATTCATCCATTCGTTCGTCATTCCGCCCGCCCACCTGTTTATCCGTCCCTCCACCCGTCCATCCATCCATTCATCCATTATCTATCTATCTATCTATCTATCTTTCTATCCATCTTTCTATCCATCTATCTATCCATCTATCTATCTATCTATCTATCTATCCATCTATCTATCTATCCATCCATCTATCTATCTATCTATCTATCTATCTATCTATCTATCTATCTATCTATCTATCTATCTATCTATCTATCTATCTATCTATCTATCTATCTATCCATCTATCTATCTATCTATCCATCTATCTATCAATCTATCAATCTATCAATCTATCAATCTATCTATCTATCTATCTATCTATCTATCTATCTATCTATCTATCCATCTATCTATCAATCTATCTATCTATCTATCAATCTATCAATCTATCAATCTATCTATCTATCTATCTATCTATCTATCTATCTATCTATCTATTGTGAAAGTAGCCTAAGCTACTTGTACTAAACTCCTGTGTTATTCCTGAGTTGATTCGACTACAATCCGTAAACTATTTTTGAGATTGTTTAGACAGGTACTCAGCCGCGCGTGCTCAGTCCCGCCAGAAATGACCTATCCACAGGCAAGACGAAAAGTTCCCACCACTATTGATTTCAAAGACCTGTATGAGGGGGAAAACGACTCGGTTGATTACTTGAGGAAAAATGTTAATGATGTGAATTGAAATCAGGAAGTACTCTGAAATTGGGGGTGGGTGGGAGAAGGAGGGAGGAGGGCTGGAGGAGTGGGCGGAGAATCAGAATTATGGTAAGCTCCTATAACTTTTCTTTCTTTCTTTCTTTTCTTTTCTTTTCTTTCTTTCTTTCTTTCTTTCTTTTTTTCTGTCCTTCCTTCCTTCTTTCTTTCTTTCTCTCTTTACTTCACGCCTTGAACAATCGAAAATAATATCCCCCCCCCCCCCCCCAAAGCCCGGTTCTCTCTGTCTCTTTCGCCCTCTCTTTCTCTCTCTCTCTCTCGCTCGGTCTCTCTCGCCCTCTCTTTCTCTCTCTCTGTCTTTCTGTCTCAAACACGCATCAGGCAGAACAAAAAGGTTTGCTGCAACAATGCCGTGACAAAATGCAGCCTAAAAGCCCTGTCTCATTGCTAGAGGAAATCGCAAATTAAGGTTCACTGAATGCCAGCTTTGGGCCTGTGCTGGTTGGTTCCGGTCAGAATACCTGGCGGGGGCCGGGGGAGATAGATTTCGCGGACTGCCTGATACCGGGCCATTCTGATATTCCGTACAATAAACATTTACTTCCTTGTTTTTCTTTACTGGGACTGTAATTTGCCTGCATTTTCAGACTGTCGATATAATTGCATAAATCGATACAAATATTCATGTATGGGACAAGCGTGCACCCGAAAATAATATAACGTCATTTATTATAGGCATTCCATAAGCCCAGGTGTTCACCAGCAGATTTTGATGGCTGACTAGTTCAATGGTGACGTCACGACATCGACTCTCAATGAAATCCAACTAGTTGGCTGGTGCGCGAGGTCTCACTGAAACCAGAGATATAGACAGGTTTCATTATTGGTCGATTTGTACTTGCCAGACACGGAGGGCTCTGCGAAACCACTGTCAGTTAGCATGGAGCGGAAAGTAGGTCGCTGCGGTAAACAATATCCGTCTGTGCATTTTCACGAGGCGTAATAGCTTACAAATGGCTCTAAGTAGTTTCAATCAACCAAAAAATATGAACAAACCACAGTAATCTTGTTTACCGCAGCGACCTAGTCACGCAATTTCTATCTATAAATACCTAGATCTACTCTCTGTTGAAACTCAGTGTCGTGACACCAGCATTCAGCTAGTTGGTCGATCACAGTCGGTTACTGCACGCTTAGGCTAAAGGTTCAAGCGGCTGAAATATTCGACGTCTCATTCCTTTTCCTGGAGATTTTGCAGTATAAAAAAAAAAAGCTCACACAAACACACACATAAAAAACAACCACTTTTGGCGAGCACAGAAGCGCGAAAGATTTCCTGAGCTCTTTTATTTTCTGTTTTGACCACTCAGTAACAATAGCGAAGTTCCCCTGACACTAACCCTTAATTATAGAGGAATGTGAAAAGATCCACTGCTAACTAAGCCCTTCACATTTCATTAGTGTAGTTCAAAGCAAGATCCGTGCTAATTATGAAAAGTCTCGTTCTTCCTTTCTCTGTGCCTAATCCATCCATCCTTCTACCCATTCTTCCATTCATCTGTCCGTCCGTCCACCCATTCATTCATCCGTGCTCCCGTCTGCCTGTCTGTCTATTTCTTCATAAACCTTACCCGAAGCCTATCCCCACACCAATTTTCTTCGCCTGCACAAAACATATCCCTATGCACTACATCAACCATACTGGTTATCTACATGTATTACAGTTTACACAACTGTACTTAAGTGAACCAGATCTCACTTCATTACTACGTCACTCTTCATAACCCACATAAACAGACCACCGCTGTCCAGACTCCTGCAGACACAGACTAAATCCTTCAAGGCGCTCTAGACAACATTCACCTGGTGCATAACGAAGAAATTAATATTCACCTGGTGCGTAACGAAGAAATTAACCTGATAAGCTGCAGATCACCTTCTCAAGTTTCAACTTGTAAAGAGGGCGTATTTCCCATTATCAAACCGCTTGCAAATTGCATTAGACATTGCGTGTGTGGGGTAGTAAAAAAAAAAGTGAAGGGGGAGAGGTGGTGATGGGGGGTGGTGAAGCAGGAGAGAAAGAAAGCATAAGGGAACATCTTCTCTCTATCTGATTCTTTTCGCTGTACACATCCTCACCACCCCCGAATCATTTATTTATTTATCTCTATTTATTACCATTTTTTGTATTTCCGTATTTCACTCTCCCGCTGTTAAATGAGCTAAACACCTCTTCGAATCAGTTTATCACTTAATATCAGTTCCGTATTCAATTCCCCCCCCCCCTCCCCCCCAGTCCGCACATCAATTACTTCACCAAGTAAACATTTCTACATAAACATCATCATCTGCAAGACTGCAGCCTTACCAAATTTAGGTCATAAGACCGGAAGAGATGCGCGTGCAGGAAACGTGCTGAGAATACATAATGCTTTGTTACTTGTGTTGTTGACATGAAGGGGAGAATTTAAGGCGTCTTCACATAAATGACAGTGCATAGACCTGCAAGCTGCATCGGCTGATTTTTCTTAACATAACACCGTTTTTCATATCCCTCGTTCATACTCTGAGTGAAAGCAAACCAAGGCCATCGTGGACTTTTCTGTTTGTTCATATACCATGGACAACAAGATAATGTATTTTCTAGTTTGTGAACTCTAATTTTTATTACTCTTTATCTCGACATCGAGATTTCCGGTCACCGTGACCCTTTTCATGATCAGCAGACAAGAGCAACTGCATGCAAAGTGAAAACAAAACTGCCTCAAAGTAAATCCCGAAACAATTATAGTAAAATGATACGAACCTTTAAGGAAACAGATTGAATTGAATGAGCAGCTTCAAATTTCAGCCCAGGACATGCCAGTGCAAAAGAAATGAGTTCATGTCCTCGGGGATTTGCTGGCATGATTCACCCGCCGCTAACTTTCACTTTAAATCATTTTTCTACTTGCGTAATTACTGGTCTTGTTGCTGCTCGTCTAATCCATTTTCTTCCTGTCCGCAGCAGCTTGAATAATCACCAATATGATTATTGACCCCAGCTGGTTCATTTTTGCGCGTATCCCTTTGGAGGGTGAGCTCAACTTTTAATAAGATGAAATGTGGTTGGCCCTGGCAGTTATTCAAGATGTGTTTTGCCGCGTTCAGTGGTGGGAAATGTTACAGAAAGATGGACGATCTAGTTTTTGGACACAGTGGGCAGTAACAAAATGCCTTCGACGGTTATTAGTTTGATGGATGGATGGATGGATGGGTGCATGGATGGGTGGATGGGTGTGGATGGACGGACAGACGGACGGATGGATGGATGGACGGATGGATGGATGGACACACGGATGGATGGATGGACAGACGGATGGACGCACGGACTGATGGATGGGTGGATGGCTGAATTGATGTCTACGTGGCTGGCTGGAAGGAAAGACAGATGGACAGAGGGATGAATGGCTGGGTAGTAGGTGGACGGCTATGAGAATGACACAAAGAGAAGACCAAGGACCAAGATACCATCAGCCTAAAAATCTTGTTCCAGTCCCGGAATTAAAGAGGACAAATGCCAAATTCAATTACAGCTCATGAAATTTCATTAGAGACCATAGACAGGCTGGGTGCTAATGTCTGACTTAGCGCTGGGCTCTGGGACATTGACTGATGCAAGGAAGGAAGGAAAGAAAGTATGGCAAAAGGATAAAGTAGATGGCGAACGAAAGAAAGGGATGACTGGTGCAGAAAGGAAACAATTAATCATAACAGGACAGAGTAGGAATAGATACTGGGGGGGGGGGGGGTGTGTGTGTAAGCCAGCTGGGATGTCAAGCAATATGCACTGAGAAAGACATGAACGAACGTATCACAGCGGAGAACTGAGTGACTGAAAGGCTGAGATAGGAAACATCAAACTCTGCAAAAAGCACAGAAGACGAAATACGTACTTCAAAAGAACCGAAGTTAAGTTTACTGGGACTTATTTCACTAGCGATATCGTCGCAAAGGATCTGATAAAAGAGAGGTTCTGCAGCCGATTTGTAGGCTACAATACATGGGCTTTGTTCATACCAGAACTTTAAGACGAAAAGACAGACCACTGAATGTTCTTTCTTTTATGCTGAAAATGTGGCCTTTACCACATTAGTGGCACGTGTAAAGCTCGTTGGACATAAGCTGTTTAACCGGTATGTGAATTTAAACGGGACACTGGGGCACTGCGAAATGTGTACTTCATTTTCTTTTTCTATTTCTCAAAATAAAATAGAATGCCTCTCTACGGTTTATTTCATCCGACTTTAATCAGACAAACCGGCCTGATGTCATTTGAAACTTTGTTTCATGAGCTTTTCTCTGCACATCCAGATTAAGACGCGAATGGTTTTCTTATTTCATTAACTCGTGAAGAACTAATGCTCCATACACAATTTATTAAAACATACCATTTTAATGCAGTTACACTTAGGTCTATCGCAAATACACTTTAGTTTTTTAAGAGTCAGGTAAATTCATTACAGAATTTAACTTGTACCAGCACATGATTTTACTATTGTTTCTAAACTGCGGATGGGAACTCTTGGAATTCATCATGACACTAGGTCCTCCTCTTTAACCAACCGATCTCTATAAGCAATTTTCGTCTATCAGTATCGAGTTCTGTTTTACGTGCCTTTTCTTTCTTTCCGTCCCCGTATTTACCTTTTGAGTTATCGGCTTCTTTTTTCTTCCATGGGTTAAAGTGATAAACGAGAGCTCTTTACGACAGGCTCGCACAGTGCGCGTGCAGTTCGGGGTGGAGGGGGTGGGGGGGAGGTAAGAATGAAGGGGCGGCTCCTGCTATCGGTGTACGCCGTCAGAGACTGGTATGTTTATGAGTTGCTGTTGTGTTGAGGATGGAAAGTAGTGGGCTTTGGAGAGTGAGTGAGAAACAGACAGACAGACAGACTGACGGTCGGAAAGACGGACAGACAGAAATTTGAGGAGAAAGGAATGAGAGACTTATATGTATATATGAAAACATGAAGTTGGTCAGAATGTTCTAATGAGGTAGGAAGTATGGGGCATGAGAGAGAGAGAGAGAGAGAGAGAGAGAGAGAGAGAGAGAGAGAGAGAGAGAGAGAGAGGAGAGAGAGAGAGACAGCGAATGAAGTTTAAGTAAAGGACAGAATGGGAGATAGAACGAGAGATGAAAACATAATAACGCAGGTCTGTCAGTATGGTTCTTTTGCTCAGATTTCCACGCAGTCTGAACAGAATAACTGTTATGTTTCTGTGTAACGAGGGTGTATATAACTGCGTGGAAACGCCTGGCATCTTTTACCTTACGTGAAATGGAAAAAGAAAAGAAAAGAAAAAAACGTGCGAGGGTGAGATCAAAGAAAGGAAATAAGAAAGAAAAACATGAGAAAAAGGGGCAATGCAGAAGTAACAGAGAATCAGAAACAATAGCTGGTGCTTGAAACATGTGTGAAAACATCCTTCTCTGTAATACCTTTATCATTTCCTCTATCTAATCTGGTCATGATTTTGGTGTATGTCTGTGTGCGGGTGGTTTTCTTTTTGGCCCACATCAATGGTTGTAAAAATAAAAAAAAGGGCGGGGGGGGGGGGGGTGTTCCAGGGGAAAATTCGGGGATTCCAGAGACCAAATCGCCCCCCCCCCTCTCCCCCTAGAACGACACGATTCTATCTTCACTTTTTGGCTGAACTGAGTTACACACTACTTCCACTACGAGCCTTCTCCATTGTGTGTCAAAGTATCAAACAGATTCGATACGTGTAATTTGTAAGTATTACATTGTACTAACACGAAAAAAAAAAAAATCTTTGCTCTAAACGCTTTGATCACATGAAACTTCAAGTCTCGATTTCTCAAAAGTTGACGGAAGGCAGTTGGAACCTTGCCAGTCTGAAGGGACGGAATACCCATGCACACAATATTTAAATACTGTCAAAACACACGTGTCGCTCAACGTTCAGCTCAATCTCAGTTGTTTAATACCACTGACCCGAGATGACCTATCGTTGTTTCTAGGTCATTGTTTTCCAAGGGATTCTAAGAATTCCTCTGAATAGCTTTTTGAAAAATACGTTGGAGAAATGTTAAGCTGGGTTTTCATGTGTACGGAACCGGAAACGTCAAAAATCCACCAGATAATAGAAAGAACGAGTGTGTCAATGTGTACGGAAGGGTTTTTGACGTTTCCGTTTCCGTTGCCATTTCCGTACATATGAGAACCCAGCTTTAAGGGAAATATAGTTGAGAAAGTAATACACACAGGAGAACAGGTTTTCAAACATTAGAACCACCGCTCTATATTCTTGTCGATTCCATGTGAAGACTGCAGAACGTATGCACCCAGTGCTCACCTTGTATTATGTGAAGCGATAGCATAGTGCCACTCGTCCTCATGTGCACTGCGTTAAAACCGCTAGGCTGATCGCTTTCTGGGTTGTATCAGTGACGGATAACAGATTTCGGGTATGAAAAAGAGCAGGAAAATTTCATTCTTTATAGGTTACGTACCCCAGTTAATGGTGGCAAGCGTTAGGTAAAAAATGAGATGAAGCAGTGTCGAGGTTATTTTCATACTTTCGAACCTTTTCGACAATTTGTAAGTGGTGATACTTCGAAGGAAAACAGGCAAACGAAGTACGTTTTCACGAGTGTTCTTCGTACTGTTGCCCTTGATGTGATCTCATATTAACAATGATAATGGTCCCTTGTACAAGTGGAAATACAGTAGTAATTACAAAGCTTAATACTGTTACAAGGGTCATTATAAGCTCTTTCTATTAACATTTAGCAGTTGTGTTTATAAATAGCTAGATCTACCTCTGTAGCAGGCACAAGTGAAGAAACACAGATAGGCGGTGGGCTGCAGTAGAGCCTGGTACAAGGAAAGAGTGGGGGGAAAACAAAATTTAAAAAAAGAAAGTCTTTGGTGTGTTTGCACAAAAGTACGAGAGTGGGGGTGCACAAAAACACTGAACGTAAATTTTAATGTAAAGCTTATAGTTAAATGAAAAGTACGATTAATCTAGCCCTACTGTGGTCTTGGTAGTAGCAGTAGGAGCAGTGGTAGTTTTTCTTGTTGCTGTTGTTGTTACTGATGATGTCGCTGTTGTTTTGTTCGGCATATTACGGTCGAAAACGGGGCTGGCACATGAGTTAAAACATACAGAAGGTAGAAATAGACAAAATGACAAAAGCTGGTAATGATTAAAAAAAAAGAGAGAGAGAGAGAGGGAGATACAGAGAGGGGGGGGGGGAGACAGACAGAGAGACAGAAAGACAAAAGAGAGAGACAGACATTTATTTTTTTTTGTATATACAGACAGACAGACAGAAAAATATCACGGACACAGTAGTGACGATAATATCATAAAAACCCACAATCAGTAAAAGTCAACAGGTACTTCTGTACACAGAGACAATACCATGCTAGAAATAATGCTTATCTTATCAGCTGAATGGCTTGATGTGAACGTAAGCCTGGTGGGGAAACCATGCCCTAACAACGTCTATTACATTCAGCAACGTTTATTGACTGATAATACATGATAAGGATGCCCTCCAGGCCTTGCCAGCCAAGCCGGCTGACTCAAAGTGATAACAATGCCGAAGGTACCTGTAGGCATACTGTACTGTGTGACTCAACAGTGCAGAGGTAACACTAAAGAGGTTTGCTGTCTTCTCTACATCACTCACAAAAACTGTATGCAGGCTGGTAGTTCTACGTTCTGTCGGGGTTTCATGTCCCTTCTATCTGAGAACAGTCTCGATGCCCCCGTCGGACCGTCAACCAGTCAATGCCAGAATTAATTTGTTAAGTTAGACAAGTAGGACCTTGCCTCAAGAGGGATTCGAATCTCGGCTCTCTGGTCCCGGATCAAGCAAGCACTGTAAAGTTTAACTACAGTGTAACTGTGATTAACTGCTGTGTTTCACATAAAATTCCAGTAAAACAATGCCTACTGTCCGTATTTCAAGTCTTACTATAATCTTTTTTTTCTGTCCTTTTCCCATTACACCCTCTCCCCCACAACCCTACCTGAAGTTACTCCACAGAAGCTCCTGCGTGTTTTCATAAAAGATGCGCGGATCCTCGTTTACACTTCATAAACAACTGATTGAAAGGACTTTAAAAAAAAAAAACATTTTATCCCATGCATAAATTATCCTTTCCTGTACAATACAACCACCCCCCAGATAATCAAATCTACAGACAATTCCAACTATCCTCTTTGTGATAGTGTGACCAAATGCTGGAATAACCCGAGAGGTTTGCAAAAAGAAATATTCCTCCACGGTGTACAGATCTTCCATTATGATACTCAAATTAAGGTTTTCAGCAACAGCGACCGCTCTACGAAAAGCTGATACGCATGTTCAAATATAACACCAGCTCCTGTCAATTTTATCGACTCTCTGCATACTCTGATCCGAGAGGAAGGCTTTACTATAATTCGACTCTGCATTTTTTACCGTCTCTGCCTTTGAGTTATTAAATTCTTTGTCTTTGACAACCTTATACAAGACAGAGCTATAAAAAAAAAAAAAAATGGCTAATACTTTATAAAAATGTTTAGAATTCTTTGAAATTTTGAACAAAAAATAACTTCTACTGATGTTGTTGGCATCGTCTTGATGGTGGGGATTACGATATAGATCTATTTATTGATGGTGTTTGGAGGAAGAAGAAGATGATCAAATGTCTATGCACGGGTTTTATCGTGTGTGAGCAAGAGGCTACGGGTATTATCGTGTGTGAGCAAGAGGCGAAGACTGAAAAAGAGAGATTAAGACACTAAGATGGTCTACGGCACAAACGGTCCAACACCGAAAATTCGTACTTTTTCTTTTGAATAGAAATAGAACACCCAGGTATCTGAATATAAATTGTGTGTAAAAATACTTCACCAGGATTTTCTTAAACCTCAATCAAAATGCATGCACAAACTTAAATATATATATAATGTAATTAACCCGCCTGTCTCATTGCGCTTCGTCCACATTTCAACAGTTCTTTTTTTCTTCCTCCTGTAAAATTGATCGTTCCAGACTTTAGGAGAGTAGGGTATTGCTTGACCAGACAGTATTACATTTCTATTGTACTGTTGATCGAATTTTTAAATATTTTTTTTTTCGAAATCCTTGTAAAATGTTTCATTTTCTGTACTTCACAGGCTGTGACTGACTTTGCATGATTTGACTTGCAGCCCACATTGACATTTCACGCTACACGTTCTGTGGATTAGGCGGACTAACGGAGGCAGAAAAATTAAAACAAAAACCCAGAAAAAAAAGTGAAATTTTACACTGCACGAGAGGGAACGTGAACCCAAGGGACACACCGAAGAGAAACATTGAAACCCGAAGCGCCATCGGAGAGCGGTCGATGCTGCGGATGTTGATGATGACAACAGTAGCGAGGGCGAGAACAAGGCAAGGAAGACGGTAGCAGCAGCAGCAAGGGCGGTTGTAGTAGTGGTGGCCGGTAGCAACGAAGGCTTGGATGGGAGCGACCGCTCACCCTCACCCAAGCGCACACACACGTTTCTCTGTAACCTGGCACAAGCTCTGGGAAGCCAGTCAACTCCCCGACTGTTCCTGCTGGAATATCTCTCTCTCTCCCTCTCTCTTTCCTCTCCTGTAGTTTTCCTTCCATTCAACAACGGATAGATACCACGGCTGTGTTTGTCTTTTCGTTTACTCCCGTTTCGAAGTTGGGAAAATGAAGTGATTAGTGTGTAATGCAAGTGAAGATAAAGGCACGGAGTTGAAAAAACATTGCCGAGGAGTACAACAGTCTACGCTACAGAAGGATACAAAGATCAGTCTGACTACAATGCAAAATGGGATCGGCGTGAGTTTTCTGCCACTTCAGACGCGGTTCATTTAGGAAACACGCTGGCTGTGAATAAGAACTGTAAAGATTTACTACAAAGGTGTGGACTTCAAGAGAAAGGGAGCCATTGGCGAGTTTCAATTTCTGTTATAAATATCAATTCACGTGTTCCTTGAGACCCAGGATAATTGATCAAGTACGGGAAATCTTGCTACTCAAACCTTGTGAACGACTGACAATTGAGATATTTTACGACGTTTTCCCTGTCAGTGTGGATTTTTATAGAAAGTGTGGACTTGAAAAGCTAGCTGTATGATCCAGCAATAGCTGCCTTGGATTACAGTAAACTCATTCAGTCTTGTTCCATTGTGCGACCTGTTCAGGGAATACCTTTTCTATTCTATTCACAACGTGACCACATTCTACAGCTCTGGAATTTCAATATAGACATACTGTGTATGCATATCTCGCGGACTTAAGCGACAGCGTACTTACAAACAAGTCCCCAATCGCAATGTTAGATTCTGCAGTTTGGTCATAGAACGTTCGTTTTCATTCCCTTGTACTACAGGCCATAGTAAAATCAAAATCTCCCCGAACACTCGTGGAATATTTGACATTTGACATCTGGAAATATGTAAATAAAGTTCGCGAGGAAAAAGAAAGAAACACAACAAAAAGCGCCAAAGCGCCCCGGGTTATACCGTCTGTGAAATTGTACAGACTACATGACACAGATAAGACAGGGGTCCCAGACGACTCGACAACGGGATTAAATCTCTAACTTGGCAGGTCATATGCCTGAATACGAGTGGGATACACACTTCATTTCGACTGGATTATATATGACACTCAGCGGCCACTTGTACTAAATATAATATACGCATTCCAGAACAGTGCATGGATATCATGATTCGATCGGCGTCTTGAAACCCCAGGTCTGTGTTCGATTAAGGCCGTGTCAATACTGTATGTGAACAATTCAGATGTCAAGACTATGTGCCACAGTTCACATTTTGATAAGGTGTCCTTGTAACATCACGAAAAGCCTCTCGCCTTTGCAGTCTCAGCAAAAACAATACTTGTACAACACCCCCATAATTGGATAAAATTGCTTTACAGAAGAAGTAGGTCGGCAGAGACATGCCAAAACATGAAGATCGATTTCCCCAGGCCAGCAGCCGCATGTGCCAGGTCGTTAATTTATCGAAGCACTCACGGGGAGACGATGTTTTTTAGCACATCAATAATTTCCGAAGACACGGATGAGTAGACAAACGAAAGAAATGGAATTTGGGACTCATCAGCGCCAGATTCGGGGCATGGCACCGGGAACCTTAGTGCTAGCTTTGATCTTGGTGTTGCCACAGGGCGTTCACGGCTTAGTGCAGAAGTGTAGTTACAACACCGCCCATACTGTGGCCAACTGCAGTTCGCGCCACCTCGACTATGTTCCATGGGGTCTTCATAAGAATATCATCACCCTGGACCTCAGCGGTAACTTCTTCCCCACCCTCACCAATCAAAGTTTCATCAGCTACATGTACATCAGACAATTGTACCTCAGAAACAACTCCATCCACAACATCGAAGCCGAGGCATTCCAAAAGCTGAACTACCTAAGTACCCTTGACCTCTCCAACAATAAGCTTTCAGCTGTACCAGCTTCATCCCTAAAGGCAATATCTCGATCGCTTTTGCAACTCGTTCTATCTGGGAACAAAATTTACACCATACCCAACGGGATATTTCAGAATTTGGTCAACCTGAAACATTTAGATCTAAGTGGGAACATGGTGTATAAAATAGAATACGGAGCTTTTCGAGGTTTGAGTTCTATGCAGGATCTCAAACTCCGCCACAATGCCCTGACCTATCTCCCACCGGACTCCTTCGATGACTTCCCAGAAAACATTGCCCAGATTCAGCTGTACGATAACCGCTGGTTCTGTGACTGTAGAATGCGGTGGTTACGACAGTGGTTAAATAATACAGATGCATCTGTCTGGGATACGCCTGGGTATTACATCCGATGTGACGGTCCGTCTATTGTTAGAGAAAAGCCTCTAAACTCACTGCCATTGGATGAATTAGCTTGTGAGGTTCAAATGAAAACAAGCAGTTCAAGTCGCGAACTGCCCAAAGGGGCAAACACAACTTTGTTATGTAAATATGCATCAATGCCGGAAGCTGACGCAAAATGGTTACGCAATTCAGAAATCATCGATGTATCGAAACATTCTAAGAAATTCAGTGTGGAGTCGTGGACGGTGGAGGGGCATAGGGGTGAGCGGACGCAAATGAGCGAGTTAAAAATTAGAGATTTTAAATATGAAGACATAGCCAAATATGAGTGTTTTGTGCAAAATATTCGCGGCGTTGGTTCCACGGAGTATAGGCTGACACTGGAAGGCATACCCTTCGCTTCTGTGACTCCTTCAGCCTCTGAGAGTCCGGTGCCCAATTCAGGAGTGGATACCAGGAGTATTGTCATCGCGGTGGCCGTTGTCTGCGGCATCATTCTCATCATCGTCATCGGCATCCTCATCTTCTGCACTGTCAACCGCATGCAGAGGAAGAAGCAAGAGAAACAGGATGCCATCGTGGAAAACGTGAAGAAACATTTCATCAATAACAGGTGAGATGATGAAAGAGAAGACGGACGCCTGGTGGATGGAGGGAGGAAGGAAGGAAGGGCGGAAAAGGGATACTGGAGGGAAGAAGAAAAGGTGGACAAAATAAAAAGTTTTAAAAATGGGGTCGGGGGGGGGGGGGGGGATAACAAAACCAAAGCCTTGTCTTCAAAGAGCTAGACCACACAAGTGGGCACCTTGCCAGCAATGCTATACAAGCACAAGCAAACGTAAGACTATCCAGTATGACAATCAAAAAAGAAATATCCGGAATTCCCGGAACTCGACACGATGTTGCTCATAAAAAAAAATCTGTGTGCTCGTGTAGGAGAATCACATGTACATGAATAACTTACATTGTATTATGTACCTCTTTGTCTTTCTTTAGTCCTCACCCCCCCCTCTCTCTCTCTCTCTCTCTCTCCCACCCCTCTCTCTCTTTCTGCCTCCCTCACCCCCCCCCCTCTCTCTCTCTTTTTTTTCCTTGCCAGAAAGAATTATTATCCATAATTCTCGAAGCTTTACGCTATGTTTCACATAAAAACCTCTTCCTCCACGTATAAGCTGATCAATATGTGTGTATAATGTTAAACATACAGGCATGACTCTGCCTTTCGTGATACTCCTTGCCCTTCTTTTAATGTTGTCTTCCTTTGTATTTTCTCTCCTTCCTCCCTCCTCCCTCCTCCCTTTTTTTTTTTTCCTTTCCTTTCTGGTTTCTGATAATTCCCCAAAATAGACCGGGCGTGTTTCAATGCGCCACAAATAATTATTGTTGAGCGTGGCGAAAGAGGCAAAGGAAATAAACAGAAAAGAGAAGAAAGTAACAGGCAAATTAAACACAAAACGAGAAAAGATAAACAACTGGCTGGTTTTCAAAGAAAGGCCAGCGCTCAGGCAAGAAATGAGTTTCTTTAATAAAAAAAACAACAACAAAAAACAACGCAAAACAGGAGGTATTAGGATGGTCTTAAAGTTAGAAACAGAAGCTGAATGATGAAGTGTCTACGTTTGAACCTCTCTTTCATACGGTAAGCTGGAAAAAAAAGGGGGGGGGGGGGAGATTCAGTGTTGAAGAGGGGAAGTAATAAGAAGAAGCACTCACCGGGAGCGAGAGGCGGCGTGAAGGACATAGACGACAATACACTGACAGGTGCAATGATGCACTGAAACATTTCACTGATTGCACACTGGGACGGGTACACATAGATGGCACGACGGGAGCGAAGGAGAGAGATGCGAAGGAGAGAGATACGGGGGAGAGAGAGAGAGAGAGAGAGGGGGGGGGGAGACAGAAACAGAGAGTTAGAGAAAGAGGGTGAGAGAAAAAGACAGTCTTAGAGAGAGGGCGGGGGGGGGGGAGAAAGAGACAGAGCCTTAGAAAACTATCGAGGGGGGGGGGAGAAAGAGAGAGAGAGAGAGAGACGTAGAGAGGGAAAGAGACGGGGGGCAGAGAGAAAGAGAAACAGAGACTTAGAGAGAGAAAGTTTACACAGCGGGAGAGGAGAAGAGACATTGAAAGGGAGAGAGAGAGACAAACAAACATACACGCGGACAGAGAGATAACCTGAAGATTAGCTGGTGGCCAGGAACCGCAGGGAACACCGACAGAGTGTGTAGAGATATAAAGATGATCGATGGGGCGGGGTGGATAGCGAAGGAAGAGATTTACATCCGCCCGCACTGCTGACGCGCACGCGACTGCCTTTAACATCCTTGATATCAAGTTTTATGATGTTCTATAGAATATGCATCAACAGTTACGTAGGTAAAGAGAAAAAAAAGCAGAACAAAGCTTTTTAAAAACTTGAAAGGTGAGGCGGACAGCTGGGAACATGTTTACATCGGCACGCTTAACAAGCGTGCTCCATCTGTTCACATCTTTGTTGTAAAGTTTTATGGCGTCAATACAAAACAGTCTGAAGTGACAAATATTGAGAAAGAAAAAAAAAGTGAACAATTTTCATATACTAAAGAGTTCCGAACCGTAAACGTCACATAATATATATATATATATCTGTATTCTTTATGTAGTCACTGTCACACGCCATGGACAGTTTGAAGTGTATGAACACAAAGACGCCTAAATGAAGACCTACTGATCCACTGAGCCTAGACCAGAGATGATTATCTTACACTAAGTTAGTCCAGGTTATCTCTGGTCTAGGCTGACCCCGGAAGGCGTGGTATTTGATGTGATGCGGTGACCTTCTCCCCCCACCCCTCACCCCCTGCCTAAAAAAAAACACACAAACATTCAAGATACACTTAGTTCTGCAGTGTGATAAACTTTCCTGGTGATGACGAAAAAAAAACAACTCATATTATACCCCAATGAAGTCTCAAGGGGAAAGTTCATACTTTCTCGAAAAATTAGGGTTTCTTGTTTAGTCTACATCAGTGGTTCTCAACGTGGGCGACATTGCCCCCCCCCCTCCCCCGGGATTCTGATTTCCAGGGGGGGGGGGGCTTAAACGCAGAAAAGGGCGACAAGGGGGCGAAGGCAGTGAAAGGGAGCGATTGCGGGGGAGGAGGGAGGGGCTGCAAATCATGAATGGAGGACGATTTGAGGTCAAATTAAACACATTTAAGTCATTTCATTTAGCCACTAACTTGTTCAACAGCATGTCCTCTATGAACAGAAAAGGCATATTTTTATTAGTGCATTTGATAAAGAATGCTTTCTGCTTTGTGACGAATAATTAGCACGCCTGTTCGTCTTATACAAGGTTTCCCAAAAACTTCACATCATAAATTACATGCAGTCTGTCTTCTTGTGAAATGTCTGTTGGTTTTGATTAGGAAATTGGGATTCTGAAGGGGGACGTTGACAGAATATTTGGAACCTGTAAAAGGCTGAGAACCACTGGCCGACATAAAGTAAGTTCTAAAGGCTAATGCGATTTTCATGTGTACTTCTTAACACTAGGTCGCCTTGGATTTTCAGCATTTTCAAGCACATGTTAAAACGACTTTCTGAGCGGCCAGAAATCCCAAACTAGGTCAAACACCACCCAGTGCCTTCTGATTTTTAATGCCTCAAATGGATGGAATGTTATAGTAATATTTAAGTACGAACACCCTCAAATGATTTCCGTCCAGACATGAGCCCCCTGGCGCCATATTTTGTGTATCTGATCCATCACAACTTGATAACGCAGAAATAACCCCCCAACTGCGCCGGAAAATCATGTTACCATAACTAAGTACCAACTCACCCACAGTTATTGATAAGAACCCCCCGTTAATGTACGTTATTCTCCCCCCGGCTACATGTATTTCACATTAAGTGGACCTGGTCTTAGTTATGCCTGCACGACATGGGTAGAGCTCCCACCAGCGCGTATGATTAAACAGTTTCTGTATGCCTTTCACTATGTGTACGCGCCAGGATACAGTTACTGAAACAGTGAAATACAAGGTTTTGAGTGACTCACTTTCTGAAAGAGATAATACTCGGATGTTTGTTTCAAGTTACCGCACCAGCTACCCAGCTATGAACATCTGTTTCAGTATATACAAAACACAAGTTACGCCGCCTGACCGTGTAGATTTCAGATAATGAAAATAAACAACATGGCAAACCGCACAAAATACTATTATGTTGCACAGGCCCAAATCCCATTTTATAAAGCACTGAAGATTAGAAGAGATATAATACATTCTCACACTATCGTTCCCCTCAAAGGGTATTTATTACATCGCTACATCTTGCTTGGCCTAGCCCCCCCCCCCCCCCAAACCACCACCACCACCAACCCCACCTGTCCTATCGCTAGAACTTAAGAAAGTCAGGACTGAAACACTTTTCTTCCTCTGAATATCACCTGTAGTTTCACTCTCAAGAGTTCCGTCCACCCCCCCCCCCTTGTTTGTTTGTTTTGTGTGTGTGTTTCCTTTACTGTTACCAGTTCTGACCGGATCTTTTCTCATCCCCAGCGAAGTTGCGGTGAGCAACGGCGACATAGCAAGTCTCAATGACACGAAAGCTAGCAGCAGATCCATGGAAGACCGGCTTGACCGTACCCACGACGATGACCGCTCCACGTCCAACAACACCAACGACTCCAACGCCACCGCCGTCAAACGGCCGCTGAACCTGGAGGAAACAGAGCCGCTCTATACGTTCGAACAACCCGAATCACCGTTCAACAATGGCAACACGTATGTCTCTTTCGGTTCGGAACTCACCGATCCTGGGGAATTCCAGATTGTCCCCAGCCAGTATCCTCGAATGTCCAGTTCTCGGTACGAAAGCTCACACGCCGGATCGGCAACTCCGTTGTTGGATCGTTATACGCCTTCGGTGTTTGATTCGGACGAGCCGGTTGAAGATTACGCTCACTATCCTGTATACGACTCCTTGACCAATTCCATACAGCATCCCTACGGGGAAGGGGTATACGGCGTGGTGCCCAATCGAAATGGGAGTACCAGTGGATACAGCAGTTACCGGAGTAACGACGGATCTAAAAGACTCAGCAGTTTCCATTATCCGCCCAGCGTCAACGGGAACGGGTCAATGCCCTTAACACCCGGCAGTACCAGATCCACCTTAGCCCTGGCCCCCAGATACACCGACTATGGCAGTGATGGGAGTCCTCGGCCCGACGTCCACCGCCACACACCAGCGCCATCAGAGTACCGAGATTATCGTGACATGAGGTATCCAGGTACCACCCCTCCTCCCCATCGCATGACAGCCGCCACCAAAAAGAGCATGTCGGTAGGTAATCTGGGTTACACACCACTTGCCACGGGCCCCCGAAAGCCCCCACGGTTATTCCAGTCTCGGGAGTATATGGAGTTAACCCCCCAAGAGAGTAATGGAGACTATATCACCTCCCCCGAGGCCCAGCAGTACAGCCAGAACTATGGAATTACACCAGGTACTCCCGTGTGACTAGAGGGATGATCATTTTCATGAAACCGCAGGAGTAAAAATGAAACAGACCACGGCCAATATAAAACATACATGCCTACATTGTACATTCATAGTTATTCTTTTATACTTGTTCCACATGTAACCCGACTCTTTCATGAGGTCAACTACTCGAAATGCTAACAGAGATTAGGTTACCTCTGCCCTGGAGCTCAACACAATTTGATGAACGTTGCGGTGTGTAAAGTGTGATAACTTTGAGGAATGTTGTCTTAAAAACACATTTTTCCATAGAAGTTACGAAAAAAAAACAAGTCAACACGGTTTTATTGATTCTTGTATATTTTGTTTCTTTGTTTCACGATGGTTTTGATAGTGCCAGAGCTGTTTCTGTGCTGGGGCGTGCTGACAGTTTCATAACTATGAAACTGTATAAGTAATGTGTCCTTCTGATGCCTTTCCAAGCCATCACAATCACCATGACATTTTTTCAATAACGGTTTGGAAGTACAAAGTATGATAATGTGCTTTTAGCACAAGGAAGTAAAAACTAGCGCGCCCTCCTGTCATGGGTGGAGAAGAAGCAGCAAAATTCATGGTCGGATTATACAAGGATACTCCTCATTAGTTAACTAATCATAGTGTTTCCTTATCACGACTTCATCTCAGTTCACTCATTTGGTGATGCATTCCTATGAATTGTATTACACTGAGGGTCCATTTACTGACTTCATTTTGTAGAATATTAACCAAACAGTAGCCTGTCATGAGCTGTGAGCACGACAATGTCTACAAAATTGCAAAGCCAAAACTTTTGAGCCATAGATTATATATATGATATACAGAAATGTATAAAAGACTGCATGTGCGTTTGTTGATGTGTGAATCAAAAGAATGGCCACAAAATAGGTATTCCAGTCTCAGTAAACAATTGTAATACAGTAATTTACCATATATTGTACGCGTGAACGCTGAGTTTATTCTTCAATGTCTCACTCACTATATATATCAGGATCACTGCAGGATTTTACCACTATAACTCTTACACATGACGACAAACGCAACCCCAGAAATAAAAAAATTTTTCACCTTTTTTTAAATGTCAAATTTAGTGCACTTCCAAGTTCATGAGTCGCATTTCCTGGTTCGCAACTCTACAATTAACAGTATAACCAGAAAAAAATGACCATTTACCTATTTTTCCACGAAAAATTCTGAAGAAAACGGGAAGGAGTGTGAATCCTATTTGACAGATTTTATAAGCCATACTTTTACTTGATTTGTTATATTTTCTCAAAAGTATCCAACACCATCTTTATGTTCTAAATGCCATTATAACAGTATTTTGTTTAAATCAGATCCTTTTAAATCACAAACCAACGCTTCAATTGGAAAGATGAATGAACTGTTTCAGTATTGAACAATCAAAGATGACACTGCATTGTCAGACATATTATATATAATTAAAAAGAAATTAAACACATATCATGTGAAGAAATATTAGAAGTGACAATCAACTGCGCATCAGAATCTACTTAATAAAGCCTCTTCATAATACATGTACCCCCCGATAGACAGTAACTGTTGTACAGTCATGTACTTACTTACACAAAGAGGGCGTTTGTTTGTATTTTCCCCCTGCAAATTACAAGAATAAGCATATCAAAATGTAGCATGAAATAAACTAATTTGGTCATTTGCAAATTAAGGAATAATGAGTTAATGAGCTGAGTAAAATTGCAATAAGTTTTAAACCTTCAATTACGATTGAGGTTCCGACTCTGAACATTTAATACCATTTTCGTTTATTGCTAACGGTTGTCATCGTAGGTTCGAAATTCAGAGAAAAGGGACTACTTTCACACATCTGAAAATAATTATACAACCTAGAGAGTGTTGGAGATGTGATGAAAACTTGGTCACTGCTTTACGCTAATGGCATAAGTCATTTTTGACAATTTTGAGATATTACAAAAAAAAACTGTTTCTTTCCCTGTTATTTTGGTCATTCATGCCATGCAATTATTACATTTTCCCAATGGCACATTTCTTTTTCTATGATAATTATTATCTGACAGCCCTCACGCTCAGGAATGCATTGAACCGCCAGTTGCCTTTTGGTATAAGTCTGACATATTATGCCATTATCGCAGGGCAGTGACGAATTGTAGTTTTTGTTTTGTTTTGTTTTGTTTCATTTTGTTTTGTTTTTAATTTCCACTGGTACATCGACAAGGTGGACACGATTTCCCAAATAGATAAACAGGTGGATGTTGATGCAGGCCCAGTGATTGACAGACAATTACATGCAGCTGACTTCACGTTATTTCATTTAGCCAAAAGATAGGTGGACTGGGACTTCCCGGTCCTATATCAGTTTTTTGGCATGAATAGATTCCTCAGTCATTTCTTTACGCCTTCGCAAACGGATTTTAATGAATTAGACCTATAAATATGGTTTTGTTGTTGTTGTTTTTTACAATTTTTCTGATCCAATAGAATAGTCTTTTTGAATTTACGTAGACTTTAAACGCACCTTTCTCAAAAGTGACTTTTTCTAACTTGCCACCTTGAAATGGCATAACTTGGTCAATTTTCAACATTTTTACCTGAAATAAAGCGCATTCTTCTCAAGACAGAGTGTACTTTCATAGTATGCCCTTAACTCAAATTTGAAAAAAACATTGGCAGTGTGGACCATTTCCCTGGACAGGCTCACATTTTTATGTAGCTTCATATGCCCTTTGGGTGGACAGTGGATATCATCCTCAACGACAAAAGGTCAACAGAAATAATATATTTATACATGTATATCTTTGCGAATTTCAAAATGCGTCTGTCTTTCTTTTATACCTATTTCTCCTGTCAGTTATTTGAGTTTTAAAATCGTGCGATGTGTTTTAAAGTTCCAGCTTTGGCAACTAGATCAAACACTGAGCAAGTTTTATCTTGCCAGATTGTTTAGGAAGGTTAAAATGCGCTGTGAACAAATCATGTTAAGGTGCCAGAAAAGATGTAAAGCTATTATGGCCATAGCCAAACTGCAAGGTGAAGAAGTGAAGTTGTTGTGTGTTTTTTTGTTTTGTTCCGTTTTAATTCATTCATTGTGAAATACGCTATATTCGTGCAAGTTCTGTTTTTGTTTTTTTGTTGTAGTTGTTCACACTGATTTTTGCAAACATAATTTATGAATTGCACGGCAGTGCAATAGAAAAAAAAATGATGAGAAAAAATGTTCTAATGTAATTTGTGCACACTTTTCGTTGTTGTTGTTGTTGTTGTTTTTGCCACCAAACTGTCCATGTGTGTTCAAAGATAAATACGCTATGGAGAGAAAGAGAGAGACAGAGAGAGAGAGAGAGAGAGAGAGAGAGAGAGAGAGAGAGAGAGACCTTCAATCGCTTCATTAATCAATTACATGTAATGTTGTCTTGTTTATTGCTAATATTAATAATGTTGACATTATAATTTGTACTTTACATGACATTGACTGCTTCTCTCTGTGTGTTTATACCAGTGTTCATTTGCGCGAAATTTGTCCTGTAAAATTGAATGAGATATACTTGAGGCTCCACGTGAAGACCACGGGGGGGGGGGGGGGGGGGGGGGCAATTTTTGTCATGAATATGTGAAACTGGGAAAATTTACGTTCTAAGTTTGAAAGTCCACCACTTCGCTCTTGTAACTGAAAGTGAGATTTCTAATATTATGGTGAGTGCAGTTTTATTTTTTTTTCAAACTTCTTTGGTTTCACAGATATACCGACCGGCTCACAAATCAAGCTAATACAATGTACATGTACACAGGGGAGATCCTGACAATTTACTCGTTTTGAGTGATTATGGTTCTTTTCCCCTTGTGGTCTTCATACTGACGTCATAGTCTCAGCGCTTAACTGAAATTATTGCCATATTATGTGACTGAAATGCTATTCCATTGAAATTTTAGATTCTGAACTTTCCTGTGTCCAGTGTTCCAGATGTAGTACATATCACCTGGCGTGCAATGTCCTACATTTGAAACACCTAATTTATGAATAAATATTTTTTCTTGACAAGCATTTTTAGTTTTGCATTCAATTGATTATTTAAGATCACTTCAATAGATTGCAGAATGTTCGGACCATGTCTTGTATTGGCACTGAAGTGTTAAACAGACCACGGTGTCTGTGAATTACGTATCGCCTGTAAAACTTTGTGATAAGGTCGGTTATTTCTTTGCCATGATTCCAGATTCTCGAGAATAAGAAAAAAGAAAACCAGGCCGTTTCAAAACGACTGACTTTTTTGTCAGCCGTTGTCTGATTTTATTGGTTGGTTTTTGTTTTTTTTACTGATCTTACATGTTCAAATCTACGAGATCCTGGTCCACAACCCTAGTTCTCTAACATTTGAAACTGTTTTTGGTGTCAGATATAACTGTTTTATGTTTGGAGGTTTCGGTGATGTGTCATATGTATGTAACCACCTCAGTGTTCTAAAATGCTCTTTTCTATCACTGACTCAAAGGAAACGATAAAGGCTGGAGACCTAAAAAGAAAGAGCAAAATTATAATCTGTTAATTCGGCCGAGCTCGAGACACGTTTATCTCCTCCCAGACGTAGACAGCTTTTGTCAGAATTCGAATTTAAATTTCACATTTCCAGGTTTTTTATCTCCATTAATTACTTCCTCCTGTCTCCTCGCCCCCACTTCTTCCTGCCCACAGTAAAGAAAATTAATTAACGGCCGATTAACAGATCTGAATCTCCTCTTCAAACAGTAACAGAAGAGGTGGTAAAAGAGGCTGTTTCGCATGTGGCTGTAGACAAAACAGATCCCAGCTAAAAACTCAGGCAATTTATCTCTTTGAAGACGTTCGTATCTGTCTGTCATTTCCGATTTGCAATTTGAGATTTGAAGTAATTAGCAGAGGCTTCTGTAAAGTTCCAGTTCAAAATTAATTTAGGAAGGCAATTATTCCTCACTGAAGCTTCCTCGTCCCTATTTTCTATCCAATTTACGTGGTATTAAATTAAGTAATGCTCCTATCAAACCCTTCATGTCATCATGACATTTCATTCAAAATGCCGAGAATCAATTATTTGCGTTCGCTTTTCAAATTTCGTAATATCAGTTTGATCCTTCGGCATTCAGACTTTTCACACATGCAGAAATATAAAAATTCTAAATCTGAAAGTGGAAAAACATGCCAATTTTCACCTGTCTCAACAGAAAAGTGAAGAACATTTAGGCTTTTAATGATTTGAGCTCAATATCGTAGGGCTACCGATGGTTTGTGGCATCAAGTGAAATCTTGGATAGAGTAGAAATCTGAAGAGTATTATCCTGCGGGCAAATTTAATCATCTTCAGGTTTGAAATTTATTCAAACACATAAAAACAGAGCAGATCAACAAGCCGGTGTCGTGCAATGAAAGCTCATTACCCCCTGATGTTTTCATGGCACGCCCACTAAGAGCTCAATCAAGAGTTTTATGGGCGGACATTTGCGTTTGATAATTATGTCATTTGTTATCTTTTACAGGCGCTTGTGATAACTATTAGAACGTGGTTCCCGAATCATATCACTTACTCAAGGATCTGATCACAATCACAATTTCAAGTATCATAATGTGAATTTTGGTAGTACACTCCAACCAAGCGTTCAAATAATATGAACTACTGAGGGGGGTGAATTCAGAGTAAGCATAACAGTGGGGTTTGTACGAAAGCATTCAAACGGTTAAACCCAAGCATTGATTAAGCGTGTCATCAAATTCTACATAGCTGGCAGGCAAGGATAATAAAGATTATTTGACAATGAACTGTGGCCAAGTTCACTTGTCGGCTGACGAGCAAATGTGATTTTATACCACACATACAACTCTACAGTGACGGCTACTGTTTCTAATATTAGTAGTAATAGTACTGTACATTATATCTATACATGAACGCTGTTGTTGCAAGCTGTGACCCTCCGGACACAGTAAAACAAGCCCATATTTTATTGATCACTACTATACATACTCGAACTTGGGACACATTTATTGGGCGTCACGACCAGATCGATAGCGTTGACTTCATGAGTGCATAATTATACCGTGTGTTGTTCTCTCTCTCTCTCTCTCTCTCTCTCTCTCTCTCTCTCTCTCTCTCTCTCTCTCTCTCTCTCTCTCTCTCTCTCTCTCTCTCTCTCTCTCTGCGCGCGTGTGTGTGTGTACGAAAGTTTCCCTGTTTCACTTTCATAACGGAACTGGTAGTGGGGAAAGGTAACCGGTTTGGGATGAATGAAGGTTGCCGTATGTAGTACTCCTTGTGTATTTCTATAAGTGGGACTATGACACAAGTTTTGTGTGCGTACATCTTAACAATAAACGTGCTTTAGTTATGCAGTAAAAAAGAAAGAGAGAGGTAGGAGTGCAGTTGGAGGCTGTCTAGACAGAAGGTCTGGAGAGAGCTTCGCAACGTATACAAAGAAGGCCAAGTGGAAAAAAAAAAACGAGTTTTATAGGCGATTAAAAAAGCAATAATCTATTGGTGATAAATGCCAATACAATTTTCTTCATAGTTCACAATAAAAGAGAATGACTACAGAGAGCCGGCACGTACTTTGAAGTTGGGGAATGGGAGTGACGATGGGGTATTTGAAGATAACAGTAGAAAGGAAACAACGATGCCCAATTTATTGATACGATTGTCTGGACTTGCCGGTACCTTAGATCTTAGCATCAGCAGTTTCCTAGGACTGATCTGTAACACGATATGAAAAGGAAGAAGAGGAAAATATTGACATAGTGGCATTGCCACCAACAAAGTTACTGTAAACTGGGGGCTGTAAGGAAATCAGTATAATTACAGTTCCAGGGTCACTAACTATAGCGGCAGATAGCAACAGCAGGTACCACAGTCGAGTTATGGCACTACTACAGCGCTGAGACTGTGTGTCAGGTGGCTCGTTTTTGTGGTTTATTTATACCTGTCCATGGGGGTAGGAAGAAAATGGAGCAGATAGAATGAGTAACGCAAGTTAAGATCAGAATAGCTACTCTCCTTCACACCTGACGTTTAAGCACGTAATGGCACCGAAGGTACACGCGCAACCACTGATTCTATCTACTGTGTGTTTACCCTAAGATGTTCATCCAAGGCTGAGTGCTGCTGCAACAGTTTTCAAAATGTTTATCACGGGGATGCCTGTTCCAGTCATAATTAAAGGTTATTTGTATATGATTTAACTCTCAAGAATTCATGTTAACAGTTGTCTGTTAATTATTCCATAAATTCTGTGACATGGACGGCCGGTCCTCATGAATTAATTTCAATCTGAATCTCAGTTTGAGTTTTTCGACGCGACGGCTTGATAACGGTTGTAATTATATTGTGCCTCTGCTCCCTGTACGGTCTAGCGAAGAGATCTTTTCACTGAAACAGTTAATAGCTTAAAGCGAAAGTCCAGCTTCCAAGTACCAAAAGGGTTGGGTTCCATTTACCATCGTGCGTCTACCGTGTAACAATAAACGACAAAAGTCTCATAATATCTTACGGTTAATTTACGCTAGCTTACCGAAGAGATGAATTCTAAACTTAAAACGCTTGCCAGGGAATGGAAAACCCCACCATTTTGCTGGCTCGCCGACCAAAAACACTTGTTGTTTCATGATCAATTAACTTCAAAGTGCCCTTGTAATTAACTTTATGGCCGGGTTTATCATGTACATGTACCCTTAAAAACATTATGACTCATTTTCAAGTTCATACCGAGCGCAACTTACTGCAGTGGCTCTTTACACGGATATAGCGTAACGTGACAGTACTGTATGTAGTGTAAAATAAAGATTTAAATTCGAACTGCTGTCTTTCAGCTTTCATGATTTTGGGCTTTCCAATACAGTATTAAACTTACGATTGCCATAAACTTCGGAAGATTTAAGTTGTCCAACGTCGGTAGACGCATACTTGCGACTGCCTTGACCTTTGATGCTATAGGCTTGCTTTCTCATGGCTTTAAACTTACGATTGGTTGAAAGTTTTAGGATATGAGCTTTCCAACGTGGACCTTAAGCTCATCTGTCTTACAATTAAGATGATTTAAGCTTTTTAGCCAGGGTTTTAAACTTACGATTGCTTTAAGCTGTTGGACATTCGTCGCCCCAGACTCACAAATGCAGTCTGGAAATCTAGAGTCGATGGAGACATAAAAACAAGAATCATCGATCCCATGCATTGATCTCTTCCCTATGCTAACTATGCCCTATACCAAGATCAATACACTCATCACTTGAATTCACTGGGCCAGATGAATGTATTTCAAAAACTGCAAAACCAGTGGGTCTTTTCTGTATCTTATGCGTGCTCCATAAACCCCCGAGCAAATGATTCATGATCACATCAATATTGTAGACTTTACGGGCGGTCATCCACTGGGTTCGTGGTAAACTAAATGAAACTGTAGGTCTTAACAACGCATATAGTTCTACAGAAACTAAAGATGGTGACCTCACAAATTACAGCTGACATCACGAGTTTCAAGGGCCAAAATACGTGTACGACGTGGGTTCTCTTCCTCTGGAGAACTGTACTGGTAGTCTCGCCCTCCTGAAAGTGTCAGTTGTTGTTGTTGTGGTTGTTTAACACAGATGTGAGGACACTTCCGCATAATGCCGATGCATTTCATGGCTGTACCAGCTATACCCATGATATTTGATCTGTCATCGTTTTTTTTTTTTTTTGGCTTTCGCATTACCTATGCCGTAATAAAGAAGCCAATATCCACCTTGGCCAAGACGACACTCTCTTTGCACTGCAAAACAACAGGTACTTCGTTATGAGAACAAAGGATGTCTTTAAACCAGGGTCACTGTAATTGTACCTGTCAAGCCTTAAAAGAAGGAACTTCTGCAGATCAAGTGTGTCATGGTAACTTGGCAGATTCAAAGCACTGAAAATTACGTCTGTGATGAAAGAACTTCCACCTTGATCATTGCACCAGATCTACAATGTTTAACCCCTTAAGTGCTGGAGTAAATCGGCCTGATTGAGAGATCACATACTGATCAATTAATTTCTAAATTTTACTTTTGTTTTTACATTCGTCAGTCCAGTCTCTCATTCATAGCTGCTATGCTGCCCCTCAAAAAGAAGATTCCATCTCCTTTTCAAGCCTTACCCACTACTCAATTCTACTGGATATGTCTAAATCTTTTGTCGGCAGTCAGTAAACTTGACTGATGAAAGATAGATGAGAACGGCATGTGAAGAACAGTGGCTCTCCAGTATAGCTGTGGGGTCTCTGTCGGCGAACAGGGCGAAAACTATTGACTTGTAAATGGCTGATAAAATTTACTTAACCTACTGACCTCAACTACCTTTGTACTTTGAAGAATCGACACAGGTAGTGGGAACAAAACTCCGTTGTTTTCTCTCTCATTCCAACTGGGGGTCATCTAGTTCATGATGAAACAGAGGAAATAGTAGGACCTAAGAGCGTTTGTCAGGTTTCCGAGTTGAAACTGGTGATGTTCACATCATGAAGTGATGCTGACATCACAAGAAACGAAAATGAAACCGCGCAGACTGTCTCATCCTCAAAAGGCCAATTTTATCTCCGGTTCTCGCCATTATACTGAACAAACTACTGTAGTATTGATTATTGGCGAGATATTGAAGTACCTCGTCATTCATGCTCTACTGACTTTCAAGTGCTCCGTTATGGCCTGCGTGATGTACATGTAAAAACATTATGATTCATCTTCAGGTGTGCACAGCGTGAAAATGCAATGGTTCTTTATTGTTGGAAGTTAACCCGAACACACATGGGGTGCAGCGTGCGAATGGGGTCGCCATAATTATCGCGTAGCACAAAGATCACAGCAGATGCGCAAAATCCCCCGCTGTTGCACACAAACACTATAGGTAG
>OZ007573.1:27560061-27712561 GCA_963931925.1 Onchidella celtica | reverse complement strand
AAAAAAAAACAGAGGGACCCAAGGTGAGTGGTCTGGTCTTTTTTTCCCTAATATGTGGATATTTTATAAGCCACCATTTCTCTATTACGCTGCATTCTCTACTGTGGTCTAAATTTACTCTCGTGGGTGTCGGACTGGGTTCCCACTGAGGGCAATTGCTATTGAGGGTAAGATTTATGGGATCCAGTATCGAGTGCTACGAAAAGACATGTGGGGGGAAGAAAGAGAGAAAGATGAAGAGAAAATGAGATCAATACAGACACCCGGATCACACTAATCTGGCTGTAATCACTTGCTAGTCTTTTCTTTCCTTCAGAAAGCCCCCCCCCTCCCCCCCCCCCACACACACACAACAAATTTAAGTTGAACACCAGGAGCAGGACTATCAATGGAGCTAGGATCATGGGAGGCGGGGGGAGGGGGGGGGGCTAGGATGGATCGATACACCCTGATCACACACCAATTTGGCTGTTATCGCCTGGTAATATTTTCTTTCATTCAGACCCCCCACCCACCCCACACAAACACCAATGAATTTAAGTAGAAAAGGGATCACCAGTATCAACGGAACTAGGACGGAGAGGAAAGGGGGGGGGGGGGCTAGGATGGATCAATACAGTTTGATCACACACCAATTTGGCTGTAATAGTTTGCCCGCCTCAACCTTCAGTCACAAAGTCACCCCCCCCCCCTCCCATAAATTTAAGCAGAACAGGCCGGGGTGGTCAACGTCAATGCAATCACATGTTTCCGGGCCTCCGGTTATCGTAAAAGGGAAATCAAACTTTCTTTTCTTTGTTTTTGTTTTTTTGTTCCCTCTCCTTTCCCCAGCCGCAATCTCTATTAACTCTATTAACTCCAGACCTTATCCAACTTGAAATCGCTTCAAGGTTTAAAGTGCAATCTCGGGTGGCGTGAGAACCAGAAAGGGCGGGAGTGAACTGTAGAAGGGGGGGGGGGGTTAGGAGGCAATAAGGGCTGCATGAATGCACTTCAAATCTAAATTGTATTTAATTAACTGGTTCAAGGCCTGGCCTGTAATACCCGGAGACATGGGTCATTTACTTTTCCATTTTCTCAATTTCCCACCTTTTTACCCTTGTACAAAAACAACAACAACGAAAAACGGATTCGTATAGCTGAGTGTTAATGTAATGATGTACCCGGTACGTCTATTACCTGCTGTATAAACACATCAATCATCGTGTCTAGAAATAACCCAGTCATTCATCAATACCCATTTTCACTTCACTTTGCCGAGTACACGGACATCTTCCTCGTAATATCTGAAGTCTAATAGTACTGTCTAACAGTCTTAACTCGCGTGAACAAAAATAAAGCCTTTTCATGGTGCCTGTTATTCATGTTAACTCTCCGCTACCCACACATAAACTACCTTTCCAAATATTCCGAACTCCAGAAAACTGAATTAAAATACTCAAATGAATGCAAAATTGTAGATACACCTGTATGTATTTATTGCCAAAAAAAATGCTTCCTGTAGAACAGCGAGCATCAATTGATGTGTTTCAAATAATATGGAATACTGGACATCAAAAGGTTACAACAGACCAATAGCACATCTCACAAAATACGCTGATGGTATCAATATTAAGACTCGTTCGGCATGAAGCGGTGTGACGATACCACCAAGTCATGTTTTTTGTTTTTTATACATGTATTTTCCTGTGTTAACATTGCAGAACTCGAGAGTCTCTGGTACAGCTTTGCTAGCATGCTGAGTATCGCAATTTTCACCCGCCGACATGCCCTGTTTTGTAGCCGCCAACGAGCTCTACGTGTTTTACCACTTGCACCATAATATGTGTTTAATCCAAGCAAGCTTTAGACACAGCACTGAGAATCAACTCAGAAAAGAGACTGTGAAAGAAGGGGGAAATCCTATACCCTCTTGACAAAATAGGAGCCTTACATTAAACATTCCGTTGTAATGTATTGATTGAAGCATCAAATTCCTGACCCCAGGGGCGAAGACGCCCTACCAGGCTATGTCCAGATCCCTACCTCCGGCAAAAAAAGGCATAGTTCCAAACTTAACCGTATCTAACCGCCCCCCCCTCCCCCCCCCCCCCCCCAGAGAAAGCCCAGAACTCCAATCTTCACCACGCCTAATACCCAATAATCATTACACCAGCAAAGTGTTTGCATGAAACGATAAAGAACAACTTTTACTGTAGTTCTAATTATGCATTCTGGTAGAACATGACAGTTCATACTCGACATACCACTAATTATCAAGACTCTGTGTTAACAGCTTGTGTCATATTCCAGCATTCTGGAAACCCACGGCGACACGCGCAGCAAACGATAATTTATAGAATAATTACTATTTACTTGGGTGCGAATTGAATAGCTAGTAAAATAGCAAAGTTGGAGTATGCTTGTAAACGATACCTACGTCCCTCATCTCAAAGAGGTAGTGCTCTGAAAACAATCAGTTCTCGAATACACTCCCCTTCCTACAGTTACTAATCCCGATTTTGCCCCTTTGCCTAGTGTTCTGTACATCTCTGAAATCGACAGATGGCTGACATCTAGAGAAAGAAAACCTCGTTTCTGATTCACATAATATTACTACAATTATGTTTCAAATTGAGTGTGTGATTCACGACGACTAAAATAAGTCCATTAAGACCTTTGGGAAATGAAATCTGCGGTACAGCAATTTCATTTCATAAGAAACTTGAAGGGAATCCGCTTCGAAAACTGCAGTATCTCAGGACAAGGTTGAAAAAGGGAGATCAGTCTATTAGTACATGACGGTCCTGCTTCTACTTATCTCCCTTCATGTTTAGAGGCGCTGATGGAAATTGATTGAATTATAGAGCAGTTACAGCATGCCGGAGCTCATTATTTTTACTCCTGTTTACTCTGCCCCAAGTTGCCCTGGTTTGCTAGTTTGATTGAAACTGGCCTATGAACACAATCACCCCCCGCCCCCCCACCCCCACCCCTCGCATGTAAACATTATCAGAGGGAACTGAAAACGGTGGGTTGCAGTGATGTGTTTGAGTCGGCGCCAAGGAGGAAAAAGAAATCAAAACAAGGCCTGAAAGATGAGGGGGAAGTTAGAAACATTGAAAGGGGATGAGGGGGGTTGGGGGGGGGGGGGTCGAGGACTTAACCCTTTACTACTCGGCGTTTCATACTTGAAGTATTATTACATCACCCAGTTCCCAAAATGCTCTAGTTTTGGTGCACTTCCCATTTTATTAACAAAAATACAATCATGTAATTATCCTTGATAAAGTATTTACATTTTTGACGGATTTATTTCCATTTAAACCTCTTTTGACATTTGCCTGTTTCAGAGATTTTGGATAAGGCAAGCCATGTCCGGGAATTACAAGTTTAAGAGATTAAATAGTACATCTGAACTTGAAAGATGGCTGCAAGGCAAAGAACACAAAGCCGCAAAATTAACATAATTTAAAACAGAGGGAGAAAAAGATGAGGGTGAAAACACGAATCCATAAAGGCCCCGGGGAAATGGAATGTGCGGTCTGGTTTACCCTAAGAAATTTCATGGATCCGCTGCGAATTAAAAATATAAAAAAAATTGCTGAGTCCGCGAAAGAAAACGTATACACAGACGGCGGCGCTCAAGGCCACAGAAAGGAAAGATTTACACAACACTGTCGAAACAAGTGCACCGATATGATAGGTCACACGCATGTAAATATAGGGTTGCTACAAAAAGTAGGAGAGGAAAAAAATGAGGGAGTTATTAAAAAAAAGGACGGGAGGAGGTGGGGAAGAGAGAGACAAAACAACGAAATGAATGATCGACATTCGACAAGGGCGTAACTTGATCAAGCTTTCGAAACATGATTCTCCGTGGCTCCAAAAACGGAATATCGATGCTGTTAATGGCCACCGAGAACAGTTGAAACGAGTGCAACTACAGCCTTGAAATAAACCAGTGGTTCTCAACCGTGACCCCCCCCCCCGCCCCCACACACACACACACCACCACCACCACCACCACTGCATTCATGTCTCGTGGGTCCGTTTCCTTGACAATAATTGAGGTTTGACCCAACAGACCTAGCAACACTGATGAGCCAAGTGCACCGATATGGTAGGTCACACGCATGTAAATATAGGGCTGATATAAAAAGTAGGAGGGGGGAAAATGCAGCAGTTGTTTTTTAAAAAGTACCGGGGGAGGGGCGATATTATTATAGTTAAGAATTGGAGATTTAGTTGAATGTCAATACAGATTACTTTGCACCATCTGGAATAAGAAATATAAAAGCCTTTCAGTGTGCATTATTCAACGGTCTGGGTCTCTTCCCTCCCCACCCCCCCCCCCCTTACCAAAATTTCTGGCAGTGGGGGGAATTTCTCCCCTCTTGAGAACCCCTGAAATAGACTAAAGCTGCACCATCATCCTGTCCAGGTTGAGGATCGGTCTGTTTGCAGCTCCCCTTCCCCAAATTACAGTTTTTACACTTTTATTTCCAAATAAGACTAAACTATAATGTTCATGTCTCGCTTCACAACAGATAAGAACATGACCGTGCATAATTCTCAATGTCGACTGGTGCGGAAAAAACAAAACAGAAACGAAAAGAAAACCTAACTTTTACAACAGTTGCATGTAAACATAAGCTCTATGTAGAAAGTGTTTATTCTGGACACAACTAATGCAAATGCTTGACGCCGTCAGTATTAATTTGATTTTGTGAACAGCTCGAGCTATCTGTTTTACCACATGCCTAGAGAGACGTGCAGCTGAACCTGTTTAAGCACATCCTTGT
Source organism: Onchidella celtica (assembly GCA_963931925.1). NCBI lineage: Eukaryota > Metazoa > Mollusca > Gastropoda > Systellommatophora > Onchidiidae > Onchidella > Onchidella celtica. Next base: position 27,707,777 of record OZ007573.1, on the reverse strand, counting down.
GTTAAACATGATTACAAAATGTGCAGACAAGCGTTTTCAGTGTGGGCGCCACCATCGAGCCTGTTTTGCTTTATCAAGGTGAGCCCCGCCCACTTGTTTCTACTTTGTGATGCATGCAGGTAAAGAACGTGTGGCCGAGGCTTCATACTATATCATAGTTGTGGAAACGCATATCCGTACAACATGGTGTGCACACAATTCGATGACGTAGAACACACAGTGTGAATGAATCTTCTTCCCTCATAGAACAGCGCTTACATTTTAGACCAATCAGATAGAGCTACCCCAGCCCACAACATGTTGTAGTGCATACATGTTGTACGGATATGCACTTCGATCATCGTGGTTGTTTTTGTTTTTTTCTTTCGCTTTGGAGACAATCTAGTACTTGCATCAGATCTGGTCTTCTTGTTCTATAGATGGCAGTGGGCGTAAGAGTACTGGCACTCTTGAGAAGATTTAGTTATTAAAAGTATTTCTGTCTTGAAACTGTTTGAATCAGAGAGGAATGTCAAGTAGGCTGGCCTTGCGGGGAGGGGGGGGGGGGATACGGAAGATCATGGTCTGCATGAGGTGGAGTGGTTTCATCGTGATTCTTTCAAATAATGGTTTATAATTATTATTGTATTTTCATGGCTTCGGGACAAAACATCAATTTAGTGCTAAAAATACAAGACGATTTTCGAAGTTTGACGGCACGACAGAGAAAGCATGCAACATTTATATGACGTAGAGAGACAGAAAAGTTGGGGAGGGAACTGGGAATGAAAAAGAATGAATGGACAGGCAGGGAAACAGACAGACAGGATGAACGGATGATGGTATGACGTGCTGTAGTGATTTTTTTTCCCTCTGTCCTTCCATCTTCCGTGATTTTATCAAGTGCTTTGTATGTCGTTTTGTTATTTCTACATACACTAAGTTTGTTTTTTTTTTTTTTTGGTGGGGGGGTGGGGGGGGGGGAGAGTAAAGGTGAGGAACGTGCCAACGACTAAGGCACGGAAGGGAAAGAAAGAGAGGGCGGGAGAGAGAGAGAGAGAGAGAGAGTACAGAAACATATAATACTACATAGGCATTGACTAGATGGGCGGGAGAGAGAGAGAGTATAGAAACTACTTCATACGCACTGACTAGATTGACGAGACAAAGAGAGAGAAAGAGGGAGAGAGAGAGAGAGAGAGAGAGAGAGAGGCAGACAGACAGACAGAGAAAGAGAGAGATAGAGAGAGAGAGAGAAAGAGAGAGACAGCCAGAGAGGGAGGGAAAGAGAGAGAGAGACCGACAGACAGACCGGGAGAGAAAGAGAGTATAGAAACATACTTCACAAGCACTAACTAGACTGGCCACAGAGAAACAATTAAAACAAAAGGCGGGGGAGGGGGGGGAGGGAGCTGGAGGGCCCTTACGTATTGGTAAAAGGGTGTACGAGCGAATGAATGAGTGAATATTTACAATGTCTCTCGTGGCTACAGATATTGGACATTACAGATCTTTATTCATATGCCCTTTATTCATAATTATAACTATGACAAAAGAAAACGGAGTTTATAATATACAATGCTGATTGTACATTACAGTGATGTCGATTTTGTTCTTTCTTTACATTAAAATTTATGCCCACGAATTTGTCCGAACTTTTATTTGTGAATGAAATATAAAGTTCTAGCGGTCTAATACGATCTGAATTCTGAACACAAACATTTAAAAATGTATGGTGTGGTTTCACTGGTTGCAGAACTGTGCACGAGAAAGTTTTGTCGTCACTGACGACAGATAAACAGACAGACAAACAGAAAGAAACACAAACAGGAAATACACACGACTTCATTATAATTACAAAAATGAAGGATGGAAAGGAGCAGGAAGATAGACAGACCAGACAAATGGACAAACAGGTAAAGGAATGGGAACGGGACCCCAAAATAAATATTTGATAAGTTGTGAATTTGAATTGACCCCCCCCCCCCCCACCAACCCACCCAAAAAAAAATGTGACAATATTCAAGAATTTCTCAGATACACGACTTTGATAGGGTTTCATAATACTGTTCTGATATAGGTAGCTTTCCCAATGACGGTCACAAAGAGAACACACACACACACACACACACACACACAAAAAAACCCAACCTGAAATCAAGTTTAACTACATCCGGTTTCATCCCAAAGTGGCCTTTTCAGACTCTGTCCCCCCAGAAATATCGTCACTTCCGTACCACAAGATTACACTTTACGGTAAATGTACGTGAGATTAAAGACCAGAAAATATGTCTGCCCTGAATCGATCTTTTCTCAAGATGATGGCGTCGGACTCTCCCAAGGGCGGAGAGGAAAATAAATCAGTTCGTTTCTGAGAAGCTTCGCACGTTATACTCTCTGTTTCAGCACCGACTTGCACCAATTTGCACTGCTGCGAACTACAGGAAGACGAAGCCCAAAACCCCCAGTAATAAAAGTTAAAACTACTACACCCAAGTTAATTTAAGTCTGATTCACGTGAAAATTGAAAATAAATCCAGCAAATAGATCTATTCATTTCCTTGCAGAAAATCAAAAAAAAGTTTCAGTGAAAGAGAGTAATTTACCCAAGACATTCAAAGACAAGAAGTGACGCACTGTGCCACTGCAATACTAGACTGCCTGCAAAACCAGCCTGACTTCGGGAATATGCTGGGTATCGTTGCTGTAGATTTATCAACGATTTCCTCTTAAGTAATGGTGCCAACATCGGAAGCTTCAGGTTTGGGCTAGCAACAGTCTCTTGTACTTGCCTTTCCAGACTTTCTCCAGATTCTGCTGCCGCCCGATGTATCTAAGGAAGAGATCATACTAAGCCCGCAAGGTCGCAGTCAGTGGTTGACAGACAATAAAAGGACACCACAATTTCCTATATTCGCTTAGTAAATCCAGGAAGACCTCATCATGCTAAGCCCGGTCAGACACAGTCGTCAGCTTCTGCCGTTATTTATTGGGTAAATATCATAAAAACCACAGGGTTTCGCTACATACAACTTTTTCTTTTTTGCCCAATTTTGACATTATTTATTGGGTGTACATTCTGCTGGCATCAACTGGTTGTGACTTTCCGGGCTTGCCCAAACCGCCCCCCCCCCCCCAGTGTATTAAAGACATGTATTAAAAACACATTCACTAGTCTTGAATTCTAGATTCTGCTGCCACACGATATCAAATACATGTATCTAAAATTTGCGTTAAAACACAACACCAGCAATTCCTTGGGGCTAGAATCCCCCCCCCCCCCATACTTCGTCTCCTTTCATCTAGTATGCATGACAAACCGCTGGCGTCTTGGTGTGTTTTTATTTAAACACAAACTTGGCCAACACATAAAGATCCAACTAAAAACGAATGTAATTTTGAACAAACCTGAACGAAAAGAGAAAACAAAACCAAAATTGCCCGATTTTTCTTTTCCTTATGTGTCTTAAAATAACCCCTCGGCCGCCAACGTGATCAAATTCAAAGCAATTTAAAAAACGAACTGTGCTTGTTTTCCCCCGCTGTGAAAGTGTAGAACATGGGTTATTAGTTTAGGAATTTCTCAGATGTCAAGGATGATTTTATCGCTTCGAAATATGGCGCAGGTGTAAACAGATTCTACGAGTGCTGCACTCACTGCCATGTTGATTTTACTACATCCTTCCTTCTCTCAGTGTTTTTCTCTTTTCGGATCCATCCATCCATCCGCTCTTCCTCCCTCTTCCATCCATCCGCTCTTCCTCCCTCTTCCATCCATCCGCTCTTCCTCCCTCTTCCATCCATCCGCTCTTCCTCCCTCTTCCATCCATCCGCTCTTCCTCCCTCTTCCATCCATCCGCTCTTCCTCCCTCTTCCATCCATCCGCTCTTCCTCCCTCTTCCATCCATCCGCTCTTCCTCCCTCTTCCATCCATCCGCTCTTCCTCCCTCTTCCATCCATCCGCTCTTCCTCCCTCTTCCATCCATCCGCTCTTCCTCCCTCTTCCATCTATCCGCTCTTCCTCCCTCTTCCATCCATCCGCTCTTCCTCCCTCTTCCATCTATCCGCTCTTCCTCCCTCTTCCATCCATCCGCTCTTCCTCCCTCTTCCATCTATCCGCTCTTCCTCCCTCTTCCATCCATCCGCTCTTCCTCCCTCTTCCATCTATCCGCTCTTCCTCCCTCTTCCATCCATCCGCTCTTCCTCCCTCTTCCATCTATCCGCTCTTCCTCCCTCTTCCATCTATCCGCTCTTCCTCCCTCTTCCATCTATCCGCTCTTCCTCCCTCTTCCATCCATCCGCTCTTCCTCCCTCTTCCATCTATCCGCTCAGTCACTCATCTGTTCATCCGTCTCTTTCTCTGTCCGTCCATCCATCCATTCAACCATCCATGTGCATCATCTGGAAACTTTTTGCCTTCGCCTCATGCTCATGGCGAAATGGCGTTTCTCTTTCTGTTTGTCAGTCTGCAGCGATCCATCCATCCATCCGTCCGTCCGTCCGTCCGCCTCCCCGCCCGAAACCGAAAAATAGCAAGTGCCTTAAGGTTAGAGGCTGCAAAATGGGTATACACGAGTACAATCGTCGCAAGACATGGCAAAATAATAAATGGACCATGCAGAAATGTAGCAAGATAATTAACGTATATTCTCGAAAATACCAGGATACTGGACAAGATTTACAAATGTAGCACGTTAATAACCGGGATGAAACGTAATATAATAAATAATTAACTTGTATAGCGCCCAAATACACACACACACAAAGATGTGCACTAAAGCGCTGAACTAAAATTAAAAACAGGATTTATCATTAACATAAGATCAATTCATCATGCTCCCATTCACACACATTAACAAACACTAAACTTGCTCTTCTCTCATCCTTAAACCTCTGAGACGAAACAGGCATATTGGATTATCCTTCAGTTTCAATGAAAACAATCCTAAACAATTCAGTTTTGAACCTATATTTAAATGTGAGGATGCTTTCATTTTTGCCGGATATGAAAGGTTGACTGCTGGCGTTTTTAATTTTAGCTATGCGATTTTCTGGTATTCATCCCAGCTAGAAATAGCGAGGGTATCGTATTCCATGTCTGATATTACTATTAGCAAGGTCGTGTAGCAATTCCATTTGAAAAATAAAAATCAGAACTGAGTACAAATCGAAAGTAAAGAATAGGTAAGCGATGTATGATTTTCACTTTGAGATTTACTAAGAGATAAGTGTGCCAAACAGAACAGGTGATCTTCTGGCAGTGATCGAGTATAGGTTCAGGTTTCTGCGGAAATAAGATAGAGGGGCATCATCTCATAGTCCAAAATAACCAACGACGTAATCTCAGAGCATCTCCTCCTTTACCGCTAGTCAGCCGTTCTGATCTCCCAGGAAGCCGAAAAGAGCAATAGAACTATTAGAAGTGAAAACGCTACGGAACGTGACATAACCTCACATCATTATCTCATTACCTCATGATTACCTCTAATACAAACAAACAAACAAACAAAAAACCAGCAGGTACAAAAGAATGACAAAACAAAGTGAGAGAAGGGAAACAATGTGGGGGGAAAAAGGGGAGAAAAACAAACAAACTCAAAAAAGTGTTTCACGGTTCTGGAATCATTGAAAACAAAGGCCAGAGTTTGTAGCAGCTGAAAGAGAGGAAGTCTAGATAAGCAAAAACAGTTGTTGATGACATAGAAACAAAATGTCAAAGTTACAATCGTGATAACGACGTCTCTAAATGCTGAAAGCATGGCATTGACAATGACATGTATGCATCGTTCTCTATAAGTTGGTATCACTATGTATAAAAAAAATTTATCCATCTGCCTGTCGGTCTTACAAATTCTTTGCTCTGTACTTATTTATTCATTTAATTTATACCTTTACTTAAGTTTCACTATTTCATTACTCTATGTTTATTTGATCTTTGTAAACATTTTGGTGGAAAAGGCATTATGGTTTTCTTTCCTTCATCCTCTCTCTCTCTCTCTCTCTCTCTCTCTCTCTCTCTCTCTCTCTCTCTCTCTCTCTCTCTCTCTCTCTCTCTCTCTCTCTCTCTCTCTCTCTCGTGTAGAGTACTTTTGATCTGACTGACAGTGACAGTATCAGTACCAAAAATACCATGTAAGTTCTCGACCTAAGACCAAATCCATCACACTGTAAAGACAGATACATGTAATATGTCTGTGTACGCCTCTCTAGACCCCCAAGTGGCAGTATCGTTTCTCCTCCTCCCCCCCCCCCCCCCGGCCGCCCCCTCTCGCTTTTGTTGAGTACTTTAAATTGATGTAACAAACAGTATCAGTACCATGTACATGTAAGTTCTCGACCCAAGACCAAATCTATCATAGTGTGAAGACAGGGCGTTTGTGTACGCCCCTTCAGACCCCCAAGTCGCAGTATGGTCCGTGAACAAAACGAATGTCCTGTCACAAGTCTGAATGATGCTCAGTGGGGGTCACAGACTAATAAATCAACCAGACTGGAAACACAAGCTTCGGGCTGTGTCGTTTTTTACGGAAGTTAATGAGATGCAGCCGTATAACCAACATGGCCGCCGCTCGGGAAATTCCGATTCTAGTTTTATCTGCAGTAGAATTTTTTTTTATTTGTCAAGATTGGTTGTACATGTATTAATAATGCATTAACTTGCCTATCCTTTCATTTTATTGTCTACAGCTGCCTTTTTTTTTTTATTGTTATAAATGATGATCGTATGGACTTTTAGCGACCGCTGCATTGTAGCTATGCTGAAGCGTCGGTCGCAACCGTAAACCTACAGTGGCGGACCTTTCGCTGTTTTGTGACGTCACACAATGGGCTCATCCAGTCTGGGTATTTTATTAGCCTGTGGTGGGGGTCAAAGTTCTCGACCTGTGAAATCGTTATGTGTCAAAGCAGTATAATATACTATCTGTCTGGTTGTTTGTGTATGTGTATGCTAGTCTGTCTGTGTCTCTCGTGCCGGTTAGCCATAAATCCGCCCCAGTCCTCCTTTTTTTTTTCCCACATTGTCCAGCCAAAACGTCCTCTTCCTCTCTAGTCTCTCTCTCCCTAACAGTAACACTGGCTCGCCATAAATCCCGATTTTCCTCCTGCCCTCGCTGGCTCGCAAATTTTTTTTCATCCTCTTCTCTCTCTTTCTCTCTCTCTCTCTGTGTCTCTCATGTGCGCTGGCTTACCAAAGCTTCCCCCTCCACCCACTATGTCTCTCAACATCTCTTCCGCTGGTCCGTCAAATCCTCCTCCTCCTCCTCCTCTCTCTCTCTCTCTCTCCTCTCTCTCCCTCTCTCTCTTTACCAAAGCTTCCTCCTCAAGCCACCATGTCTCTCTCTCTTTCGCTGGTTCGCAAATCTTCCTCCCTTCTCTCTCTCTCTCTAGCCCGCTCTATCTTTCAGACAGGAAAGAATGTAAAATGACAGTGGGAGCTGGTACTAAAGTAGAAAGAGTCTTGGAGAGTTTTACAGTAATATCAAATGATCGGTTTATTCGATTATTAGATTCGGTCAAGCAATTTACGCCTGTAACTTAATAAACTGACAAAAGCAAGGGGAGTCTGGATGAAAATCAATACATGTTTTACATGATGGGCGGGATTCGAATACTGACACTCGAATCCGGAAACTGCCAGAATCGTTTTAACACCTGACCGCACAGGAAAGAATGATTTGAATAGATAATATCAAAAATATATGTTTGTAAAATGGTAAGCTTTTTCTACTACTGCAACTTGCAGGTGTTCGTAAACGTGTGGAGTAAAATAAATGTTTAATGTACAATAAACAATGTTGAATGTTTAATGTTGTCTTGTGGATTTTAGACAGACAAGTTAGTTATTGGTTCTTCAAGTGTGCAATTTCATCGCTGGGTCTTAATATACCCGATGTTTTCTCGAACTATTAATTCTCTCTCTCTCTCTCTCTCTCTCTCTCTCTCTCTCTCTCTCTCTCTCTCTCTCTCTCTCTCTCTCTCTCTCTCTCTCTCATTACTCTCAACTTTCTTCCCGCTTGCCGTAGTCTCAAAGAACAATGCCAGGCAACTTTTTTTCCGTCCAAACAACGAAGAAATTCACTAGCAACGACTATAAATTTTAAATCTTTCAATGACATGAGAGACAAGTAAAATACTGATTATATCGCTGATTGAATCATGAAACCGCGCGCGTCTATTCGCACAACTGCCTTTGACAACTCTCTTTTGCCAAATATTTTATGAACCCATATGAGGAATTTATTTATGTTGTTGTTTTTTATAAAATGTTTCAAATATTTATTTTACAGTCATAACAGTAATAGCAATAAAATGCATTTAAGATAAGGAAAGCATTAGCACCAAGTAAAAAGATTTTTATTTTTCTCCTGTAAAATTAGGTAGCTGGCGCCTGTGCTGTTTCGTGACAGGGCCAGAGAAATAAAACATAACGTAGGCCAAAATCCTAAACAAAGAAGCTGGTACAACTGAGACTGAGTTAAGTTTTCATTGAGGTGAATTTCTCTGTTCAAGACACTTTTGTCCAAGTAAAAGTTTCTATTGATCTTCCGAACAAATAAGACTATGTCTTTCGGGCACTAACGGGAACCAAGTGAATGCATGGATGTAATGCCGCGCCGAACTCTAATTATACAATAAATTCTATTGGGAAGGGTTAAGTTAGTAATGATAATGGTTATAATGATTAATGGTGATAACAATAACAGCAGCAAATAAAAATAATACGTAGAAGAAGAAGAACAACAACAATAAAATACTCAGTGACTTTCCTACTATAATTATCATAGTGATACATGCAATAGTCGCGCCCAACAGAAAAATATGGAAATGAAAATAAAAAGCTGAGATGTCTACTTTCTTGCTACCTTATTGTTAACCTAGAAAAGAAAAAAATGAGGGGGGAGCGGAGGGGGACACATTTAACTGCCCCACTTCTCCCCACATACACATATATATACTTAAAAACGACAATAACCAAAGAGCTAAGAGTAACTAACTCGGACAATAGCCTTGCTTCATCCTACACAGTTTAGTAATCGCGCCAGACAAGGAAAGACTGGAAGAACTGTCATCTAGGCGGATTCAATTTCCTGCCACTACCGACAATAATATTTACATTACAGCCTTCATCCGTACTTTTATACGGAAATCTGATAATTGGAAATGGCATTTATATGGTGCGACCATTTCGGGAGACAGATAGAGAAGCTGCTAGACCGAACATAAAACTGACGTTTATTGCACTACAGGTCAGGGAGAGTCCACGTTGTGACAAGACACCAATAACAATTTATAATGCATGTCGAAATGAAAGTCACAGACACACAGACTGACAGATAGGAAAACAGACGTGAGTCTGCATTTGAGAGAAGGGAACATCGACATGCAGGACAGACCGGGGGTGGGGAGGGGGGGGCAGATGGGCCAGTGGGAATGGCCCACAACTAATTGTGAGGAGAGCTTGCTCCCCATGGTAGCAACAAATGGAGGAGAAAGGTTTGATAACAGACACTGGTATGGGAGTCAAAGGGGCATAAAATATTATCCTGAAGAAAATCCGTAAAGATTTATATCGATAAAATGCAGATCTATACCGTAACGTAACTATAACTGCTGGTATGTTCCAAATTTATCATAGGTGATGAGCACTTTGACATGATTGTGGATGGGGGGGGGGGGGGGGGGCTATATTTCCCATCTGGCCTGGGTCTTTTACCAGCTTTCCACGGGCCCGTCGGCATGGGAAAATTAATGTTCGTAAACACCAAGAAAAGGGGGCACTGAAACGCTACTACTGTTTACCTAACATTATCGTAATAGACAGTAACATAATAGTGACAACCTCTCCTCTCCAAGCATGGACTGAAAATCGACTGTGTTCCTTTCGGTGACCACAGAAAAAATGTGAATAATAATTTCCAAATTACATCATTCTGTGTGGTTCTGAAGTTGCCCCTCTATAAGCCTGCGAAGTAGTCCAGGTTTCGGACGCTTAGCTAGCGAGTGAGAGGTCCAAGGTTCAAACCGGTGGTGTGTAGACGTTTGGTGATGCCCGGGGCCAGCCCCTTGATTGCATGTAAGATTATCTCTGGTCCCAAGACTCAAGCATGTAACAGGTTAGTCTCTAGTCTGGCCTCGCTTACTATAACACGGATCCACATTCACACCAGCTTGTGGGACTGTAGGACTGCTTGTACAACGGAGTCAATAGCGATAATTTCAAATTTCAAAAAACTTGATTTTAATTTCACTCTTTGATTGGATACCTCCTGAAATGGTTGCCAGGATCCGTCACGCTTCTGCCCCCCCCCCCTCCTTCTGCACGCCCCTGGTTCAAACCCCGTTCTGGGGCAAGGTCCAATCTTACTCCTTTCTCGCCCTGTTTTCATGGCATTCACTCGTAGGTGGAGCCAAGTTTGGTCTCTCATAAACCATGCGATTGTACCGAAAACAGACGTTAACCCCCACAACAACGAATAGACCTTTCAGTAGGAAATAATGACATTCACATCATCTGGACATAATTTTCATGCCCTTCCAGGATTAAGACATTTACACCCATCCAAATTGTCGCAGCTTCCTAAGACGGGGAATGTACAGGCCTAATGCACTGAGAATGAAAGACCAACGAGATGAGACGGACAGTAAGAAAGGTCAGAAAAAAAACAAATTTATGACAGGGCACGACATTCGCAGGTTATTGATTGAGCACTAACAAACAAACAAACAAACAAAAAACACTGGCATATTTGATGCATTTTACAAATGAGGCGTGTCAAATATTTTTGTTAGAGATGGGGAGAGAAAGGGGGTTTGAAAGAAAGACATGGGTTTCAACAAGAAAAACAAAGGAAAAAATTAAAATTTCAGAAGCAAATTGAGACTTGGCTTTCCTCAAACACATGTAAAATGTGGCACATGACTGCATTTTCCGTGTTGTTATCAAAACCAACAGTTGAACTGAATTGTTCTTGGTGACAGCTGAAAGTAATCCATGTGCAACATGGTTGTTACGAATCAAATAAATTGAAATGTGAATAGGAATCGATTTGTAATGTTTGTTGCCGCACTGTGCTGAAATAATAATAACGAAATGCACTGCCAAAACTGGCAAACTGACAGCAGAACAGGAGGACAGACAGACAGATTATTTTATTATTTTTTGTTATGCTATTTGGTAGCACATATAGAGGGACAGAACTCTATAAAATATACATGTGTATGTATATTTAGTCTGAGAAGATATTTCATACATCCCTTCTTCTTCTTCTTCTTTAAGCCTCTTGATTCCTTGAGGGAGATAGGGCCACAACAAAACTCCTGCAACATACGCGGTTCTGGCAGGTCCTTTGCATGCTCAAAATGGTGTATGTTTCATTTCGCTTCTAAACTCCTAAAACTGGATGATTATATCAGAAATAATGTACCAGATATCGATCTGTTTACGACAAGCGACACTAGAAGCGTACAATAGTTGGCGCATACCAAGTATTTTAGTCAGCTGTAACAATCACAAAGGAAGAACTTTACATCTAAAGGGAAACAACAGACACGGTGAAAAAATGAACGTCGGGAAAAGCATATAAATGAAAACAGATGTAAGGAATATAATAATTCCAATGGACATAACAAAGAAAACAATCTTTGTGAAGTCGAACATTCAAGCATTAAATTGCACTCGTCTTTGAAACTTCAGACTATTTCGCAATTCGCTGCTTTGTATCGATAAAAAATGAAGTCGAGGACAAAATTAAAATCTGCCGAATTGCTTAAAAAAAAACACTGTTATTTGGGTCTGCGTGAAAGAATGCCATTTTCACTTCAACACAGTGTTTACTGATACAGTTTATATTAGGAATGTTTCTTGCTATTAGTACCAAAAAGGGATACTGCCCTCTGTCTTATATTAAGTTCAGACATGAAGTTGCCAGACCTATTGATTTCATACAACTCATTAGGCTGGCCGGGTGGTCCGCACTTCGCCTTCTTCTGATGTTTCTTTTTTCCACCATCTTTTAATTCGATATTGTCCCTTGTAAACAAGAGAGACATTAATGTGGTTGGAAATGGGCAAGACAACGAAAGGAAACCACCGGCAGAAAAGTAAGAAAAAAAAAAAACCAATAACAAAAGAGACAGTGAGAGAGAGAGAGAGAGAGAGAGACTGGCAGGGACAGACATACAGACAGTTTGGTCCCCAGATATGTTATTTAGATTTTTAGTCTGATTGGTAATTATACAGACGACTGGCTACGCCAAAAGGGCGGTCAGATGGATAGGCATACTGATAGATAGGCAGACAGATAGATAAAAAGACGGGCAGAAAAGGTACAGACTGGTAGGTGGACGACGCAGACAGATAGATAGATGGATAGATAGACAGACAGACAGACAAACAGACAGACTGATAGACAGATAGACAGATACACAGATACATAGACAGACAAATAGATAGATAGATAGATAGATAGATAGATAGATAGATAGATAGATAGATAGATAGATAGATAGATAGATAGATAGATAGATAGATAGATAGATAGATAGATAGATAGATAGATAGATAGATTAAGACAGGTTGGCAGGAAGCAGAGACAGGCAAGTAATACAAAATGCAGCTATTTATAGCATTATTTTGTCACTTTGCTGCTTTTTGACAGTATGTTTGACTACTTGCTGTTTATTGAGCCAGTTACAATTCACATTGTAAACAATGCAACAGATGGACAGGGACATTCCTGGGACACTGGCAGCCTGATTGATTATAAATATTCCTGGGTTAATTACTAAGATTTCAAGAAACACCAGAATGTCGGTAATGGGAACCTTGAATGCATTTGAATAACGGATACCCGCACAGAGGTTATGACTATGAGCAAACTTCACAGACGGGTGAAAGCTTTCTTCATTTTCGACCAAATAAGATCAAAATACCAGGAACTGTGAAGTGTAAATGCAGGGAAAGACTACAGCCTGCTCAAACAAGTAAAAACCTTCAGTAGTCTAAGTATCCTTTTTTTTTTTTCCTTTTAAACGTTTCACCTGGTACCTACTGCTTCATATTCGGAGCTCTTTCTAATTCACGACATATAGTGACAAATAAATGTTATATAATTTTAACATGCATTTGACCACTTCAATCAGCTGTGCAAGATTCAGAATTTCTGGTACCCATTTATTATATAGTCGGGTGGGTCTCTTTCTCATTGGCCCGTTCAATTCTGAAATAGCACTGCTCGTAACTCTTTGCTGCTCCACCAGCATTCGTTTCGGTCAATATCCTGGCTTAGATTCATATTTACCATTTAATTTTCTAAAGTAAATGAAATAAATGGTTCTTATTATAAACAAGAGTTGAGTAAACCTCTCTTTCACATAGTAGTCAAAGACTTCATCAATAAATAATATTTCGTTATAAATATAAATACAGTATTTGAATATTTTTGCTCCATTAGACCATTTCAAACACATTTTGTCAGATTCAGAATGTTTGGCTGCGGGAATCTATATCTGGCCACAAAAGGGGTATGATTAGCAGCCAGGGTAAATCAAAACAAGTCATTAGTGAGACTAAATCCATGCAATTTGTGGACAACATCTATCCGTAATGTTCCCGTGGAAGGTGGGAATTAGGGACAGACGCAGCTAGCTGGCGTGGACGGTGAAAGCCTGATCGATAGATCACAGACTGATTCATAGGGACAATAAATCACAGGTAATTTAAAAGTCTGACAGATGCGCGGTTCAAATTTTATTGGCGGATCAATAGATACTTTGTTAATAGATTCTATCTCTGTCCACCCCCCCCCCCCCATCTCTCGATCTCTCTGTCTCTACCTCACCCATTCTCTCTCTTTCTTTCTCACACACACAATCTGACACACATACACAGACACTCTCTCTTTTTCTTTCTGACTTTTTATCTCCGTATGTCTTTCTATCCTTCCACCCATTCTTCCATATTTCGTTCATTCATCCATCCTTTCAGCCATCCATTAGTCCGTCTCTACACTCCGTCCCCCTACCTATCTATTTACATGTATCTATTAATCCATCCGTCCGTCTATCCGTCCCTTCGCCCGCCCATCCAGCCGTCCGTCCGTACATCCATCCATCCATCCATCCATCCATCCGTCCATCCATCCATCCATCCACCCACCCACCCACCCATCATCCATCCATCCATCCATCCATCCATCCATCCATCCATCCATCCATCCATCCATCCATCTATCTATCTATCTATCTATCTATCTATCTATCTATCTATCTATCTATCACAAACACACACATTTGAATCCCGCTGGGCCCAACCTGACGCTGTCTCCATGTTTCTCAGACACTCGCTTGTCAAAGACCTAGACATCTTGGGCCTCACACCATGTGCATTGAGAAGAAATATTCAACCCCAACAGGAACGAACAAACAGAATGGCAAAACTCACTAAGTCTTGTGCATGGACATACTCCAGCACAGACCCACAAGCACACAGATTGCAAACTGATACACTGAAGGAGGGCGGGAAAACCTCCCTACATCAGATCCCCAGATAGAATTAAAATTAAGCCATGAACACGATACTGGTACATGTATGTTATTTCATCAAATTCACCGACACAGCTACCCACATCTCAAATATTGACAATACTGAATGATAAAAACACACCTCAGAAAGAATCGGTGTTAAAATTACTAAATAGAAGTGTAAGATTACCCTCTTTGTAACTAAATCGATCCAACAAATCCACGCATAATATCGTTGCTGTGAAACAAGTGAAATAAAATGTGAAAATGAATCGATTTTTAATGAAAGGTATCATTAATCTTGCGCTGCGTACCTCGCTTAGGAACAATTCGGATAAGCGAGATTTAGTGTTGTTACTGTTTCTATTTCGTGGGTAATGTCGAAGATGAGGCCAAAATTCTGGATTTCGCCCTGACAAATACCATTTCTTCAGTGAGGCTAAAGTTCCTCCGACCAGTACACCAGTATACATAATGTATATCATTCATGTTCAGTTAAAAACGTGCTGCTCTCGGACGACTAGACGTTTTGGTTGTTTTTTTCTCAACGATTAAACGGGTAGCAAGAAGTCAGGTAGCCCATCTATGACGCAACTTGGATGGGACAGATGGACCCAAGGCGCTAAACCGGGAGGTTGGGGATGGGTGTGAGGGGGTGTTATTTCCCTGAGAACCAAGTTTCATACATCTGTTCAAAAGTAAAAGTGCATTTCGTTTATGTACATTACTACATGACTGTATTGTTTTGTTACCGTTATTACGAAGTGTTAACAACAACAATTTTTGGGTAGGCCCACTAATACATCTTTGCAATTAAAATATATCGGTCATAATTTGAATGAACAATCTTCACGGTGCCTCCTTTTTTTTTTTTTTTTTGTGGGAGCCATCAACTCTTATGGCGAAAAAGAAATTTCCTCATATTTAGAGTAGTGCGAGAAAAGCATTTACCCACACACAATTACAGGCAGTTTTCTCTGCTAACCATCGCTTTTCTTTTATTGGGTACGTTGTTTTTTTTCTTTCCTCTAAACCGGAAAGATGGTGGCGAGAGACAACCCGCCTTGTCATTATTATTAGTTGGAGTGACATTTCCGCCAGTCACCATGGTTACCACGTAAATATATCCACGCCTAGCGAGTATGTAAACGCAAGGAGGCAGAAATAACAACTGCGCCGTAATCACGCGCTCTATCGCTTTCATCTTTACTAAAGTTGGTTCTTGTCGTAGTGTATATCTATGGTTCATGTGCATTGTGCTGACATGCGTGGTGTATGTTGGGTTCAACGTGACTGTAGATTACAGACCTTGAGAGAGAATGAGAGAGAGAAAGAGTGAAAAAGAGAGAGAGAGAGAGAAAGAGTAGAGACAGGGGGGGGGGTAGAAACCCGGGATCAATACTGAAAGAAAGGGGGGGGGGGATTAACAGAGAAATGGTGGAGAGAAAGAAAAAGAGAGAGAGAGAGTGAGAGATAAAGAAAGAAAAGAGAGAGAGTGAGAAATAAAGAAAGAAAAGAGAGAGAGAATGAGGGGGAGAAAAAGAAAAAGACAAAAAGACAACAAAAAACAAACAAAAAATGAGGAACATGAGAACTGTGTCATAAAATGACTAAATCGTGAACTTTTAACACTGAAAATTGCACTGATCAGCTAAATCTGCCTATTGGAAATGAACGATGTCTACAGCGCATGTTTTCGCCACTGCAACCTCACATACATGTACATAATAATAATACATGTAGTAATCAAAAGTCCTTTCAATTCAGCCCCAGTCCCATAAGAGGACATAATGATAAGCATCTACTGCTGCCATATTTCTAAACATCCAACTCCACTGATTATTTGTTCTGTGGATCTCTAATGAAACACAATAGATTATAACATATTTTCCATCAGGGCTAGTTCTATTTTTTCAACAACAAAACAATGGAACAGCTCCAGCAAGGGCAATTTCTAAGTGAAGCCAAATACAGAAAACACAGCTGAACAGTGTGAACCCGACTCAGTATTTTCTCCTATTCGGTTTCACATGGAAACTGCTCTCAAGTACTTTTTTTGTTTTTTAAGGCGGGGGTGGGGGGGGGTGGGGGGAGGGGGAATACTTTCACAGTGCACCGTAAGATGTCAGAATACAAAGCCACTTAATACTATAGTCTCAAATTAACCGGGCCCACTGTGTACAATATATCACCGCAGATGCCTATATATCCCACTGATTCTGGGATGGGAGGGGGGTAAAGGGGATAGTGAATGGGTTTTGAGTGGTGCTGTCGATGCTGATTATACAAATAAAACAAAAGCAAACAGCAAAAAATTGATGAGAAGTAGACTACGTGCCATGGGAGGCAATCATGAAAATTCTGAACGCTCCTTTAGTCAACGTATTTTTGTAGAGTTATTTCCCTGGAACCATTGCTCCCATTTCACTCCTCAGCGCTGATATGCATTAAGATCAAAATCTTCACAAATGCGAGTCTTCATGATAGCGTTTTCAACAATCCGGGTAGTTCTAATGTAAATATGACTTAAACTACTAGTCAACTAAGCTGATACCAATAAGGACAATAACAAACTTTCTAGCAATCAACCAGACACACACTAAACCACACAAGTGTCCATCATAGATATCATGTGCCAGAAATCCTGAATAAATAATTAGAATTCTAAATCTACGGCGGCACTGCTTTGCAATGGGGAAAATGATAACTGGTAGTATGTCTTGATTGTTTTTGTATTCCTTTTGAAGGGGCTTTTTAAAATAATTTTTTTCCCTCTGTCACCTAGACATTAAAAAATCTGAAACAATTATAAAAAAAAAATTGAAAATCAACCACAATACATCTACTATCAAAATGCTGAATGTCAGCAAAATACAATAGAAACATGCAGACGGTTACAGTGTAATGATTGTCATCACATATTCAAATCTCTGTCAAAGACAAAATGGCAGTAAAATGATGGACAGATGAGACTGAGTGATCAATGATGACTTAAACTTTTGCACTGCCAAATCTGGACACAAATTTAGATCCATAAGACTTGTTCTAGATATAAAAATAATTTTTTTGGAATGTTTCATATGGGATAAAATATGGATTTGAGTCATGGAACAGCAGCATCCTCATATTTTTTAGTATTAACTTTATGAACAAGCACTAGCATTCTCACAGTACTCACAGAGTATGTGCTCTATATGAATGGTTTACTGTCTCCAACAAAACTGTGACAGTGAAGTATATGGTAATGGCAATATGTTCATAAGACACAGAATATGAATAATCAGACATGAGAAATTAAGCTTTGAGAATGACCTAAAGAAAAGCATCAGGATATTTATAGGGCATATATAGAGCCAGATGTGATGAAATCCACTGCTATAAGGAAAGCATGCCAAAAGACTTTCATTCCTATTTTTAATTTAGCTTCAGTGGCAACAAAAATCAGGAACAGAAAAATTGTTCACTTAGAAAAAAAACAAAACAATGTACCAGAAAAGACAGAAGCCAGGGTCAGAATCTGACAAACAAGCATATGACTCATAGCTTTTTCTTCAAAGTCAATAAGCCTTAGATTCACAGCATATTCCCACAATAGCATACAGACTATGCTTATGAAAAGACAGAATCACTGCTTTCTGAAGGTCTGTCACCTTATAATAAGAATGGAACTCTTTAGGCCCATAGTAAAATGTGTCCTACCTTAAGCACAATGTGGTCAAAGTTTATTCCAAGCTCTGTAAGAAAAAAAAAAATGTTCATAATTAAATCCATCACGTACAGTAATTATCTATTACTCTTTAACTGCAACTCAGTGTTGATGATCCTGTCTTATCAACAACTTTACTTCTACATTAATAAAGTGCTAACACAATCACTGGAGATTTTCCTCTTCAGAAGAAAACAAATCACATGAGCAACATATACTATACAGAGCAATAGCAACAGCAATTTTCTGCATCAAAGACGTAAAACGTATCTTTAAATCATCAATAAGAAGTCTATCTAGAAAATTCATTTAATTTGGAATTCCATATTGAATCACTGGATTCTTGTAAGTTACTTCAATTAAAACAAGATCTCAGAGATTTGCAAGGGAGATATGATATTCTGCTGTGATCATACATTTATATGATATTTCATTTCAAACAATTATTTTGTCACTGAACATAGAGACATAAGATTTTATTTGAAAGTCACTGATAATAAAGCACTAGATGAAGCAGTGATTTTGCAGTCTCACCTTCCATCAGTGGGGGTTCATCCTCATAGCTGTCCCCACCTACTTCTCCTTTGTCAGGCACGGGCATTGCTGAAGGTGTCAAGATAGATCCTGAGTACACAGGCTGTCCAGCTGCAGGGTAGGCAGGATCACTGCCATAACCCCCTCCTCCGTAGGCCTGATTATAATCAAACTGGCCAAATTGTCTGTCAATGATAAGTGTACATATCGTATGGTAAATAAACCACTAGGCATTCATGTAATTTTTTTTCTCATTTTTTGTTTCATTTGTAATGAACATTTTAATTTTTCTATTCGCAACCACCATCTAATGAAGAGTGTCGTAGAGTTCAAAATTAAAATAAAAAATATGTGATATAGTACAAAGTTCATTTCTGAAAGCGATGGGGCAAAAATACACATTTTTAACAATAATGTAAATTCCTCCTGAATACGTTTATGACGAAGAAGATGAAAAAGCTCTACTAGACTCCTCAAGATGATTCACAGTCAAAGATAAAGTTGGCATTCTACATTGAAAATAATTTTCTCAAATGGCCTAAATTAAAAATGGTATATAATCTCACTTACTGTTCTTGGCCAAATTGTGCCTGAGCATTGGGGTCAAATCCATAGCTCTGGTTGTCATAAAATGGTGCCTGGTAAAATCCTTCCTCATCATTGAATCCTGACATCTTGCAAAAAATTTGAAGGAGTTTGCTGGAAGAAGGAAGCAAAATTGAAATACTCAAAGCTACAAATTCAGAGTCTAACAATTTTGTAGAGTATAATTGATGTCTGAATTTAAATACATAAAATGATTTTGCTATATATTCTTTTTGCCATTTAGGCCAAACTGATATTTTGTTTTTTTAAAGGTGAGGGTAAGGGGGTTATTGTTCTGACACGCCTTGTTTAAAAGTTCCCAACAAAGACAGTTTAAGTATAACATTTCAACTGCCACTTGTACACAAATTACCTAAATCCAGCTTAACCATTTTTTTTTTTTAATGAACAGTTTTAATAATTATGCAAGATGTGAAATAACCGTTTCCGGAATTGCTATTCTGTTCTTGGTTCTCTGCAGAACCAACTGATTTATTTCATTTTCAGTGCAATGATTCATTTATATGGTCTAGTGAGTAGTATACAAATTAAAGAGATGATCAAATAGTACTGAGGTCATAAATATGCAGGCCCAAAAGCAGGTTTTTGGGTTTTGTTTTTAATAAAACGTCAGAGCAAAGAAGAAATCATAATTTGAGATTTTATAACTTCTTCAACATCTTATTTCTTAAAAACAGCCGTGAAAAAAGATCCATGAAAAAGAGTTCCATACTTCCCGGCCACTCTAAACTCTTACAATTCTAAAGTTACAGACTTCTTAATATTTCCTTTAAGTTGAAAGGGTAAAGGGTGGGGCTAGGGATTTGGAGTGACTGCAGCCCAGTTACAAATCGTTAAATGAAGCAGACAAATCGTCACCATAGTGCACACCTGTCGCATTTTTGAAGTTGTTTTTTTTTAGGGGGGGGGGGGGGGGGGGGGAGGGATTTGTTGTTGTTTTTTCATTTTGCCTGGGCAGTGGTCTTGTTAAGCCTGCTCTTCTCGACTTCCAATTATCAAGGTATCTTACACAACATGCAAACGTGCCATTAGTTTTCTGTCCTTATCCGGGAAGACCAGGCGCTCAATCCTACCGTCCATGGGATCAGGGACAGGAAAATATGACTTTATGAGTAGGCCTATGAAGAAATCTGAAAATTTCAAAACGTCTGCATCAACAGGGAATCAAACCCAGGATCTCGGCATGAGACTGAGAGGCAAACACCTTGCCTCCAGACCAACGTTCCCCGGGTTTTCTTTTCATTTCCAGCTGAAACAGTGGTGGAATTATGGATAGGATTAGGCATAGAGTTGCAGATAAGGATACGATTGGGCTCATGTTTAGTGTTAGGGTTAGGATGGTCATGACTGAGTGGTTGGGGCGTACGGAACTCAATTTTACCGCATAGGCTAGACTAGATATTAGATATTATATATATCTAGGCCTATTCTATTTCTAGACTTTAGCCTAGATCTAGATTCTAGATCTAGAGATCTAGACTCTAGATCTAGATCTAGATCTAGATCTAGTCTAGTAGATCTTTGTAATCTTTATAGTGCATTGGCGAACCATCATTATAATGAGCCTACCTGCAATGTGGTGATTAAATGCTGTCAGACAGTCAAACTAAATTTCAGTACGGTACAATCCAGTGAGTCGAAAAATAAAAAAGCAAGAAGTTCCACGCGAAACTCTTACAGGTTGTTTTGTGTACGTAAGAAGTGTTAGCTCCCCTTCAGCTTGTTATTGTTGTTGTTAAAATTTGTTGAAATAAGTAATTTGTAATACGGTATACATATAATAGCCTACTTCTACTATTTTTTGTATATTTTTATACATAAATAAGCTTTTTTGAAATGTTAGAAGTCAATTTTGTTGTAATTTTAAAATATTTCTTGACAGTAATTATTTATTAAAATTAACAGCTCTAAAACAACCCGGTGTAAAAGAAAGTTTATCTTCCGGTGTTAGGTCATTTGTATTCCAGATTTATATTAGTGTGACCATAATGTCATTACTGTCATGATCATATAGACAGATTTTATAATAAAATTTGTAGCTTCTGTATTGTTGCATGTTTAAGTCACATATTCAAGTTAGGAAAAATATAGCGGAGGAAAAATCTTTTATTGCTGCACCAAAGAGACAGGGTTTGAGTTTGAGTTTGAGTATGGGTTTTATGACGCGTCGGCACGATAACGTCCACTTTGTGCCTTTCATGGTCTATCTTTATTTATGTTTGGTATTCAGAGCTTCTAAATTGCTCAAGTGTTACCAAGTAGTTCCCAAAAAATATTTGTCACAATGGTAAAATTCTCGGTTATTGTTTTGTATGGCCCTGAAATGAGTCCTGTAAATGAGTAGGAACATTATTATTTAAATCAAATTGTAGATCTTAGCCTCTTTCCGAAAGGACAAGGTCACTGTGGGTCCACGTTAGAAAATAATTCTTCCATGGATCCACAGCTATAGTGCCCACCTTGGATATGCATGAAATCTACACATTCAGTCGAAATGTTTCATTGATACTAATTGTTGGATGAACTACGAGTGGCTAATGTGGTTACTGCGTGGGTTCAATAGTAACTCCCTTAAGGATACACAGGATTAACAAACACAGGGTTCTGCTGGCAATCTTATTTATTCAAAAAGCCTAACAACGGTATCACTACCAAACAAAAAAAAGCCCAACCAGCCATAAGCCAAAGTTTCTCCGGGTCCTGTGCTACCGCCACATGCCTTATGGGGCGGGGTGGCGATGGCAAGCGTCGGCAAGCCTCTGAGCTGCTACGGGCCCGGGTTGCTGGGTTGGGTTCACTGTGCTGTCGGCTCTTGTCTCTGCGTCTATGATGGAGTGTGTTGACCACGCGAACTCGCATCTTATTTATGAGCCCGCGCGGACGTCCGAGAGAGCTATTACGTAGCCCGTGTTGCACAAGTGAAAGGCTCGGACATGGAGTCCAGCCCGACAACATAACCGGTTAGGGTCCTAACACAATCGAATTTACAGTACGGTTAAAAGGGTGCACACAAAAGTCAATTGGGTATCCCAGTAAACTGCAGAAATTACTCTAACGACCCCTCCAGCAATAATTGAATAAATTTGACCCAGGTTGGATTTATCGGGGATAACATGCGTCTAACTCGTGGTTTACTTTAAATCCGAGATCCTCTTATTAATTATTTCAATAGGACACGTGCATCAAAGTACAACGAAATTGGTACCATTATAAAGTAGAAACTTGCTGCTAAAATTCTAACTGACTACTTATACCAGAAACCCGGTAATAGTTTTAATATAAATTTTCAAAGTGTCAGGACTAACAACATTCGACAATTTTGTGCGGGATACTTTCGTCCATTAATACGACGTATCTCCATTGATAACAAACGTTATCATGAGTACCTATTTTGTACCGATAGGGTATTGTCTACTCTCAAAAATGAATTCGGGTTCCCGTCTTTCTGTCGGTGGATAACAACGAGTGAGCGAGTTGTAAGAAACTCAAAGCCATGATATAAGAGTTGGAAGCCCGGTACATTTCCAACTGACCAATCAAAATGCGCGCTTTTCACCGTGATGTGAATAACGGGTCCCGCGCTAGTATTACCAGGGAAATAATCCAATTAATGGTACTCGGCCAAGTGTCCCTAAACTACTATGAGTGGCCGTCCCTCACTCACGCACTAGAGCTACCATGAAAGCACATTAAAAATAAAAAGTCGTTCATCCTCTCACATTCTCCCCTGCTAAGTCACGTAGTCCCTTACGTGACGCATACATCAATTCAAAGGTTTACAAAAGACCACTGAAGGTATAAACAAACTCTAAGGGGCTATGATACCATCACTTAGAGTAGAACAATTGCAAATTACACACGGTGAACCGAAGTACAACAATGGTCCATCCTCTTTATAACTACTAACAGGTGGCGTGAACCGGCTAAGTTACTACTGGCATCCTGAAGATGTACACAACAGTCTCAGCTCTGGCTGTAGTAAATTACATCATATGGACAAAACAACAGGTCCCAGACCTGAAACGGTGGTCCCAGACCACTATCAGGGTTAACGTAGGATCGAACAGTACAAAAAAAGACAATATGCTATAAGGGCACTAGTGCAATGAAAAAGGTAAGGTCAACATAGGCATAAAAGTAATTGTAATTAAGCTGTGGAGAAAGCCAACATGGGCATACTCTCTAACTTAAAATCTTGAGGCGGAGCTCCCTTGGATTCGGTGGTCTATCATCTGGCCTGATGGAAACTCGGCGGGGTCTTGATGGGTGCGCTCCCCTGCTCTTTCTGCACTCACAGTCAATGTCTAATGTTAATCACTAATAAGAGTCAGAGGTCCAATCTCTGGGGTTGTCTGTGTGGGCGGCTGGACCGTCGCACAGGAGGTAGGCGCTGGGAAGTTGTCATCCCAGGTTGAGGGTCCGGTCGGGCTGCAGGTGGCTGGCAAGGGTGGTGAGCCGGGAAGTACCAGACATCGGTCGACGCAGGCAGTGGAGGCGGGTGCTGTGGACGTGTGTTGACCACTGGGGGGTGAAATAACCGCAAGAGGTCTCCGTTGACCGCAGAGGCATCTCCATCTGGGTTTCTGATGGTAAAGTAACCACCATGCGGCGGGGGAACAGACAGGACGGTGTGCACAGGACCGGGATACAGGTCCTGAATCTTGAGTTGATGTTGGAGGGCGTTGGTCTTCGTGGCTCCATGGTTCCTATGGGGTGGGGCAGGGGTTGGCTGGCTGGCTGGGCTTCAAACTAAAAATTTCCATGGCTGGGCTTTCTACACTACAAACTAACCCTTCTGTGTATCCCACTTCTTGACACCAGAAAATGTTGGATGAACTACGAGTGGCTAATGTGGTTACTGCGTGGGTTCAATAGTAACTCCCTTAAGGATACACAGGATTAACAAACACAGGGTTCTGCTGGCAATCTTATTTATTCAAAAAGCCTAACAACGGTATCACTACCAAACAAAAAAAAGCCCAACCAGCCATAAGCCAAAGTTTCTCCGGGTCCTGTGCTACCGCCACATGCCTTATGGGGCGGGGTGGCGATGGCAAGCGTCGGCAAGCCTCTGAGCTGCTACGGGCCCGGGTTGCTGGGTTGGGTTCACTGTGCTGTCGGCTCTTGTCTCTGCGTCTATGATGGAGTGTGTTGACCACGCGAACTCGCATCTTATTTATGAGCCCGCGCGGACGTCCGAGAGAGCTATTACGTAGCCCGTGTTGCACAAGTGAAAGGCTCGGACATGGAGTCCAGCCCGACAACATAACCGGTTAGGGTCCTAACACAATCGAATTTACAGTACGGTTAAAAGGGTGCACACAAAAGTCAATTGGGTATCCCAGTAAACTGCAGAAATTACTCTAACGACCCCTCCAGCAATAATTGAATAAATTTGACCCAGGTTGGATTTATCGGGGATAACATGCGTCTAACTCGTGGTTTACTTTAAATCCGAGATCCTCTTATTAATTATTTCAATAGGACACGTGCATCAAAGTACAACGAAATTGGTACCATTATAAAGTAGAAACTTGCTGCTAAAATTCTAACTGACTACTTATACCAGAAACCCGGTAATAGTTTTAATATAAATTTTCAAAGTGTCAGGACTAACAACATTCGACAATTTTGTGCGGGATACTTTCGTCCATTAATACGACGTATCTCCATTGATAACAAACGTTATCATGAGTACCTATTTTGTACCGATAGGGTATTGTCTACTCTCAAAAATGAATTCGGGTTCCCGTCTTTCTGTCGGTGGATAACAACGAGTGAGCGAGTTGTAAGAAACTCAAAGCCATGATATAAGAGTTGGAAGCCCGGTACATTTCCAACTGACCAATCAAAATGCGCGCTTTTCACCGTGATGTGAATAACGGGTCCCGCGCTAGTATTACCAGGGAAATAATCCAATTAATGGTACTCGGCCAAGTGTCCCTAAACTACTATGAGTGGCCGTCCCTCACTCACGCACTAGAGCTACCATGAAAGCACATTAAAAATAAAAAGTCGTTCATCCTCTCACATTATGATGATAGTTGGCCATTCCATGCCACGCATTCAAGGGGATCCCCCCCCCCCTCCCCTTGAGTAAAAACGCTGTTTGAGGTGGATATGGGCAAAACGGGGCCTGCTAAGGACACTTTCAATTTCATGTCTGCGATTTCGTTGAGAATCCACTGGCCAAGCTGATCATGGATAAATTGTACACTATTTCTTGTTTGTTCATTTCATCTTTCCCGCCATCTTGTGTTAATGAATTGTTGTGTGTGGTATTTTCAGGTGTTCTGGCGGAGGCTTTTATTCTTTGGCCAGGATGTGATCTGCAGTTTCTTTTCAATTGTTGCCAGCTTGGCCGGGCATCCAACAGAGAATAGTTTCCTACTCCCTGTTGGACAAGGTGTCGAGAGAGAGAGAGAGGCACAGAGAATGAGAGAGAGACGGGGAGGTACACAGATCGAGAGGGAGGGGGCGACAGATAGGGGGAGACGGAGAGGCGGGGGACGGAAGCAGGTTCAATTTTATGCTGGGCAACGCCGGGTACCTCAGCTAGTAAATGAATACAAATAACTTTCAGTCAGGGCTCTTACACACATATAATATCGACTTTTCGCCGTCAGCCGTGGACGGCACGGCGCCGTGCATTGAAATAACCACTACAGTCTATGAGCGCTTACATACACATCGACCACGGCATCTCGCCGTGTACGACCGCCGTGGTTAGGACGGCGCATATTTCATTCCGACACGACGCCGTGCCGTCCATGGCGTTGAAATATACATTGACAGTGTGTTCACACTTGTCGACTTACCGCCGTCGCCGTCGCAGTTCCCGCACACACACAAGCTACATTAAACACGTGGTTTCAGCACTTTTCCTATCATGGAGGACATAGACACAGAACTTCTGATCACAATTGTACATGACAGACCTGTCCTTTGGGACAAAAGTCTGGAAATGTACAAATAAAGCCAATGTGAGACTTTGCACATTAGGGGGGGGGGGGGGGTGTGAATCCATTGAGTTCTTCGGCATTGTTTTTTTTCCCCTTAGATACAGATAATATAAGTATGCCAGTTCCATACGACTGCCCATAATGATAGACTAAACCCAAATGATGGGCTATAGCCTCAATAATAATTAACGCCGTCCATAACACGGTTAAAAATAAGTCGATATGTGTGAACGAAGACGCCGTGTCGATCACGGCGCGCCGTGCACGGCGGACGGCATTTGGTCGATGTGTGTGAAAGAGGCCTGATATGAGCTTTCTGTAGTTAATTTGGATTGTACTGGTAAATCTGATTTGGTTTGGTAATCAATTTATTACTTTATAATTATAGGTTGGTGTGGTGCTATTCTTGTTGTGTCAAATACAGTTTCCCATGTGTGCATTAATACCTTTATTTTGTTTTTAAACTTAAAACATGGACCAGTGGAAAACAATTAAAATTCTCGGAAAGAAAAATAGCTGTTGATCTAAACGTTTGGGTGACAAACTTTGAAGAATCATTTCCGTCTGATAGTAAAGTGTGTTGAAAATTTCAAGTCAGACGGTGTAGAAATCCGTGCTTGATATGGACATGGACTCTCTCTCTCTCTGTGTGTGTGTGTGTCTCTTTCTCTCTGTCTGTCTCTCTCTCTCTCTCTCTGTCTGTCTCTCTCTCTCTCTCGTTTCCATTTATGTGAGATAAACATAACAGTAGCATTGTCCCCCAACCCTCAATTTCTTCTAATGAAACAAAGTCAGTTTCCTTTTATTAAATTGTAAAAATGAAATACAAACAGTAATCGGTAGTAAAAATAGAACACAGTGAGACTCAAAGTATACCAAACAAAGAATAATACGTTGTTTTGTTTGTTCATTTTTTTGTTCGAGTTAAAACGCAAAACAAAACTTTATTTAAATAAAGATAAGCGACTCTATATCGCAAAAAAAAATTTAAAAAAAGAAAGAAAAGGAGTAAAATAGTCCCTACGAGTATAAGTGTGTATAAAATTTTTATCAAAAATGTGATATTGGATTTGCTCCAATCAATAATTTGTCGGATTGAGAACAGTTGTTGGCCTGTTTTTTTAATGAATGTTTTTCGTTGTTGTTTTTTTTTTTTTTCAGTATGTGGTTGTCAATTTAAGTGTAAATTGAGAAAGACGTAAGGCACTGCATGTCTCTTGGCAAAGATTACCTACGGCCGTCATTAGATAAATAATTATGACGCTCGTCGGTGTCGGAGGCGATTATAAATTATTGGGGTGATGCGTTGAAGACGCCCATTCACTCTACGCCAACAGATCCCAGGTAAGACTTTCGACTGATTGTTATTTCTGTTGCCGCCTCTGCGCTGATTGTCACTGGTTCTGGGTCGGTGAGATCGATCCCCCTTTTTCCTCCGTCGCTGTTTGACGGAGTCGGATTGTCTTCCAGAATAGTGGTGGGCGTGTCGGTGGTGATTATGCCGATGGCTATTCCTGCCATGGGGTTTGCTCGTGGCGTGGGTGTGGTGGCCATGGTGCTTGTGGTTGTGCTTGTGGACCGCATGATGGGCATGTCTCCCAGAGCTTTTCACGTTGACCTTCTTCACTATCTTGCTGAGTTTTCGGGACCCTGCTGATAATGGATTTATCTGATCTCGCCGCCTTCGAACGATGACAACTCTCTTTGAATGGCGAAGATCTCGTTTCTTCCGTTTCTTATGGGCTCCTCTTTGCGTTTTCGCCGAGGTTTTATTCTTGTTGGAATTATTGTTTTTAGATTGTTTACAGCTACGTTTTCTGCCTTTTTTCTTCCTGTTTCCCTTCTTTCTTTTCTCCTTGTCTTTCTGAAGTTCGGGCTTATCGTTCTTTTCTGTGGTGTTTACTTCCCGACAGTCAGCAGGTATTCCATGGAGACTCTTGACCAGGGAGCGGCAGATTTCATTCACGTTCAAAGGATCGTCCTTGACCTCATCATTATCTTCGTCTAATTTTCCCGTGACAACTTGATTTTTCTCATTGAGCATGTGATCCTGCTCGTGACTGCAAGAAGGTCCAGGATTGATTTCCCGTTTCCTCTCTGCACTTTCGTAAGGGTGAGCCCGTCTTCGTCTTCGCCGCTTTTGAGTCTTACGTTGGCCCAGCCTTGAAGTCTTCCTCCTTCTAACGCGGCGGCGTGTCCGTCTGCGATGTCTGTTTACACGTCGATGCCCTTTCCCTTGTCTTGAAATCTTGCGGCTTTTACGGCGTGATGTCTTGCGCAATTTACGACGCCGTGACCGAAGACGACGTCCAGCTGCAGGTCTCCGTCTCCGACGTCTGGGGCTTCCATTCTGGTTGCTTTCCCGACGGTGGTTGGGTTTAAATCTGACGAGCTGAATTAAACTTTTCTGAATGCGTCTATTGGACTTTGCCAAGTATTGACGAGCCCTCTTACTTGGCTCCAGCCGAAGGAAATCATTTTCTGAATTTACTCTAACATTGCGTCGGCACACGGTTTTCGCCTGGCTGTCCATCCCATCACAGTCGTTCTCGGCGTTTTTTTCCTTTAACTTTGTAGTCGGCGATGCCCAACGACGAATCCTGGAAGATGAATTTCTACGGTACAAACACCTCAATCTTGGCCATATTTGAGGATACTGAATTGGCTTAGTTTTATACATAGGAGCTCCCAATCTCCGTCGAGTTCTCAAAGCAATGGGTCCCCTAAATAACCTCAGAGCAGGAAATTTTGGCATAGTTGTTTGTAAATCGAGTGATGATCTCGGTAACTCAAAATGCTTACTCGTTCTCCAAGTCAAAGCTCTTGTTGAGTATTTGTCTTATCAGGTGGGTTTAGTCTGCTTCCCATATATATATATATATATATGTCAAGTCAATAATGCAGCCCTGCTGCTTGAGTAAGAATTCCAAAATAGTCATTGTTTACCTACCATGACATGGCGTACCTGAGGACCTCGTCACTTCCTGCAAGTTTTCGCACTAGTTTCTCAGGCAATATATATGCGTCACGAATCACTGAAATGAATGTTCTCATTTTCTGATGACGTCTTTGTAAGGCTTTCTTTGCATGTTATTGTATCGTTTCTGTATTATTCCTCATGGGAGGCTTCACAACATACAACTTTTTCTTTTAGCCACATTTTGACTTGGCTCTTTAGACCAAGAACAACAATAAAAATGGAGCTCCTGAGAGAGAAAGACTAGACTACGGGAAATTTTCGGAAGACCGCCCCCCCCCCCCCCCCCCGAATGTTTTCATCATTGATTTTCCTGTTGAGATCCGGTCTACGGCCAGATCCGAGAGAGCCCGAGTGTTCCCTGGTAATTATCATATCAACGTGCTTTCTGCGAACTGTGATTCGTAAAAATAATGATTAAACCAAATTAGTTATCAAATAAACATTTAAATTTTTACTGTACTAAAAAGGACAGACTTTAGTGGCTTGGAAACGTTAACCCTGCCGGTGGGGATATCTCTGGATCTGATAAGTGTGGAGGGAGGCAAATAAAGCATACTTGTCTAGTATCTACATGCTTTCCACCGTTCACAGAACTTGACATGAAATGGGGGAAAATGAGCTTGAGGGGCAAACATTATTTTATGGGTTTATAACTAACTGTGAAAAACACAGGTGTATTATACACGGAAGCATCTCTGAGACAGGTGGTTTCCACATGCTACCTCTGTAGTGTCAGTGTGCGTGTGTGTAATTCATGTAATGCACTGCGTCATCTCCTAACCCCTCCCTCCGCGGGACAAAGGCTGAAGAATACAACGTGGGAGATCATTACCTTTAAAACCAAACCGTTTTATCGGCAGGTAATGTTGGCCCTAAAAAGGACCGTGTAAAAATAACGAAACAAAAATTATAATAGATTCTTTATCGCTGTTATTTTAGGAAGATGTTCCATTTTCTTTTAAAAATTCACCTTCCTTCTTTCCTTTGCTTAGTAAGCCGTCGCTTCGTTTTTCGTAATGCGTTGTCATGATAAGTTGTCCCAACGGTGCTAGATAATGCTGCTCTAGCAACCTGAAGCGTCCTCTGCATGAAGTTCGGCCGTCTAACCAAAGCTGCTTCAGCTCTTTCCCCCCTTCGACGCTCTGACAGAGTAGGTTTCGCTTTCATCTTTCCAAGAAAATATTTGGAGAAGACCGGAATTCCGAGAACTCGTACAGCTCGTGTGAGAAGCCATTCTTTGGATTTCGGTGGGACTGGTTTTGTTTGGCTGGACCTTCCTGATTTCAAACGACCTACCGTGGATGCGGATGTCCTCTTGAGCGATAAAGGTGGTCGTCCACGTTTCTTGCGAGATTTTTTGGCCCGAATTCGCTTGGGTCGTAACCCCAGCCTGCGGGGTCTGTAGTTTGGGGTGTCGCGCAAATGTTTCAATGTTTTATCGTTTTCCTTCGGCCTGCTAGGTTTCGTCACTGGTTGGGGCGTTCGAAAATGCCACCACATTGCTCAGACGAAACGCCGCACCCATGAATGTGAATTTTACATGGCACGGCCGGAGGCGCCGCGCCCGTTAGAAAATCCTTTCCAAATTCGTGCGGACGTCAAAGGCAGCGCCATGGATGTCTTTTTATTACAGTGAAGTCAATGATATAGGCCTAATAAGATGTAAAACCGCTACCTATAATTACTTTTGATTTCCTGTTTATCACTTTGCTTCCATTATGTGGAAGCTGAAGGTGTGCGCGCGAGAGAATTATCTTCGTTTTCTTCTTTTTTTTTTTGGTAGTTTTTTTTAAATGTCCAGTTCTTCCAAAAATTCAGGTACGGAATTCAAAGATGAAATTTCCCTTAAACATTACATGTACGTCGGAGAGACTTCGACAGAACCATTGACTACAGAGAGCTCAGTCTTTATAATTTCATACCATGGATGTTCTCCATTTTCTCGGACGTCCGATCTCTGTTTTCATGGACCGATTAACAGACAGCTTTGGCGTCACCTGCTGCAAGACCAAACTGGAGTATCTGTGATCAATGCTCGAGCGATGTCTTTTCCAAATCCCAGAGCCCCCGACATTAATTTCCCACCGTCGGTAAGGACAAAAATAAGATCTGCAGCTTCAGGTGACAAGAATTCTAAAGATGAGGAAATTCCCTTGCCTGTCCTCATGAGGATGGTTCTGGCTGCATTGAGAACATTAAAAAACCGAAACGGATCCACGATGAATGAAATTCGTCGGATTCTGTGCGCCGAAGGCTTTTTGACCCCAGCTGTTGATATAAGGCCTGCGCTAATTTTGGGAATGAAAGAGGGGAAAATCAGACGGCCTCTGAGCGCCGTGAAGGCTGGAATCTATGGGCGCTATGTTGCCGTTGAAGAAGACCCTGCGCAAGAGAGGAAAAAGAATCGAAAGTCGCGGGGTAAGCGGACTAGAAAAGAGTCGGATGAAGTACGATACCGACCAGCAATGTGAATGAAACTCATTGAAGTCCTGGTGAAAGCTAGGTGAGGTCGTCATGTCCATGTTGAATGTAAGTCATTAATTTCTTGTTGTTGACGTGGTTGTTGTTCAAGGCCCTTTTCAGGGCCACAAATAAACTGTGTGAGTTGTCAAAATACATGTAATTTAGTACTAAAGGAGTTGGTGAAATTGCAGACGGTATATATGTATTATACCCAAATCTTATTCAGATTGAATGGCTTAATGAAAATCAAGCATCTTAATGTGTAGCTGTCCTTCGGAATGCAGCTACCCAAATTTTTCATATTTGTTGTTGAATACTTGAATAGCCTGATCAGGCATCCTTTGTGACTGAACACTTTTCTGTCTTTTTTTAACTATCTACTTTTCTGTTCAAAATTTCAGATTATTGTACAGTTTAACTTCCTACCTTGCCGTACTGCTACCCTAAAGAACACATATGAAACCACATCTTTATCTTTCAAACAAACTAACTATACATCAATCATAACAAAACGATTTACATCCTAGAAATTAGAATTTCTTTATTAATCGGTGCTTCCCACAGAATACAAATATGTAATTCAAACAATGGATTTTGCAAAAAAGCTTTACAAAGTGATGATATATGTTATGACCCAGTTATTATGGATTCCCTGGAATCATAATGTTGTGTTGATGGGGTGTTGGTTCGACTGCATTTTTTTATAATCGAGAGTTTTATGATTTATTATTTATTCCATCTAAGACCTAACTTTCATACCATTCCAAATACTAAAAGACAATCTGATTAAAGTTCAATTCATCAGACCTGCAGGGTCACATTTATTTATAATAAAGACACTAACAATCTCGACTAGATCTAATTAATTAATAAGGATAAACATCTGTGGCATCACATCCATAATTAATAATACTTCCTTCTAAGTCTAGCTCTATACTTTCTCTAATAACATTTAACTCTGGACTCACTAATTATCTGCTTAAACTAGATCTATTAGGTATATATATCTAAAAACTAGATTACTTATTGGATGACAATTACAGTCTCTGAATACATAATGTCATATGGGATATTCTGCCTACAATTCTAGTAGAGAACGAGCCCGTCAACGACAAGTGACGTCGGCCCAGTTAAGTACAGAGATCTAGATATCTAGATATATCTAGCTCTAGGATGGGCTGGCATTTCCCAGCCTCACCCAGATAATTCAATCACAGTTAGTCATACATTTCATACATTAGTTCTAGATGCTGGTCTAGATGGCAGTTTAATTTTGCATTCACTCCTGGTGGGTTCCTTCAAGACTCTCCTAACGGATAAATGTCGTACGTTTCATTCACTGTCGATGTCGTCAAGAGATTCTATCTTCGATTACTTACGATTGGTCTGGCACTAAGGCCAGAAACAATATATCAAAGCGGTGTCATGTCAAGCTTATGAATATAAATGACAA
The DNA here is from genome assembly GCA_963931925.1 of Onchidella celtica. Taxonomy (NCBI): domain Eukaryota; kingdom Metazoa; phylum Mollusca; class Gastropoda; order Systellommatophora; family Onchidiidae; genus Onchidella; species Onchidella celtica. Next base: position 27,674,571 of record OZ007573.1, on the reverse strand, counting down.
GATCAACATCTAGTCATGTTGTATTGGTAAATATTACAATCATCCACTCAAGTAGGATGCAACTGACTCCTACACACAGGGAAGGCTATGCACGGAGTGAAGTCCCCCGGTCAGCTGCTCTCTCGGCTGCCTATATTATCAATACGCCTTAACGGTTAAGTGACGTAGACAAATAAATAGTTCTCACCCCCACGTTGAAAACGGGGTGTTAATCTTCATCGATTGCACATTATCTTTACATTTTAATATCAGTAGTATATATCTGATTATCTATAGCCCATTCACCATAACACCAGTGATATTCTATCTACTAGCATACTACTGTTTATCTACGCCTTCCTGTTGTTCAATAGTTCCCTCTTGCTTAAAATGACGTCATCAAAAAACACCGTCCTTATCTACAACTGACGTACTTCACATGTTATATTTATTCACCTCCTCTCTATAATTAATTCGGTTATTTCCCCTTGACCACTAACCTCACACCAATTACATTTGATTATGACATCCCCCACCCCAGTGGAAATTTTAAGAAAAATTTACACGATAAGATCTATGAAAGTCCGAAGTCATGAAAATGACTATTGTGGTGGGGGCTTAAGACTAAAGTAGAAAAGTTATCCCTAAGATGGATAAAAAATTTAACTAAGAACGTGCATAGTGGATGGACAAAAACTACACAGTTATTGATGCAACGTTCTGTAGAATCTCATCTATATAAATATATTTTCACTTCATACAATCACACTTCTCATGAACATTTATAATGATAATAATTACTTTACTGTATACTTTTGAATTAAAGTATAACTATATTCACACAGTCACACATCATTGAAGAATCATACTCATAATTATTTTGTCAACACACATATTAATACATATATGCACATTCACAAACAATATATTATTAATTAAAGTATTGTGGCATCCAATGGCAGCAGTAGCTCTGGTTGCTTGGTTTGCCATGACTCCATCTCATTGACCCGCAGACAAGGGCGTCAGGTTTGTCAGTAGCTCAGGTCACAGTCCGGAATGACGCTGGTGGAAAGAGGATATTCACAAGAAAGAATGTAAAAATTGTTCATAAATTAGTGAACAATATAATGTGAATCCATCCACCGTCCAGAAATGAGGCGAGAAAGCGCAATCCAACCCCAATACAAGACAGACTCTTTAATAGGTAAATTAAATTAATCGGGACAAAACATCAGCTTGTGAATTGTCACCGCCAGGGATAGCCCGGATAACAAACCGGTACTCCTGGAGTGCAAGACTCCATCTTGTTAATCGAGCATTTTTAGTCCTGTTTGATTTCAGGAACAACAACGGACGATGGTCCGTTTCAATTATAAACTCGGACATGAGTAAATAACGAGAAAATGCGTTTACAGCATAAATAATAGCGAGGCACTCTCGCTCGATAATTGCGTATCGGCATTCCCTATCGAGCAACTTGCGGCTGGCGTACATGCATGGCCGCAAGAAATCCTCCCGTTCCTGCAACAACACAGCTCCTATTCCCTTGTCCGACGCATCAGTGCGGACAATAAATGTTTGGTGTATATCTGGCAGTATGAGAATGGGGGAAGTGGAAAACAATCGTTGAACAGTCCGAAGGGCATCCGCACATTCGGTTGTCCATGTTACTTTGTTAGGAAAATTCCTTCTCGTTAGGTCCGACAACGGAGCCGTAAGCGAAGAAAAATTTGGAATGAACTCTCTATAGTAATTGAGGAAGCCCAATAAGCTACGAACTTGTTTCTTTGTCCTAGGGGCTTGAAGCTTTAAAATCGTAGTGATTTTATTGTCGTCCGGGGTCTGAACGCCATGGGCAATTGTATGGCCCAGAAAATTGATTTGATTGTATCCTAGAAATACCTTACTGGGTTTAGCCGTAAGGCCAGCTCGACGAAGAGCGATAAAAACCTCACGTAGGGCCGCTAGGTGGCCCGACCAATCGGCTTGATAAATACAAATGTCGTCGAAGTACGACAAAACAGAACGCATGTGTTGGAGCAAGATTGTCATCATGCGCGCGAAAGTCGCAGGGGCTGTAACCAACCCAAAGGGCATGTAACGCCATTGCATCAGACCCAAGGGGGTCTGAAAAGCGGTATATTGTTTGCTATTTTCCTCAAGGGGAATTTGCCAGTAGCCCTTGGAGAGGTCAATTTTTGAAAAAATCGTTGCCCTCGCTAACTGTGCAAAAAGATCCTCCTGGTTGGGAATCGGTTCAGCATCATATATTGTAACCTCATTAAGTTTACGATAGTCAATACAAAAGCGCACTGTATCATCCTTCTTTTTGACTAGGACGATGGGCGAGCAATATGGGCTCGTCGATCGCTCTATCACTCCCAGCTGAAGCATGTTACGTACCTCGGTTATTATGGTATCCTGTGCGTGCAGAGGACGCGGGTACGGTTTAACAAAGACGGGTATATCTGTCTGTAATCGTATGACATGCTGTACCAAGGAGGTACAACCTGGTAAATCAGTAAAGACCGTAGCAAATTCATGAAGCAAATCTGTTATATCCTGTCTTTGTGATGTAGATAGATCTGGATTGATATGTACATCAGCCACATTTTCTAAAGCTTGCAATGGAGGGATTGATGTCTTTATATTTATAGGGTCATCATCATCAATTGCGACCAAGGCCGCATTGGCCTGTGCAACTGCATGACCACGATTGTTCTGACGATTATTATCGTCGGATAGGTATTCCTTGAGCATATTGATATGGAACACTTTGTCCTGTCCTCGAATTTTTATCAGATAATTAACTCTGGAAAGTCTCTTTAGGACCTTAAAAGGTCCCTTCCAAGTAAGCAGGAGTTTATTTTTCGTCTCCGGTAGGAGAACAAGAGTTTGGTCTCCGACGGATAAGGTTCGCAATTTGCTACCTTGATCGCGATATGATTTATAAATGCTCGCCTGCGCACTTGAAGATTTTTGTGCAAGTTGACATGCATTAAGGATTCGTTGTCGAAAAGAACGTTCTATCTCTCTCTGTAAATTGCAGGCAGTGTCACTTCCACTGCAAAAATTTTATTTCAATGCGACAAATCAGTGTCTTAAGTTACCACTCTCAAAATTTATGTCTCTCTCAACGCGACGAACCAGTGTCCTCCGTTATCACTGTCAAAAATCTCAATACGCGAACACGCAGTGTCCTCTGTTACCACTGCAAAATATTCTCTCTCTATATATCTCAACGTGATATTAACACGTGACAAAATTATATCTCTCTCTCACTTATTAACACCAGATTATAATTCAACGTGGTTTTAACACGTGAAACACCTCAGGCATATATTGTAAACATAGCAATGTCAATATAATAGTTTAAAGTTTATAAGGAAGGAAAGAAAAAAAAAAAAAAAAATTACACTAAACAGGACGCTAGACTCACAAGCAAGACGAACGATAACAGACCCTACAAGTCCTAACTTATTTACAAGATAGTATTAAGAAGAAGACAGGAGAGACATCTTCCTAAAGAAATGTGAGGAAGCAAGAGAAACGCCACAATCTATACGAATAAACGGATCCCTATAGAACTATTCACAGTGAAGCAAATCCCCCCGAGTTATCAATAGCCACCAATGCACTCTAATATCATTCGAAATGGCAAAGAAGAAATGCTAAACTATGATCCCATCCAACCACCCGCTAAACTAAAGTGAACATGCAAAAAGAGAAAAAGCCTGGAAATAATGAGGCCGGAAAACACTTCAACCTCCCCAAAAATGGCACTCGGATGGTTCACTTAACTTTTTGAGGAATTTAGATGTTGGTTTCCTCAATCCATAGCTCGCATTCCCAAGTCCAAAAGTCTCGTTTTCTGTCACAGGTAGAGTCTAGATCTATGGTGAATGTTGTCCCTCGCCGTGATCGTCGGGTCAATGGGATCGACAGAACATCATATGAAATTCAAACAAGAAATTTATATTAATATACAATGTATATCATTGATATGTTTCTAGATCTAGATCTATATCATCATATTATATTATTTCTTCTCTCAATAATAGCTGTCTCCTTACTACCTTAAATTCTTTAAGAATGTCCCTATCTAAATGTTAAGTTATGGTAAGATAATAAAGGTTCTTTAGTGGGTCCCTCTCCAGTTGTTATGACCCAGTTATTATGGATTCCCTGGAATCATAATGTTGTGTTGATGGGGTGTTGGTTCGACTGCATTTTTTTATAATCGAGAGTTTTATGATTTATTATTTATTCCATCTAAGACCTAACTTTCATACCATTCCAAATACTAAAAGACAATCTGATTAAAGTTCAATTCATCAGACCTGCAGGGTCACATTTATTTATAATAAAGACACTAACAATCTCGACTAGATCTAATTAATTAATAAGGATAAACATCTGTGGCATCACATCCATAATTAATAATACTTCCTTCTAAGTCTAGCTCTATACTTTCTCTAATAACATTTAACTCTGGACTCACTAATTATCTGCTTAAACTAGATCTATTAGGTATATATATCTAAAAACTAGATTACTTATTGGATGACAATTACAGTCTCTGAATACATAATGTCATATGGGATATTCTGCCTACAATTCTAGTAGAGAACGAGCCCGTCAACGACAAGTGACGTCGGCCCAGTTAAGTACAGAGATCTAGATATCTAGATATATCTAGCTCTAGGATGGGCTGGCATTTCCCAGCCTCACCCAGATAATTCAATCACAGTTAGTCATACATTTCATACATTAGTTCTAGATGCTGGTCTAGATGGCAGTTTAATTTTGCATTCACTCCTGGTGGGTTCCTTCAAGACTCTCCTAACGGATAAATGTCGTACGTTTCATTCACTGTCGATGTCGTCAAGAGATTCTATCTTCGATTACTTACGATTGGTCTGGCACTAAGGCCAGAAACAATATATCAAAGCGGTGTCATGTCAAGCTTATGAATATAAATGACAAGATCAACATCTAGTCATGTTGTATTGGTAAATATTACAATCATCCACTCAAGTAGGATGCAACTGACTCCTACACACAGGGAAGGCTATGCACGGAGTGAAGTCCCCCGGTCAGCTGCTCTCTCGGCTGCCTATATTATCAATACGCCTTAACGGTTAAGTGACGTAGACAAATAAATAGTTCTCACCCCCACGTTGAAAACGGGGTGTTAATCTTCATCGATTGCACATTATCTTTACATTTTAATATCAGTAGTATATATCTGATTATCTATAGCCCATTCACCATAACACCAGTGATATTCTATCTACTAGCATACTACTGTTTATCTACGCCTTCCTGTTGTTCAATAGTTCCCTCTTGCTTAAAATGACGTCATCAAAAAACACCGTCCTTATCTACAACTGACGTACTTCACATGTTATATTTATTCACCTCCTCTCTATAATTAATTCGGTTATTTCCCCTTGACCACTAACCTCACACCAATTACATTTGATTATGACAATATACATTGATCTATGTTCAATTTTAAATAATGAAAAAGAGGATTTCCCAGAATGTAAAGATGGTGAGATAAACATGTACATTCTCAGTGAAAATTCCCCAGGGTGTAATCTGCTGTGTTACGGGAAAAGATCCACATACGCCAGTCTAGATCAAATTCATCTTTTAACCGTTTCACGTCCTCCTGATCTCGGCTCTCGCATGCCCACTATGCGTTCCTTCTTTACAGTGGCTATGCCTATGTATGCACTATTTTTGGGGTGTTTTTTAAAATTCATATAAAATTTTGTGATAATGATAAAATTCTGATATAAAATTTTCTGATAATCTATATATATTTGGTATCATTGGAAATCTTATTCAGAGAAGAATCATGACAATTGTATGTTTACAAATACCAAAAAAACAAAAACAGTATGTGCTATGAAATTGCGAGTTATCCCAGGTGGTGTGGGATGCTGTGAACGGGTGTGCGAGTGGCCGCTCCTAGTCACAGGCGACCGGTGTATTGATGGCTTGTAAAACAGACCTCACCCTACATGTGCGGAGTGATGTGAAAAGGTCAAGATCATTTTGTTGCATGGCATATTCTCGATCTTTCCTCCAGGTTATAATTTTGTAAGATTAATAATTTCTTTGGTCATCAGAAAATGGAAATCGTACAAAGAATAATACAAGAGGCAATGTGACAGGTCTTTTTGCATCACCTTGGCGCATACAATTGTTTTCGGTACCACAGCAGCAATGTAAACACTGTATGTACATTCTCACAATGTTGTGACTCCTTCTGTGGACATTATACTATTGAAGAGCAACCCTTCAGAAGCATGGAGTGCATAAAACATACCCTCAAATCTCAATGGCTTGCCTCCACACACAGCAGTCATTCACAAACATACGCATCTTTAAAAACATGTCTTTTCAGATCCATACAACACAAACCAGTGAGAATTTTAGTAATGCAAAAAAAATTATACAGAACTACATGTATTTAATTCCACTTGTGAAATTTAAATTGGTGAAGCTCTGGATACAAAACATAAAATAAAGTAGCCAAATAGACCATGAAATGCGCAAAGTGGCCTTTATCGTGCCAACACGCTGTCAAACCCAAACTCAATTATTTCTCCGCATGTCATCTACATATATGTATAAAAATTGAGTCTTCTATCATTCATGTTCAGAAAGCCAGTATCATTTTGCTTCAGCTACCAGTGGATTTATTTTATAGAATGCAACTTTAAAATGTATGATTTTCTCATGAAAAAGTTAGCATTTTGCTATGTAAAGAAGAGAACTTTATTGGTGAAAGAGAAGAATTTTATCATGAAAAGGTCAAAAAATGAATGTTCTGTTTTCCAGGAGCTGATCATGCCAGCAGCATATTGGCATTTAGTAACATGTCACGGAGTGGCTTTGGTGCTGAGCAATCTCCAGCCCATGGCGGACACTTTACAACCACAGCAGGTGGTGAGTTTGATAATAAAAGAGTGTCAAATGTATGATATAATTCCTTGTAAATTTCTTCCAACTTGTAAAGAAAAAAGAACAGAAAAACAGCGTTACCTTGGTTAAAAGCAACAAGAAACTGCAGTAGCAAAAAACAGGTCTTTTCTGGCATGCAATGACAATACCAGTATCTACATAATGAAAACCAACACATAGCCTACTCACAAAACAATACAAATGCAAAAGGGAAAGAGCAAAAAAAAAATAAAAAAAATTCAACACCTTAGTTAGATGACCCCTATCTTCATGTATCACACAAGGAGTGGATACACATTTGAATTATCATACTTGAATCACTCAATACAAGACAGGCTGACCCCAATTCAGCCATTTCTCTATCACAGCATTTCATAAGTTAAAGTAAAGCACAAGGCACCCATATGTACATGTATGCATAATTACACACTGTTTGTCAAGCATGTACAGAACATATGCTAGAAATTTATACACGTAGTATGGCTAAAGTTCCCACGTGCAAGCTATTATAAACATGGATTCTTATTAATCTGATGAACAAATACAACACAGTGAATGAAGTTTCTGTTTTTTTTATAAAATTGGGATTCTAGGCCCCTTTTCAGCACAATGAGACTTTATCAGAGGCAGGGTCTGCATTCTTGCCAGGCTGCCTGCACATGACTGTCTTGACAGAAATGAGAAATCAGTTAGGGTGAATTCTGCCCCAAGCAGGATTTGAACCAGAAACCTCTTGCATCCAGGTCAAATGCTAAAATCCATTGGGTTAGTGTGCTATTCCAATTTTTCTAATTTTCCTTTCATTGTAAATGCTTTTCACTTACAAATAATTCTGTGGAGCACATAATCATCTTGCATGCACTTGCAATCAAATAAAATGAGTCGAGATTGAGCATGGCATTAATGGGATTAAACGATATATTGTTCTCAGTGTACCCTAGTGGCTGTCAGAAATTTCTATGATTTTGAAAGTATGATTATTAATAGTGTTAAGGATTCCCTTTCACTTCCAACTTAGAGACTAACTTTTCATGAACAGTGTGAAATTCTGTTAAGTGGTGGCTTAAAATGCCAATTTTATGACTATAATCAAAGACTAGGTTTAATTTCAAATTTTGCAAGATCTTCTGCAAAATGTGCATAATGCATTGAATATTTGTAGATAAAAAGGGCATTAATCATCCAGCTTATAAGCTAATATCAATACTCAAAATAAGTTTGTATAATTTGTCATCACGAATGATCTGAGGTCATGTGAACTATGGTATCAGTTACATAAGTAATTGCACTGAAGTAATCTTAATGTAACTTTTTATTATAAAACTCCCACAGGAAATGCTCATACCATACAGCTTTATCTCAATCTATCACATCATTTCCGCATAAAATGCGTAAATGACTACTTTTAACCAACTGCATCTTTCATTCTTTACCAATACAATTTTCAGCATCCAAAGAGATCTGACTCTCCACATCTCAAAGGTCAGTTCACATTAGAAATGCTAGTGAACTTTATTAGGATGTATATAATGGCAAATTAATTGCATTCCCACATTTCTTATAAGTGTCTGAGAGTTCCCAATGTTTGTCAGCTGCAACAAAGAACTGTACTTGAAATTCATCAATCTCTCTATCCAGTGAATCAAGAATGGGTATGAGAAATGATAAGCCAGCTCATGACAAAGTAAAACAGAAACAGTGGGTACATGGCTAAGATCTTCCTTCCCACAGGCTGATTTTCTGCCAGAAATGCTGAAGATGCTGTAGATATAAAAAGATATGTAGGTTTTAACATATGGGGGGCAGTGAAAAATCACAATGTGTAATATTCAAAGAATTTGTCAATAAATGACTGAGTAAAAACAAAGATCATGCAAGAGAATATTTTTGAGATAAAACTTTAAAAAAAATACTGGCCATGACGATGACAACAATGTACAGTGAAAGCACAGCACAATAATTTTTTTTTCTCAGATGATGCAACATGAACTAAACATGCATGATCCATGCCTGGTTCTGAATCTCACAGGCAAGAAAACTGACATCTGGCATGTTGCTAGATTGTTTTTGAAAATTAGAATGAATTAAAAAAATTCTTGAATATTACTGTTGGAGCAAGCAGTAACATAATATGAGACGGGTTTTTACAACACTTCTCATCAAGTTCTTCAATAAAGAACTTAATAAAATCATGTATTTAAAACTACTGACTAAGGATAAAGCATAATTCATACCGAAAGTTGACCAGCCAAACCCCAATACCACGAAGATGAATCTAACAACAAAAAGTGCCACTGATGTTGTGTCCACAGCCAGAAGGATGCGGCAGATAATCAATGCTATGGCCAAGGGACAAACACAATAGCCCAGGACACAAATACTCTGGAAGAAGGAGCTGTAAAAACAGAGATGAATATTACATTTATTAATGGCTTGGGTCATGACTGTGCATGATCTATGATTACCAAGTTACTTGCACGATCAAAACTCTTTACAAGAGATAACTACAGGGTGGAAACAAGAGAATAATGGAGTGACTGATGATAGATGTGCCAAAACTGCCATAGTGCAAGGATAAAGAGATAAATAATTATCAATGAAGCAATATACACTACTGATTTAAAATGTACTCTACCCAGCAACTTCACATTCAAAAGAAAATGTGAATGGAGGTTTTTCATTTCCATATGACAAACAGAATCAATGTGGCCACTGACACTTACATATTTCCACCCAGTAACTTGATATTCAGTGTGACAACTGTGGCTCCAACCCAGTAAATCACAAACACCTCGGCAAACTGTGGACCTCCATCATTGTCTGACATGTTATTCAAGTTTTCTGTTGACCCTTGGAGCATCCTGCAATAAATCAACTAACAATAAACATGTAATTCATCCACACATGAACAATAACAATACAAGAAACTGAAAAAGCTGGAGGTAGTAAGCAGCTGACAACTCTCTGCATACACATGTGTGCAGGCACATTTAAAAACGAAGAAAAAAGGTGAAGAGAATAGGTGAAAACAACATGTAATCAATAAATTCAGGTTCAATTTCAAATTTCTTCCTAATCTCACTCGCTCTCCAGCATTTTTTTTGCCTTCAATATCACATAAATAATACATACTCTTACATTTTTAAGTATAATAATATGGTAACTCTATTCTGAATGATTAAAGTCACAAGAAAATACTTACATGGCCATAAATGTGCATATGACAAGAGGTCCCCAGAGATCCCCTGTTCAATGAAAAGACAAAGCCTAAATTCAGAAAAAAATGTTGTTTCCGTAGTACATATACTGCACTTACCTACTTTAGACCTTTTTGACAGATTTTTCAACGAAATGTGCGAATCATAAACTTGCTAGCATGACTAGGACTGCTTCAGAAAAGCAAATGATGTTTGGCTCTAGAAATAAGAAAATTTTCCTTCATTTCTATCAAAACAAAAGGTCATCTTAAGCATGATGGATACCATCGTAAGATAGATCAACTAATAAACAAAAAAGTCATGAGATAAGTATATATTCTTAAGAATTCCATGCTTCTTTTTCAGGGAATGATTACAGAATCCTGAATCAAAACCCAAGATAATGACCAGACAAATTGGACCATGGTACTTACATTCTTTCAAGAGAAACTTGCTCTTTTTTGGGATCAAGACATGTCCAAACTTATACCCAATGGCTTTGACATCCCTGAGCTGAAAAGAGAAAACGGTGCGTTGATCGTAAAATAATCCCCAATGACTACTTAATTCGAGGGTAATGGGAGGAAAGGAGAATGATGCAGTAAAATGCAAAGAGGGAGAAGATAATTTAAAAAGTATTTTAGTACTTGTAAAGGACTAAAACACACTGGAAAAATAAGAAAGAGGGAATGGGGGAAAGAAGATAAAAAGTGGGGAAAAGGAGGAGAGGAAAACAAGCAGAGGAGAATGAGGAAATGAAGGTGGGGAAACAGGAAAAGAGAATTAATACACAGAGAACAAAAGAATGAAACTAAGAAAGAAAGGAAGGAGCAACCGAAAGAACATGTTATGGGATGCAACAAGTACAGGTGAGCCTAAGAATAAGTGAAGCTAAAATTTGTAAATCTTTGTATGTGAAGCCTCCAACAAAACCACGAACATAATTAATGTACTTAACAGGTAACCATGCAGCTTGATATTAGTTTATTACTATAAAAACTTTCTGACACATAAGATACTCTTGATTAGACTGTAAATTTAACATTAAATTCAATCTTTGATCTGATACAACACAGGTTTATACATGTAGGCCTAAAACATTTTAACCTCAAATTAATGAACTTACAATAGTTTCTTTCACAGGCTCATCTAACGTTGAGAGTTCATCATCTGATTTAGCAGCTCCTGGCACTTCTATTTCTCCTTCCAATGGTACATCCACAATCTGTCAAATCAATAATGGATTACAAGTTCTCTGCCATGCTTGAGGCAGAAAAAACAAGAATATGACTCTAATTGGACACTCATTTCATGTTGTGAGTGTTAATCATCATGCCAAGTGTTGACTAGAAAAAACATCCATCTTGACGAAGTCTACAGATTTAACGTGCCAGAAGTGGGCTCTGTCCTCTGTGACTCGCCACGGCAAGGGTGATCCTAAAGACACATTCTTGCTGTGTGCCTCAAAAGGACCCCCCCTCCCCCATAATACTGTCCGTTAAAACACCCAAAGCCCTACGAATAATAAGATAGACCATCGCCACCAGTTTGTCCACTTGATCATTAAAGTCTGCTACTTCTTTATATAGAGCAAGGTGAACGCATTATTATTGAAAAAAAACCACATTTTCTTTAAATGGAATGAAAGCCTATCACATTTGAAACAGGCAGTTTTTGAATTTTTAAAGTTGGATAAAAAATAAAGAAGTTATCGTCTTTTAAAGCGACTAATCTGCAAAATTTTCCTGATGAAAATTTGATAAAAATGATTGCGCGATCATATAGCTTATAACTGTATAGTAATTTATGTTGGTGGCCATGAAAAACATTTTTGTAGGATTTTGCTTTAAAAAATTAATAACACTTTTATTTATGGGAATATGATTATGAAACTTTGCACTCTGAAGAGAAATTTTTTTGGCGATTGCCATGGCAAAGTCAAAATTGCCATCAAATTGATGGAAAATGCCGATATTGTACAATATCGTACAACACTGGCCGCACAACACGCAATTACAAAACCTTTAAACAGTCATAACTTTTGCATATTATCATCACATTTTAAAAATTCAAAAACCACTGTGATCAGCACAACATGCACTAAGTAAAGAGCATACCAGAAACAGCGTTAATGAGGACTGAGTAGGGAATGCGATTAGCAGAATCAGTAATAAAATATTTACAACCGCATGTAGGCGCTCTTAAAAATGCTTCTAGTTAAATGCTCATAATATTTTTAATTTCCACTCTCTTTCAGAGGTGGTGAAAATTTCCACATTTGCAGAGAGCTTTAACTTTTTCTGTCCCAGGCCATTCAGCACCAGATGCCCAACACAAAGCGTAACTCTACTAAGGTGTACATTAAATACCAAACTGATGGGAAATAGGAGTCTAAGTTTTATGTTATGTACAATTCAGCGTGATTTGGTGTGTCTGCTGCAATGTTTAGCCTCAGGAAAGAGATGGTGGGGAGGACGGGGGGAGGGGGGAGAGAAAGAGAAAGAGAGAGAAAGAGCGAGAGAGAGAGAGAGGTTCAGTGCATAAAGTGCATTCATATTTTGAAGAATAGTACAAAAAAAAAAAAAAAGAATTATCTTGGTGGCAGAGTAAATCTCTAGCTCTAGATATTACTAACGCCTAGGGTCTATCTAGATCTACGATTACAAACACCAATAGCAATGACAGTGCCAGCTGGTGAATGAAGAGGGTAAACAGGGCCAGTGATTCCCCAGGGATGTTTTTCTATTTTAAGTATCAGAATAATCTAGGAACCAACGAAATGTCGCAAGCAGTGGTATCTATCAATAGAATCAGGGGCCTTTTCCAACACAAAATGACTTTCGAAGTTTATTAAAAAATAGGGGTACACATAACACAGGTCTGCATAAATTAGCCTATAGGCCTACATGAGAAGAAAGTTTATCATGTCTAGATCATTCCATGCAGCTCAAAAAATGAAAAACATTTCTCTGGTTCCCGGAATTAATCTCTGACTTTCCCCAGTTGTCTTTCGGTTTTCCTCCTGTGTACACCGACAAAAAGTTGCGGGGAGCAAAGGGGAATCCTTAATATTTTCTACTATGGATCTAGATGTAATTTATTTTGTTCTAAGATACTACATCATTTAGGGGGTAAAATTAAAAGCAAAACATGTGTACCCTCCAAGTCCTATCATCGTCAGCTCGACTTCGCAGGACAAATCGTGCTGGAATTGAAAATCTCACTTCCCTCGACACTCACGACGACAGGCATTTGGTCTGTGTTGCACATATATCACAACAAAACAAACATGTATGATTGAAAGCAGTGTCTATTTGTGCTCATTTTGGTATCTATATTATTGCGATGATGGGCAAAGCAAGGAAGTTACAATCATTTGAAGGAAAGGAACTAGACCAGTGCTCGCTGAACGCCATTATCATGTCAGGCCCGAAAGCGGCTCGATTCGCATTGCTAGATCTAGATCTAGATTCTAGATCTACATATAAGCAAACTATTAGTATTAATAATATTATTATTATTATTAATCATAGGGGGATTCGGTAATAGATAAACGCTGCGGTCCCACTATAGTTGTTTATATAGCTACCCCGGCGGCTCACCCTGATATGTCAATCTGACTACTGCCCAGACGAACATCGGCCTACGGCCTCGATGATACAAACTGACTAGACCCTCAGGTCGTTACATATCAATCTGACAATGGACTAATATAGCCTAGGTAAGTTGGTTGACATATCAGGGTGAGCCACCGGGGTAGCTATATAAACAACTATAGTGGGACCGCAGCGCTTAACTATTACCGGGGATTCATGTATTGTGTTTTGCGTATAACCTTATTTTTACTGTCAAATAAGCCAAGCCTTTTAAACCCTAGATCTAACAATAGCAGTGCAGCCAGCTCTTCATAATATTAATATTATAAGTAGATCTAGAGTCTAGATCTAGACTCCAGCCCAGATCTAGTCCAGACTTTATCTGCCTTTCCTCCCAATAATCACAACCACATTAACATGAACGATGAAGACTTTCATCCTTAGATCTGGTCCTTCGTCTGCATCTTGGTCAGAATGCACTAACTGTAAGCATGATCACTAACAAAAGAATGTATTAATTTCGTGCTAATTTATATGTTCAACATGCAGGTTACCTCGTCGTGAAACTCCACGTCAGCCATGATTGTTGTTGCGAGTGCTGCGACTTCGGGAATTTCTCCAAAGCCGAAAATAACATGTCCTTAGCAAATGACCGAAAATTTACGGTAATCAAATAGAACGTTCAAACTTTTGCGGTTATTTTTTATAATATGAAATCGAAAGTATACGCACATATTCAACATTCTCTTGTAAATTCCTGTCTGATCAGAATATATGCGATACACACCCAGCCCTTTCTGAAACTTAGGCAAACATCTCAGTGTTAGGCGCACCTTGAATAATTGGCGTAATGTGTTTTGAGATTGTGAGAAATGGCAACATATTCTGTCAAAAGTTTTATCGTTGAAAACAGACATACAGTGATACACATGTCGTACACAGATTCAATCACTTTTGCACAAGTTATCATTTGAAACTTTCACAGCACAGGGCCCTGGACTGTCAAGCGTCGTCAACTGCAACCATAGATTATAATTATAAATAAACAAGAGTTTTTAACTTACGTCAATGAATCCTTTTAACTTTAACATGGATTAGATCTAAATGCGGAGTCACAATCCTGATACCAGTGTTCTTCCAAATCTGAGTAAAGAGATTCTGATAAATATCTAAAATAATATTATTATAATTTTGTTTGGCCCACTCTGTGAAAGTGCAGTAAAACTCCAAACCCAACCATCAAACATCTAAAGTTACATTTCATTTTGTCGCACATTATAAGATTTAAAATTCTTCTGACTTTAGAATAACCTGGAGATAACGGCGCAGTGCCCGACACGTTAGTTACGCTGGAACTGGACTGTAATCGCAGTTTTGTAATAAAGGACTCGTCAAAGCTGCAGCATGATGATTAGGACACAAAGCATTCGGAAGAGGCCGAATTTGTTTATTTTCGTTATCATTCTATTTGCCTTCCTCGTGGAAATTTGTAACACCTGCCCAGCATGTGAAAATCAAGAAGATCCGGCAATGGAAGGAGTTCATGTTCCTAAAACAGAAAGCGAAAGTAGCCCTCCCACCAGTGCTAATTCAGAAGACGTTAAACAAGAGGAAAGTGTTCAGGAAGCAAAATCCACACAAAGCTCAAAAGTTAAAGGAGACATATCAGCGCATCAGAAATGTATCCTTTAGTTTTTCCATTCAAATTCATCAGAACAGGTTGGTAGATTAGAAAGCAAATTTTAAGTCAACCATAAAGTCATAAAGATGTAAATTAAATGCCTTTGGAATGCATGGCATTTGGCTTATTTTGATTAGCCGTAAAAAAAAAATAATGTGAAAATTAACTGGAACAAGTGACAGAAATACTTTTGAAAAAGTCATTTCCAGATTTCCCTATCTCCCTGTGCTGTTCACATTTAATTTAAATCAGAGTAGCCTGTAGTGATGAATAGCCAACAATAATAAAGTATGGAAAGGCCTATTATTAGATCTAGTATTAGTTTATTACTACTATTTATAACTTTTGAGCCAGAATATGTTATTCATTTGTTTCAGTGGTGAAACTCAAGTACATTTGCTCGTTTATTATTTGCAGTTTGCAGCATGTGATTGTCATTTCAAAGTATTTTATTTTTTATGGAGATGATGTTTTAAGCAACAACGTTGTGGTCTATTTAATTTTTAAAGTTACATCAGTGTCAGACATTCAGAGACTGATATAAAGATTAAAGGAAAGTTTTCAAGCCTTTAGTTTTACATACTCAGATGAACTTTTAGATAAAAACGCCTATGAAACACTATGATAAGGTAGGCCTATTTAAAGTACTGAGGGGTGCTCAGAAAGTGCAAAATATATATTATATTTAAAATCAAATTCCAATTCTTGGTGCAGTTTTAATGTGCAAGTTTTTATTATGGGATTGTACCATAACCTCATGTGACACGGAAAATTAGTAGTAAAAAAAAAAGCAGATTCATACGATAGGTGTTCTCATCTATCTTTCGTTTGTTTTTTTTTAATGAGAGAGAAAATTTAGGTTTGAGAGACAAAAAACCCACATCATTGCATGTCTGTTATTCATATCCTTGACCAAACCACCTTCAGACAAAGCACTGTTTGAACAACACAGAGCTTCACAGGTAACAAATGTGAAGGCCTTAATAAACTTTGGGAAGAATGAGCAACGCTATCAGTTGGTGCAGCTCATGCTGAATCAGCTTTTTAAGGTAAGTGGTGCAGTTTTATACAGTTGATGCAAGGAGACTTTTTATGCTAGGCAGTTTCTGTTTCTCAATTTATGAGGAACATTAAAAGAAGATATTTACAATTTAATGTCAGCTCATTTTCTGAAGGAGTAGTTCTTTAATTTTGCCATAAAATAGGTTAAATGTTGCAATGGTGAAAATGTAGCAAAAAAGTTTTGAGGCATCTCTCAGAAAAATTATAGGATTTCAGGCTATAATGTTCACGACTCAAATAATCCAATATGTTGGGGCGTCTCAAATTAAGGATTTTCTTATCCTTAAGGATTGTCTCATCCTTGGGGAATGAAATTCAAAAACTATCGATAAATTTTTGAATGAAGTTAGTTGGAATCTCTGCTCATGGAGTCACATGACATGGGATTAGTAATGCTTTTTGTTTTCTTTAGTGAATTGCCCTCTATGAAAAGTTGCTAAAAGGGCTAGGAATATTCATTTCTTCATACAGTTCCTCAAATTTTCATACCTTTATAAATCATTATGTCAACCAGGAAAATCTGAATAATTCCACTTCAACTGTAGGCTACATGCTTATAAATGAGCTTTTTACTAGTGTCCAGTGTATTACTACATCAATGCTATGATTAATATCAGATACTTGGTGAGGCAAAGCAAAATGTTACAGTCATGGGATATTTGCCGGGTGATCCCATTCCTGAGGAAGAGAAAGCTCGTGACTGTAAGTTAAACCTGACATTCTTTTATGAATAATATCAAGATATTTTCTTCTTTTAATTTCCTTTTGTTATTTTTTAATACCAGGCACTGTGTGGATGCTTTGTCTATTCATTGAACCTGCTCACACATGACTTTCCCCGGAAATTTTATCATTGTTTCAGCATCTTTTGACTTGATAATTCACTAGATCTAATTAATTATTCATAATATTATATTATAATGGATACACTAGATTACACGTTGTTCAGATATGCTAGTGAATCAGGAGTGATTTAGAATTTTCTTAGCTTGTATTTCCTACATAATGCAAAACTTTGTTTGATTTGAAATTTTTTTAGAGTTTTTCTTTTCCGTTGCAATTAGCAGTTGACTACAAGAATGTTGAAAATGTTTGCACTTGATGTCTAGTATAATGCCACTATCAACAACAGGTTTTTTTCACTTGTTCACATCCTCTATTTTCATTGAACAGGTATTTGCAAGGTAAACTTGAGTAGATTGTGGACTTTTTATACTACTAAAGGCAAGGGGAAAACAAAATTTTATGACCCACAGAGCTGCCTAGTGTGACTGAAACATGCTTCCTCTAATAAGTTATAGTGCGATAGAGTCAAAGATTTTCTGGCACAGTGCGTTATCCTTTATTGTGGTCTAATATTTGCGAGATTTGATCTCTTGTGCTTGATGTCCTCAGTTTCATATTTATTCATCAGTTGCATTTTGTTGATGTCATTTCTTTTCGAAAGTATTTGAAGAAAAATGTAAACAGTGATGAATATCAGCAAGTAGCTCAGAATTTCTGTCTGCCGCTTCATGTGACACATGCTTAGTAATGGTGTGATAAGTATGCTGTCCTCATGTGAACATAATTATGTCAAAAGTGCTGGGAATGTTGATATCTACAACAGTTCCTCAAATTTCCTACCATTTGAGCCAGTCAAAGCAATTCGATTGATTTTTCAATATTTATCTGTTTTGTATAGCGGTATCAAAAGTCTTGGAAAACACTGCTTTGTTTGGTGATCTCGTTCTGCACATGCCTGAGGCAGTACATAGCATGTACGACAAACAGTTGGAGTGGCACACACTCCTCAGCTGGTGTTATGGGTTCTGTCTGGAATCGGGGGTATTTGATGGGCCGCACAAAAAATTGTTAAATCTTGTGAGTATCTATATCTGTGAATGGTTGTGCAGTTATAGGATGTCGAACTCTCCATTGCTTAATTACTCACACTGACATATTATATGTGCCCCTGACTTCTCATATCATGTACATGTGTGTCATTATAAATATGAAGTTGTTGTAGTATGGGCTCATGACATTTATGTTTTAAACTGTCTGTTCTGCCTGCAAGTGAATGGTGGGAACCTCTGGTAGGATCTCCTTCTGTCCTGTATTTCTGCTATTTTTCTGTCTATCATCTTGCTTTTTCCCAGCACAATATGAGTGTTATCCTGTTCATTTGCTTTCTCCATATGCTCTGTTCTTTATTCTTATCTCAGTGTGGTAAGTCAGTGTCTTTGTTTCAACGATTAATCCTTGTTAATTGGTGTTCATGAATAAGTTTACTGAAAATTGCCTGACTTTTTTTTTTTCATCATGGTTATTAACTTTAAAAAAAGACAAAAATAGTGACTTTTTCTTATCTATTCCTCCACCTTCTTAACCATATGGATTTTCTCTCATATTAGCTAAAATGACATACACAGTATCAGAGCCATGGTGTTTTCTAGGTCACATGTATTTTTTTCTTTGTTCTTATGAACAGCTGTGGAATATGATCTGTGTTGAGCCTTTCTTATCTCCTTTTTCCCGGCAACAATTCAACATTGGACAATCTAATTATGTTAAGAATATGTCAGTTTTTGGCAAATTGTTCCGTTTTCGAGGTTTCACATAAAAGCGTAGTTCACAGGAAAACCCACAGAGCTTCGTGGCATTGTGAAACTGAGAGAAATTGTTGCTCACAGTGAATATTGACATTTTGGAGAATAAGCCCCTTCTGTGACATAATGATTATTGGCATTAAGACACTGGTCTAGGGATGTTATGTAGTTCAGACTCCACAAATATCAAGAGTGGAATTTGAAAAATGTTTAGGTATATCTTTGTTACATGCACCAACAAAATTGATAAATAAAAATGAGTTCTCACTGTTATCTCATCTCATACTCCCACTTTCCACTGTCTTTCTCCTTGTACATTTGTTGATGTGTTATTTAAAATGTTTTCTTGCAGATGGCACAAGAGGTTGATATCATACCCAAAGCAGAAGACTACGTTAATCCATTCAAGGACAAAAAATATCCGGTAACTTTTGCCTTGTTTGTTATTTTGTATTGTGTTGATGAAAACTTTTTTTGTTGTTGCCGAGATTACTGCAGACTGGTATTATATTACTTAAAAGGTTATGGAATTTTTGGTTCATACACAGCAGTTCCAGTAATATTTACAATGTAAATTCCAGTATATATTTCCAACATATTATGTTTTATACCAACAATCATTATATTTTTTCCTAGGTTAATAATGACAGGGATATTGGCGATGAGGATCGGAAAGAGTCTGGGAATAAAAGAGAAAGCACGCAGGTTTCCAAAATGTCTTGTGTGCATTAATGGTTGAAACAGATTATGCAGAATTCGGCTGATCCTCCAATTTTCTTCAGAGTTTGTTTAAACATGCTTAAACATGTTTAGGAAATGTTCAGGTCAACTGCTGGAGATTTTAAGTATGAAATATAAAAAATAATTTATTGGTACCCTACAAGTTAAGCTTTGCAAAGAAATCAGCAAGTTTGAAGCTTGAAGATATTAGGAAAATTGTCATATTGTTGTGGGATTCTAGACTCTGGAAAACATCGTTAGAAATTTGTTGCTTTAACGAGCTTGAAAAGCCAAACAATGCCAATCTTCTCCATCACTGTCAAGATCAGTAGTTAGCATATGTAGAAATGATGATGATATCTGTTATGAAACTGAAATGTTGGGAGTGAAAAATTGCTCAAATAACTTTGTCTTAAGAATTGTTTACTATAAACATGATATTTTTCACTTTGTGTTTTGTCTATGGTGATAATTTCTTTCTTCTGTGTTTTTTTTATATTATATAAATTTATGCGACATGTGATCTGACTTTTTACAGGACGCGCCATCTCCCTTTCCTGCTGAAAAGGAAAAGAAGAAAAAGCCAAGGAAGAAACTGAAGAGAGGGCCTAAATTGTCACACACAGAATTGTGATCTTGGGTCTTCATTATCAGATGAGCATTTTTTCCTCTGCATACTGTGACATATGAAGAGTTGAAAGTTAAACCGTACTTAGTGTAAAGTTCGTACTTTTGAGAAAAATCAGGATTTTTGCTGTGGTAACTGTAAGTAAGTTTGGTTAATGTGATTTTCATCACTATTTTGGTTTAAACACCTAGATGCCTTCAATTTTCAACATTTGGAAACCGAGAGTAGTATTCGATGCCATCATTCTAAAGGGCCACAAATCCCTCATTAGGTCAAATCATTACTCAGGACAGCTTGGTTTTTGATCACCCTGTTATATTCAGATCACTATTTTGTTTTTTAATTTGGAAAGTTAAAGATGGAAAATAATTGATTTAATTAAATAAATATCTTGAACTCATCATGTATTCTAAATTTTTTGCATCATTTATTAAACTGAAATATGTAAAATGCAAACAGAAATTTATCGGTAATATATTATACCAAGTCATATGATCATATTATTCATTTGCTTTGGATAGTTCTCCTTTTTCTTGCTAAATATTGTTGTTCCACTTTGTATTCAAGGCACATATCGATGGTGTTGGGCGCAAGCCAGCCAAGTGCGAAAATTTCATATTTCTTTTTATTGTACCAATTTATGAAGATTGGAACCCCGCATCATCTGTAAAAATAGCTCTTACCTTAATTCAATAGAAACATTCAAAATAGACCACCTAAGTACATTTCCCTTTTGTGTTATCCACAACTTTTTGCTCCTTCCGTAAAATTTGCTTATCTTGACTTGGCTGGTTTGCGCCCGACACCATCGATATTTGAAACTGTATGCATAATCAAGATTTGGATCCCCAACTTATTGTTTGCATGAATGTTCATTTGAGGAGAGATCCCACATGCACAAATTCCCTCTTAAAACACATTTGTTTATCATGCCATCATTTTTATGCATGCTTTGGCTTATCACTCTGTGACACTTGCAGTGATAAAGTCTTACGTTATGCAAAATTCCAGGTTTCTTTATGATTCATGTTGAAATATTTGGTGCTAAATATTTGATATGTTGTTTATGAGCCATTCATAGATCTTTCAGTCATCTCACAACATAGCCTTTTTAAAGAATGAAATATGGGAGAGTCAGAGGTAGAATTTTACGGTGTTATATACACGTGTTAAGAAAGCCATATTCAACCTGGCTTGTGAGTTTGTAGTTCCTATGAAGTAAATGAAAGTCTGAAAGGCGTCCTGATTCACAGATTTATCACTAAAACACCTCAGAAACAGACCATTGTTATGCATGGGTAACTGACTTAAAATGTCACAGGTCTTATCGCTTTAAGTTTTTGTAAGTTTTTGGTGTGTCACCTAATCAGCTTTGGCTGGCACAGTCTCCTGTTGATTGGAGTATTTGATTGAGGTAATAGAGGTTCCAGGATCGAATTCTGTTTGCAGTGGTGTCCAGTTTCTTGTAGTTTTTATAATTTAAGGCTTTAACCTGTTGGCAGCAAGAGGAGCCCCCACCCTCAGAGCTGATATACATTATCGTGTCATTGTGCTGATAAGGGATATAAATTCTCAATCAAAATAGAAAAAACAAGAATTGTGGTAGCATTGAGCTAGTCTGTGAAGATGAAGAAAGGTATTTGCAACTAGATGGCTCCTGTTTCCTATTTATTAGATATTTTGGTCAGCGTAAGTTGAATTTAACATTTTCCAACAGTTGAGAGTGTCATAAATATTTAAGATGAAAAGAGATATTTGAGCAGTGAATGGGTCCTGTAAAAGACAGTGTACACATACTTGGTAAAAAGAATTCTCAGGAATGCAGTGAGGAAGTAGATAAAACTCAAAAGAGAGACCTGATGTATGTTGTTTTTGTGTACTTTATTTCCATTAAAACAAGGATCTACAATTGCAAGCACAAAAGCTTCAAAAGAAAATTGTAAGAATAAGTAGTAAATTAACAAAATTATGACTCAGTAAAACACAAACAAATGAAGTACAATAAAAGGTATGAACATTTAAATTAAAAGAAAAAATATCAAAACATCACCGACACGGACAGTCTCTTAAAACATAATAATGTATTTATAATACAAATCGATTATATATACATGTCATAAAATATAGCCTCGTGCTGATTTGACTTGTAAATTGTGGTTGAGTACAACACTTGCTCTTAAATATGGATATAAGCAGTAAGTATTGTAAATGGATTAATATATGAACTCATATAAGTTTTAAGTATAAAGTTAATATATTCTTGGTCAAATTTGAGTTTTTGGTTTAAGATATAAAAAAATGCACTGTTTTCGTAATGAAGACAATAATGATTGGGGTAAACCAGAGATATCATGGACAGGTGTTTGTCTTACATATCTCTAGGGTAAACATGCTTATGAGTAGACACAATTAGTTTTAATATTCTTTTTTTTTCCTAATCATATTTATTCACAAAACAATTGTGATATGATATATATATATATTTCTTTAAGTGTAGCATATTTGTATGCTGAATATACTGAGCTCAAAGTGTTAGTTGAAAATATTCTACCATTTGTGAAGATTGCACAGAGTTCCTAGAACAAGAAGAATCCTGAGAAATCATACACACTTAAATTACATTCCAGAATACAAAATGTTGCAATATCTTCTTTGTTTTTAAACTGAACCAAGTTAATTAATGCCTAGTGAGTGGTCTTTGTAAGATGAATTGTGGAGGTCAAATTTGCAGGTTTTTAAAACTGAATTCTTTTTATGTTAAGAGTGTTTTCATATTATTTTTCCAGAGTTAAGCACTAAAAATTGAGTGTCTTTAATTTGGCAGAACTAGCAATGTTTTGACTGAGAAGGCAACTTAATTAATGATTGGCATGTGTCATAAGCTGTTGTTCTGTCTAGAGATGGGTATTGTCCATTTCAATTCTTCTGCATAGTCTGACTTTTCTTAAATGTTCCATGAAGTGTATGCAAGATATTGTATTTCTTGTATTGATGTTGCATTCAATGTGTGATGATTTGTACATTTTTGTCTGAAATTTTTGAGGAAGTATCATACTATAATGGAGTTAGTATTATACAATAGTGAATGAATGTTTTAAAGAGGGGAAATAATATTTCTTAAGACTATTAATGATCTCCCCTTGGTGAGATGCAGTGATAGTTACTGTGTATGTATTGTTTTTAATTTCTATTTTCCGTGTAAGAAGATTTCAGAATTTATTACTTTCTTTGTCATAATTACACCTCAAGTTGTACTGTGAATTTCATTTCACTGCTTGAATGTGACTTTTGAATGATGAAATGTGTACATCAAATTTGTGGTTCTTACAATTATAATGGATTTGGCTTTCAGTGCTATGATGCGTTGGTGTGATGGTTTGAATATTTTATAGCACATTCAGTACCTGCTAATGCTGCCTGTTTTACTTTTTGTCTCACTTGATTTTAATGTTGAGCATTGAGTGTTACAGATTTAAGGGATTTTAGGACTTCGGAACTTGATGCTGCCGTGAATTTTTTTTCACTTGTTTTTTCCGATTTAATCTGTATTTAACTCAGCTACCTTTTAGTCTGGTTTGAAGAGAAATGGTCATATTGAAGACTAGTTATCAGTTTTTCTGTATAAAATATAAAACCTTGAATATTGCAGCATTATTTTCTATTCCAACTATTTATCTTTTTTATTTTGCTGTTATCTGATTCTTTTTTTTTTTAAATTCTCCCCCATCACTGGTCTGAGGAATATAAATATTGCTATTATTGTTTACAAAACAAAAATTTGACCTTAACATGGCATTGAAATGTGTTGTATTGTTTGGAAATGAAATTCTGTACATGTGAAAATGGTTTCTTATGTATGCCATATTTTGCAGACTGAGGTAGATCATTTTATTACTCTAAAGCTATATTGGTATATGTGTGAGATTCATAATGAGGAAGGTTATTAAACTGTATTTGCCATGGAACTGAATATCTTCTATTGTCGTTCTTGCTGTTTAGCACTATTTGTGTATTTGTTTGCATTCATAAAGTTTCAGAGTGGCAAATACGGTCACAGAGAAGGGCTGTTCTCTCACAGAAAAGAGGATGCACAAATTCAGTAAGTTCAGTAAGTTTTTAAAAAATGTTGCACATATTACAACTCACAAGACCATGTATGACAAGAAAAATAACTTTTTTTTTTTTTTTGCTGACTTGAGTAACAAAGAGAGCACAAGTTGAAAGGAGGACATTTTTGTTTTTTGGCTCCATGATAGAAAAACTGAAATAGGAACATATTAAATACGGTAATTAATATAAACTTTAAAAACAAAATTAGATCTGTAAATGTAGCAGTCATAAATATTAAATGTAAACTACAGATTTTCTTTCAAGGCAAAACAGTGATGTTAATTTCTCACAAATGTAAGTGTAATCTCCAATCATAAATTCATTGTTCAATTAAATATAGATCAGCATAAAACTTTATATAATTTTTAAACTTGAGCCATTGTTACCTTCTGTAAACAGTGTTGAATAAAACTTCTGCCAAATAAAATAATGTAAAATTGTCTTTTTGTAGATAGAAAAAATAATTTTGGCATATCTTGGTGACTAACACATGTATGTATGCTTATGTGAATAAATTTGTTCAAAACTTGACAATACAAGGCACGATTGTTGATGGAAATACGATGTAGGAAAAGACATTAGTCTAAACAACATATTGTGATGCATTTGAAAATTTGAAATTCGAATTCAGTGTGAAACATGCGATATACTAAGCCTGTCTGACACACACTTGGCAGTTAAGCAGAGAAAAATTACAAATGTACATATTAAATTTCTGTGCTCTTTCCTGCCAAACTGCTCCCTGAAAAAAATTATAGAAGTGGTATGGCTTTCATGCTGTGTGCTATGAAATATAATATACGTTCCTCTTAAATTAAACGCACTGTAAATAGGCTCAATATACAATAATAATTCAGTGCACCATTCTGAATCAGGAAGTAGCATAAAAATCATATTTCCAGGGGCAGATGATATTTTAACGAAAAGGTTGATAAATTATTGTTCAAGGCCAAATATAAGAGGCTATACACAGTAATTATGATCTTAGGATTTAACTGAATATATGTTTCTTAGGTCTCATCAGTTTGACAGGAAATGTACAATCTCATCAAGAGTAATGGATGAGTGGTATGTTTTTTGTTATATATATGAGAGCTATGAAAAAAAAGGATTGCACACAAAGGCCTGATGTAGATTAAAAATCTTATCATTAAAAACTTAATGGTATGGAAACAAAACTAGACAGTGTCAAACAGATAAGCAAAATATCTTCCATGCGCTTGTCAAGGATTAATACATAAATTATAATGTTAAACTGTGTCTAATCCATCAAACAGTTTCACTCTCAGTGCATAAAAGTGTATTTTCATGCAACATAATTTTCTTGAATATGACAATATACTTGAATCAGGAGATGGGTCTGAAAATCCAGCTGTTCTGAACTATCTAAAGGCAATTGGTCCTGTTCTGCTTTGTGTATCATTTACACTCATGTCAAAGAAAGAAACTGCTTCTTTCAGGTATTAGTAAGTGAGTTTTAACTCACTGCAAATACACACAGTGCCATCAGCATAAAGAAGGGGTTGTGAGTTTGCCATATGAACAACAAAATTTTAGCCAAAAAATCTAATATCAATATAAAGCTGTGATTATTAAGAGAATAAACTGACTAGAATGAAACATGCCACATTAGGGACAATTCACTCAAACTCTAGGGCATACAGTGATTCTGACACTGAAGGTTAAAAATATATGAGTTACGTCATGAAAAAATCCATTTTATATACAAGTACATTTCGACAGCATTTGGGAATTCACTGCACTGTTATGGCTTGCTTGTATTCATTTCTCAGGACAAGCAAAACTGTGACAGTCACAAGTACTTGTAGAAGTTACAAAGTATTTGTTGGATACTTAAAACAAGAGCCAGGGTATGTCATGCAGTCATACATGTATATTATACAAGATCAAAAATATATGAAGCATTGTGTGAAAATATGAAAAACGAGCTTCCCTAATGCTGTCGAATGTGTTATCTGAAATACATTTCCTTGTAAACACTCATTTGCCAACAAACATTACCATCTGAGTGATTTTGCTGCCTTTCAAATGCACTTCTTGCTGTAACATATTTTCATGAGATGAAAAAAACTTTTGTGGCTAGAGAAAATCCCATGCAGTTTAGTATATAATAGTACATTGAACTTTATAAAATAATTTAAAATAATTTCAATGAACCTGCCATTTTTCAAATATTAAACTTAGAACAACTACATCTAGTGTAAAAAAAAAATCAATAACACCTTGTAAACTAATTAGCATTTTGTTCTATGTAGGTCAATGATGAAAGACTAAAATTTAATTTTCAGTTCAACTTCTCATGGACTTGATCTCAAACTCCAATTGGGGGGGGGGGGGGGGGGTATGAAAGGTTCGACAATTGTTATGGAAGCCTAAATTCTGGGTGCCAGTGACCATGTTACCAGATTTCAAGTAAAGGCAGCACGAAATCACTACATACATTTTTACGTATCTGCTATTGCTGTACAGTACTAGGGATTGAAGCACCATATGCAATAAAAACCACCTAAATTTACCAGTGTAGAATTAGTGGTTTAAATATAAAGAAAGTGATCTATGCTACAAGATAGTGCATTTCCACTCTAAGTCTTTCTAAACATCTTTCATTTCTTATCTACTGTGCGCAAGAAGGTCCATGCCAAACAAGCAACCCACAAATCATGCTAAGTTCCTCACATTTAACAAACAGTCATTAAAGAATTTCATGATGAAATGATGATAGTGAAAAGTAATGAAACATAGTGTCCAGGCAAGCAGTTGTTAAGAAATACATTCTTAAATGTTTGACAGTAATCCAACTGGGGTGCTTCCAATAAAACATGTCATTGGGAATTCAGCTTTTTTTAATACTCTGCATTGGCATTTGTGTCATCTCAGACACCACAAATACGACAAAGATGGCAACATGTCCAAAGACATGGAACTGTCCACAAAAATAATCTGTGGTTAAGGTATGATATGAATGATGACTGGACGCTTTTCATTTCAAATACTGATGATGTAAGAAATTACATAAAAAAAAGAGAGACAGAGGGGACAAAAATGAATCAGAAAACAGTCTTTTTCTGTAGCTATTCAGTTCTTCTTTCTCAGGTTGTTCCTGATGATAGAACAAGTTATTTTTTGTCTAGCTATCCAACCTTGTGCGACAGATAGTCTTTTTTCTTTTCAGCAAAGTACAAAGTAAGAAAGAAAAAATTGATGTTTGCAGAAATGAGTCAGGAATAGTGCTGGATTGACCAGATTTTTTTCTTTCAGGTTGTTTTCTTTACCGTGTGACATAATGTATGTATATCTCGTCTAGATATCCAACTTCAAGCCACTGATAGTTTTTTTGTTTTTTTAAATACCATGTTAGGAGAAAAATGTTACATTTACTCTAGATGTTTGATGATATGCAATAGAGGTCACTGAATATCTTAGAGTATTCAAAGACCTCGCTCTTTCTGATAAGCATTGTACCAAATTTTAGAGAGACAGATTGCTGAATGGAAACGGTAATAAATGAAAAGAGGAACACACAGGTGCAGCATAATATTCCAAGGCAGGATTCCATAGAACTCTAGATGGAAAGGAACCACCATGGTCTTCTTGATTTCGAACATGCTGACAATCCACAGAGCCAAGTTACAGACCAGCAAGAAAGTGACCACCGCTCTTCCTGGTTTGCTCTCAATCTGGGCGTCATTTTCCGCTCGGCGGCAGAGACCATCAAGGATGAAGATTGCCTGAAAATTTCAGTTTTCAAAATTAGCACACACATACATGTAAGTTTAAATCCCCCATAAAATAAGTTTCCGGTGCAATAATGTGAAAAATGAAATATCCTTGAAAATTTTAAGTTCCAGTTTCATCCTTGGGTATTACATCTGTGTTGTCTAAATAAATCTTTGTAGGCGTCAGGGGGTAGAAATATACCTATTTTGAGATACGTTTAAAAGAAAATATTTGTTCTTATTTACAGTGCCATAATATAAATGTGGAACTTTCTTTAGCTCTAATACTAGGTGAATTATGTGATTACAGTGACACAGTTTTGATACAGGGTGACCTTTGCCTTTGTGTTTCACATATCAAAGCAGCAAAGCCTTATATGGAATTATACCTTTACTCTTAGATGTCAGCATTATGTAAGGGCAGTCATTCACTTGCAGATGTATCATATAAGCAACCATAATTTTACAATTGAGAATGAAGTGAAAATCAGGTGTTGGCACCAAATTCTTGGTTACAAAATACAAGTAAGTAATATTTTACAAGCACTTATATTATTCCTGTAATTGTCTACTTACTTGTAATGTGGATTCCAAAATGCCAACGCAAATTACAGCAAGAGACAAGATACTTATCATGCCATGTTTCTCAACCATAGAGGCTGATGAAATGAGCATGAAACTCAGGTAGATGTAGGCACCACCAAGGGAGATAATCAAGAGAACAGCATCCAGCGACAGATAATTCTCAAGGAATCTGAGCTGAACGAATCGGAGCATTCCAAACAGGATACAGCTTCCTGTAATGATGATGAGGGAAATCTCCATCACGAAGAAAATCTGAGAAACAGAAATGAATTGAAGTAAATGAATTAATTCGTTAGCAAGAAATTTATGACATGACGAATGCCTAGGTGTAGGGGGGGGGCGGGGGGGGGGGACACAGATTAAAAAATATGGCGCAATATTGAAAGAGGTCGAGAGTGTCATGATGTCATCAAAAGTGGATTGCAACTTGTTCTGATCTTCGTGGCACCCGCTTGCATTTGCGATACCTCACTTTTCCCATAACCCAAGAAGAAAACAGACGGTGAGGATGGTAGTGTATACAATTCGATGGGGAGGCAGGCTACATTTTAAGATAAGATAAGAATCACTTCCTTATCCTTTGAGGGTAATTCATTTTCACAGATCCTTTAATAGCACATAGGCCTAGGCCTACATGATACACACATCTTAAGGACTATTACATTGACATGTCATAACTCGATTACACATGAAGTAGGCCTAATTTTATAAAAACCACTGATGTAATTTGTATGGCGTGCGCATGGAACCTAAGTAAAATATTATGGCACAGATTTAACTAGAACGCGGTGTTGAGGCAAATTGCAGATAGTACGGACAATCTTCTATATCTCATGTTGCAAAGACATAATATTTATATGCCATGTTTGACTGTGATTAATATAAAAGTATTTGGTGCCTGGGGAAGATGTGCAGATATTCTAATAGATTTGTTAATGTTGTCTTGGTAAATTATTTCTAGTTATCGAAGCAGATCTTTTGTCAAACAAAACATATGCATAGAAAAATGCAACCTCTGCGACTTCAGTTGAAACAGAACGACCGTCTACACTTTGTTGGGAGGAATATAAGGCTGTGAAGGTTTACCTTGATAGCTGTATGCGGCTGTGTGAGTCGGCTCTCAAACACAAAGAAGGTTGCTATGGCAATGAGTGTGACAACACCCACAAGCAGGCCAGTGAATAATCCTTTGTTGGCCTTTTCGCAGTCCATACCAACAGCACCGTGTGGAACACTTGAAGTCAGAGAGGTGTGGCTTGGCCATCGCTGGGTCACTTTGATGCCCACATGCTGGTACATACGGTATACGATGCCTGCAGCTATGATGCTGTTTAAGTAAAGTATGATAGGTTGATACTGACAGCAAGAAAATGTATAGCCTACATTCAAATTCTTCAAATAAATGTAAAGTTAGCTACATGCACAGGGTGGGCAAAAAGTTACTCTGCCACAATATTATGTTATTAGATTTATTTGATGAAATATAATTGGTGTACATTTTATTTAGTTAAAATATAACTGTGTTAATAAAATACATGTAATACTTAGTGAAACAACATTTGGCCCACCCTCTATTTTGATGACAATGTTGCCTAGTTACTTGTGCTGTTGGTGTCAAAATATTATGTTTTGTATGCATTCCAGTTTACACAGTGGGCAAGGGTGAAGTAATTCCTGCAGTCGACATCCGGTTTGAACATGAACAGCTTTTCATTCAGGAATCTCAAGGAAATGACAAATAGATCATATTCAAGCAAGAACAAAACTCAACTTTTCAAAAACCTGTCGTTTTCCCCCTTTTTCACTCTTCAATTTTTGGAACAATTGGATAGCACAAGAAAAGTGCTTTCATCATAATATCAGCAAAGACAAATACATTGAGACGGCAGGAATGCTGGTGATCTTTCCTTATTATATTTCAGACACATGGCCATTCCTGTTTGATCATTACCTGTAAATAATTGTGCATGGAAATAGATACGGAGATGCAGTTCTGGCCAGAGTGACGTCTTCATAGCAGCTCTTGGTGTCACTTGCAGATGTTGTATTGTCTGGAAAACACATGTTTATGGTGGTGAAAGTTTTCGCCGGTGAGGAAAGTAAAAAAAAACAACAGTGTAGCCGATGTTCAACGGTCATAAAGTTCCATTATCACCATTTATTACTGGAGATGTCCTGGACTGATCAAACCACTTCATTAACCGATTCGTAGAGTATCATTTCCAGCGTCACTTCCTTGCCATTCTTTGTAATCCTCCACTGCTGACGTGGAATGAAAAAAGTCTTTCTTGCCATTAAAAGGCATTATCTTCCAGACATGATGACAGACCTAATTCAGTTTGATCTTTGTCTGCATGATGTTCACGTTCATGTTGATTGGAAACAGCATCTACAGCAGCTTCGTGGTTAACATAAGTGTAACGTTCATCTTGAATTTCTTTAAAAAACTACGTTTTCCTCTCAAAATTTTACTAAAGGTTTGCTGGTACAGAAATGTAGATGTACAAACGTATGTCAAAAATAAATGACAAAAGAAGGATTATATCACACCTACTTTAAACTTGCCAAAAAGTGCAAAGCTCAAGACAGTGTAACTGAACATGGCTAATCTGTAAATCTTGAATAAGGGACCCAGCAAACAATGCGCAGCCAGGGTTCACTTATTAAAAATTAATGTATGCTTCATACAATGAGTCAGTTGCTTGAGAATTGTTAACCCATGAAGCACTCACGATGTACACGATTTACTGACCATTGAGAGATGCAAAGTAATTCTGCTGTTTGTAGTCTTCTGCAGTTTCAGTGATAGCAGTAACAAACCACACCACAAGATTGGTAGCCAACAGATGCATCAGACCAAATCTCACTGAAGCCTTCTTTTTGTCAATGACAAGCTGAGGAAAGAGAAATTAGTCGCATTCATTCAAATTACATAACAACGGCAAGTTCTATTTCCTGGAGGGAAGTGCTTCCATTGGGACAGTTGTCATTATTATTTTTTTTTAAGCGACAAAATAGTATTTTTCCTAGTATGCCACTAAAGTAGTAGTAGTAGTAAAGGCAACACTAAAGCATTTTTACCGTCCCTGTCAAAGTTAAAAAGAAAAAAATGAAACAAAAACACATAAAGCAATACAAAACAAGAAAAAAACAAACTTATTGGCAAGGTGGATTCTCAAAGTTTTCCCCTTCAACCGAAAAGCATTAAATAGAATATCCTGACTGATGCAAAAGCTACAGTAGGAACTATTGTCCTCACCGCAGCATTTTCTATCCAGATAGTGTGTCCACAACAACAGTAATGCAGTAACAAATGAACGGCCAACCTATGGCAACAATCAACGAATGGAGGGTGGGGTCGGTTATTTCTGTCATAATTAAGAAATTTTCTATTTTATAAGCGAAAATACAAACAATTTTCATAGGTGGAGGACATGGTTGAAATATGGCAGGGTGTTTCTATGCGCTTGGAATTCACATTTTAATTAATGAGGTCATGAGAGTGATGACACATAATAGGATAAACCAGTGGGGAATCTTCTATGAAACTTATGAAACTTAAGCTTCAGGGCCCTTAATCTCGGAGGGGCCCCAAAGAAATTTTTTTGTAAGTGATTTTGGATGTTGACCTACTGTTGCTGGTTGCATAGGGTCTCCATAACAGTTCAAGCTTCAGGGTCCCAAAAATGTAGGATAAACACTATAACAGGGTATAGGCCTAGTGTACTGATGTAAGTACAA
Organism: Onchidella celtica; assembly: GCA_963931925.1. NCBI lineage: Eukaryota > Metazoa > Mollusca > Gastropoda > Systellommatophora > Onchidiidae > Onchidella > Onchidella celtica. The sequence goes on along the minus strand of OZ007573.1, from coordinate 27,641,969 downwards.
TAAGATTAACCTGATCGTACTTACTATCATCACTAGATCAATAATAATTTATATTATTATCATATACTGTACTATAGACACTAAAATTTAATTTAAAGTAATAAAGGTTATATGCCAGATAGTGATTCATGAGTACACTTTCCCAAAATGAAATATATTTTCAAAGTTATTATGTCAATTTCTGTCAATAAAAAAAAAAAAAAAACCAACACAAAACAAAGAAAGACGAGAATAATAGTGATAATTATGTGAAAAATTTAAATCATATTTAAGTATACATGACCCACGAAAGCCATCAGCTCGGGGTCTGTAAAATATTTCATGACTTATTATCAGGGCACAAAAACTAGATACAGATGGCACATACAGGAAAGAATGATCGAATAGCATAATTATAATTATCCGCCCTGGCAGACTTACTTTGTGGTTTTTGAAAAGGAAAAAGGTCTGAATAAATGTGAAGATGAGATGGAGGACGTAAACCACAGTAAAGATGTAACTTTCACATGTGGTAGTGTTCTCTGTCTCGAAGTAGGATGCGATGTGGAAACCATCCAGGGTCACACTACCAATGGAAAAAGCTGAAAATGAACGCCAATAACATTAAATTTCATACTGACAATGTATATGTGTTAACAGAGAGAAATAATTACCAAGAGCAGAAATGTAAAATATAGCTGAAACATTATATGATTTTCTGTACTTAACAGCCGTGATTACCACTGTAATATGATATTATTAGTTCTGTATTCAGGAGGCCTCAAGGTATATTGCACACCTTTAACTGGCTCTCACCCTGCTTACTATCAGAGTCCTCATGTTAGGAAAATATATTTTCAGTGAATAAAGTGACAGGCTCAGATTGTGTCTGTGATATCTACGGAGTACTTTCCACACTACACAGATAATAATAATGGTAAAGGGGTTTCTCTTCAATAATTTATTTTTGAAACACAACTGCTGGCTCTATCAAGACATTACCAAGGTGTATTGTGTATTCCAACAACTGCAGACGACAGCTCTTTTTTTCCAAATATTCTATGAACTCATTGAAGGAATTTTAAGTTTTCTATTAATTAAACAAAAGCAGGATGGGGGAGGTCGGGGGGGGGGGGGGTGGTGTTGGTACAACAGGCCAATTTCAAATGTTTAAGGATGTCTTTAAGCTAAGGAATATGCACTTCAAAATTTCAAGTAAAGCAGTTTTCCTATCCCGTAAAGGTAGGTCTCTCTCACATGTGAGGTTTCAATGACTGTACTTTATATGTTTTTTTGTTTTTTTTAAACAAGGCATGGATGGCTAACTCAAGACACATAAATATAATGGAACATCAGTACAGTGGAGCTTGATCTCATACCCAGGGCTCCAAGTCTTAGGTAAAAGTTGATGCCCTCTCCAACATGAGCCACTTCACCATCAGCTGGGACTGCCAACTGAGACCTGGGAGAAGACCAAATATCTTAGATCATGCAAAACTTTGTCACTGAATGTATCTGAAGTGATCAGCAAACCAAAGCTCAAATGTAAGGCTCCTTGCTGAGAAAACAAGTGGGTGCTAAGTAGTATTAAGTATTAAAGGCACACCAGTTTGAAATGTTGCAAGAAAGTGCTGTTTCCGGATAATCTACAGCCAAAGAAATTTAAACAGCACCGAAATATCTTCTACGAAAGTATATATGTAACATTTATAATATATATTAATTTTTAAAGACATTTTCAGGACATGATTCAGAGATAAAAGACGTGAACTTCATTATTACTTACCTTGTTGACAAGGTGGACATTTGGTCATTGGGCTCTTTCCTGGAGTCAAAAGTCTCCTCGCCGTCCACAAAGATGTGTTGATGTTCATGATGGTCCTGTTTTCTTGTGGGAGAGGGAGTCAATTGTAGATTGTCCTGCAAGGATGCAGGAATAAGTGCCCAGTGGCTTGTTAACATGTCAGAAGGTTAGTAACTAGGAATGCTCTTGCAAGAGTTTCAGTTCTTTCTCTTCCGCAATTAGTGAAATGGATTAATTAACAAGAAAAACGTCTGATGAGGACAAAAACGGATTTTTAAAGTTCTCATAAGCTGTCCATTTGACATAAATATAATATTTTAATATATGCACACAAACACTGAAATGGGCCACAAACAAAATCATTACATGTATGTCATACCAATATATCGTTTCACCAGATTAGTACAGTTTGAGCGAAGAGTTTAGCGACACAGTACACAGTGAAATTGTCTGTTGATAGCGCTTACAACATCTTTTACCATCTATTCACATTTTCTTGGATTTTGAAAATTATAACCCTTACGACGACGCTTGTTAATGTAGCATCAACATGTAAAAACAAATGGGTATGATGACGTACTATTTCATTCAATGTGGACAGATATTTTAAGGAAATAGCCCTAATGCATTTAAAATTGCATTTACAACCCGCTCATACTTATATACAAACCCCAAAAATGCACACGTACAATGAATATCAAGTTATTAGACTTCACAACGCACAGACAATGAAACTAAAGTCACAATTTGGGTCAAACAGCTTAGCAACAAAGTGTTTTTGGTGGGACACCTGCACGATGATTATACTGCAAGTGCAAGCCTCCAGCTAGCATTATGCGCTGTACTTAAACTGGATTTCAGATCTTTACTTCGTGACAGGTGTTTCAAAACTGTGTTAAGTAGGCTATGTTTTCTATCCGGGTGAGGTCAGAATGCGTTAACTTTTTAAAATCCCCTTCTCAATTTCAAAATTGTTTCTCCTCTTTTTACCTGACTCCGCCTGATGACCACACGGATGTTGCTGTCGAAGTAGTTGTTTCTCACCCTCACTCCCCTCAAGATGCAGATTTGGAAGTACAAGAGGACGGCCAGAGAGCCCAGATACAGGTAGATCAGGAACACCTGGGTAGCGTATGGAAAAAGACCCTACTCATTACTCGTTGTCATCATCGTTCTTTTTGTCATCGTTGTTAGTATTAGATGTACGTCAGTGAAGTCGTGACTGTGAACCTATAGATCTAAAGTTGTACGTGTCAGACATAGATTATTCTTAACTTTTAGCTTAAGCTGATGCCCTGAGTTTCCTTTTCGATACTGGTCATCAGATACCGTACGTTCTGTATTGGGAATGTATCCTTGCAAGAGGCCTAATCTTTATTTGTATAATGGTGTTATAGTGCCCATACTCATTTCTGTATCAGCGCCAGCAGAAGACATTTCAGCAATATCCATCATTCAGTTTCCCTTCATCATCAAGTTAGCTTGAAAAGGGGTGATACTATGAAAGAAATTAAGTTTACCAATAAACCCAAATTCCCTTTTATAAAGCTATCTTTGAATCATCTCAGCACGGCACCTGCATATTCTTTTATACAACCCTCATTGCCTTTCAACAAGTAAACGTGGCATGAGTTATGGACAAGGAGTTGAATCATTACACTTGTCATTTACTCTCTGAAATACGGGACATTATCTTTATTTTCCTGGAGTATCAAAATACCCATTTAAACTCATATCTAATCTGTGAAACACGGGCGATATCGCTTCATCAAATTTTGCTCTTTTTTTGCCTCCGAGTTCAGCCAGTTCCACATAATCAAGACGTCCATGTAAACATATCATTTTATTTCCGTAAACCCGCGCCGTAAGCTCTGGACATTATCAGGTGAATCTAAACACTGCGGAATCCTGAGGATGCCCGTGAATGTTTCACAGGTAGCGTGGAATCTGGTAGAACCTCTTCCTCATATTATGATGCTGTATAACGCTTGCAATCCGCTGACTCGGGGAGTCATGGACGGCTGTTGAAGAAATCTCTGGCATGTTAATAGACTATTTCGTTCTGAAAAATAATATACATGTATGCGTTACTCAAATCTGCAGATGTTGATCGAGACATGGGCGAATCCAAAGGTCCTCCGGTGCTCACATGATTTCTCCATTATTATGTCATTAGGCCTACTCCAAAATACATGTATAACAAATATAACAATAGCAACATAACCGGAATACCAGCGTCGACATTAACAATAATAATTATTGTGATGACTACTCGGATCACTCTCTGCTGTACGACAACAAACAATAACTTCGGCATCATGCAATATTTGTCGTTGCACGCCAGATTATGCCGTCTGCATCTCCACTAATACTACTAATACTGAAATACTGCAAAACTAATACTGGAGCACTTGTAGATGCTGCTGAAACTGAAAACTCCTCCTGTTCATGCATAACCATCATTAACTATGATAAGGAACTGCTGCAAATGGATAACTATGGCTGAAAAGGCTATAAATAATATGCACTTTGCTGCTGTAATACAAGACGTAGAACAGAACCATGAACTTTCATTGGACCTACCTCCAGATAATACAAATGTTGTCGTTCTTTGACAGTCAGTGCGTTCGCCACAGCAAACACGGCACCAAATACCACAAGGAGCAGGGCGTAAAGGCCACACAGAAGCTTCGTCAATGCAGACCTATAAACGATAAAGACAGCGATAATGAGTATGATAACGACAAAAATGAAGGACCTACCGCAGACACGGGTAATGCTTCCATTGCAGTGGATCTTAATCTTTTAAAACCTGTTTCCGCTCACATTTAGGACTCATGGCTTAATCCCTTATTCGCCCCCCCCCCCCCTCAACTCACACGTATTAAAGTTCAGTTCCTAGAAACCTAGCAACACTGATGGGACAACCCAGGGCCAATGGAATGAAATAACACAGATTGGGTAGAACTTCAGTAGAGATTTTGATGCATCATCTGGAATTAAAGAGATAAAAAAAAAGGACCCTGTGCTTTCGCAGTAGCCTACATGTAGGGTGCCCTACTTCACAGCCTAGTATTTCTCTCCCGAAATCTCAAAACTTCCAACCGACAGTAATTCCCCCCTTCCCCCCTTTTCCACAATCGGTTATAAACCACTGTTCTACAGCGTCCCATGCCAAGGAAAACAGCCATTCAATAAATCGTGTTTTCTAAAATGCTCAGTGTCATGCCTGTGGGGGCTCCCAAAGAACAAGGTACTCTGTGAGTATGGGCACAGCCTGGAACACTACATTGTTGAGTACCTGGTATAATATTCACTGCTCTGATCTGACGGCTTTGACCCATATTCTGTAATTGTAACCTATATTTTCCTCTCTTTCCCAGGTTACAAATACTCTTTATTTGTTCCTCAATTATCTAGATCTACGTCTTTGTGGTGGATTTCATGTATGAGTAAACCCTCAAAAACATAATTATTGACCTATTTTCTCCAGACTCTCTCTGGGTAAAAATACTTTTTATATTATTTTCTACCCATTACCTGATATGGCTTCATAGCCCTCCTTATCCTCTTAAAGCCACTGGATTAACATATTATTTTCTTGCCAATTTTATGTCACTTTTTGTTGCCGGTCTATTTGAAGTTAACCTATAATCCGATAACTTCGTCCTTATCTCTCTCTCTCTCTCTCCCTCCCCCCATAATCATGGCAGCTAACCACGGCGATCTTAAGGTTCCGGCTCACAAGAGCATTTCTGAATTTAAGTATACCAATACCATGGTGGCGTGTTTGGTGTGTACTCATGGCTTTTGAGCTGAAAAGTTTAAGATTAAAAATGTCAAACCTTTCCGTGCTATGAGCATATCCCATGACAAATCATTTATTATCAAAATTCTGCTTGCACTACCAGTGGTGTAAAGAATTCTATTAGTCACTGTGACCTGCTTGGCGATAATCTTCCTACAACTGATGGCTGTTGCCGATGATAACTTGGAAGATGATGAGTGAAATGCAAAGAAATCAAAGACGATGAAAATTGATATGAAAGGTGGGTCAGCCAATACTGCCTCAAAAAGAATATTAAAAAGGTAACTACGGGCTATTGAAATTCATTCCAATCTTTATTAATATTTCCCAAAAATTCGCTCGACTTTCGAAAAAAAAAAAGAAGAAGAATTTAAAAAGATATTCGAGGAAAATACGATAAAAAATAAAAAACGAATTCTGGTATTTGGCACACTGGCACGCACTAAAAAAATGCTATATACTGTTATTGGGCTTCTTCCTGTCATTTTTCCTCAACTTCCGGAAGTTTATTTTAAAGACCCCTTGGCTCTGAGGAAAAATCTGGTACAGGCTGGCACGGCGGAACGAAGATAAGACCACGTACCGGCCAATTCGTTCCTGCATGATACTCATGTCCTAATTACCCCGATAGTGCCGGGTACGGGTGGTTAAGATAAGTTGAGCCTCAAGCCCCAGGTTTATGAGCAGCTGTATCCTTTAAATAACCCATCATTTGGGTTAGGGGCCATCCATTGAGAAGGTAAACTCGATTTTAGCGGTTTTTTTAAAAAACCTTACCATAACCCCTTTTCACACTCTTGTCTCCAGCCTTCCCCCTTCGTATGGCCACTAGAAGGGTGAATGTCTATCACGAAGGCTAGATATTTTAAGACTTTACGTGGCATTTGTGCATGGACTACTTGACTTATTTGTCAAAACAGAAAGAAGTAAATAAAACGAAACTTTCAAATCCATTACCATGACTGAAAAGCGTACCTACCCTCCTCAGATTCCCCCACCTTCCCCTTTACCCCCATGAACGAGGTCTGCCCCAAAGGTAAGTTTCCCTCTTGCATAAAATCCAGAGTTTCTATTGTAATGTCTATGGTAAATCTGTAAATCATCAGATTTACATGAAACATAGGGCAATGTCATCGTAACCACCACTGCCAATGCGCTTTTGCATGCGCCGTGACCAACTGTCAAATGCAGCCACAAAATAGGCCCTACCCTTTGCTCACTCGTTTGAGGACAGCACCCCGTGGACAAAACAATGTCCTCCTTATAGTCCAGTCTATGTTCCTCGAGACTTTCTTTCACCTGAGGCAACATGGTATCAACTCTGGAGAGTTACGGTTCTGCTATGAAAGTGCGAAACAGTGCGAACATGCTGAAGAAAGACACGAGCACCCCGCACCCGATTCTCTTGCTCTTCTTTCAATGAAAGGAGGGACCTTTTGGCCTGCAGTTTTCTATTCTATTGCGAAGATTTTCAGTAGAATTTGACGAACTGTGTATCGGAGCAGGTCAACCTCCTCAGTATTGCCATCAGCCGTTTTTCTTTTGTCTTCTTTAAGTGTGGTTTCGATTTCTTCCACATTTTTATCAGATGCTGTTGAGGGGGAGCTCCTAAAACGTTGAGAGTCTTCAACATCGACAGGGTCTTCTTGAATCTCCCTAACGTATTTTCTAACTGTCTGGATGCTTGAGGATTTATTTCCTAATACAACAGTTTCTGACGGTGTTTTGCCCAAAATATTTCATGAATTCGAGGACAACAGGGACACTATATTTTGGGAAAGAAACTTGCATTGAACGACGATCCACATCGTGAGCAAATATCTATACGTCTGGTTAAACTAGAGGAAGGAAATTTGGTGTAGACAGTACCCTTAAACTGATGTGGCAACTTGCCAAAATTCATTGAAATTGCTTGACTTTTTGGGGAGTTACAAAGGAAGGAAATTTATTCTTTTCATCTCTGCGGACACCCCCCCCCCCATCCCCCCGCTGTGAGTTTATGAATGGCTCCTTGACCCTTCACCCTTCATAACCCTTGCTCATCCACAGCCAAAGACAGAAATCCCAAGCACCAAAAGGTATTCACAAACACTTGAACATCTGTTGGATTTCCTCTGATAATCCTCCTGGATGCGCTACCTACCCTATATTTACATTAAAGAATACGAATTTCTGAAAAATACAAAATCAAGCCTCTCTTCTTCTGCCAGTCTGTTCTTTACCACTGTTTATTTTCAGTTTCCCCAATCACCCATTTCTTTTCAGCCCTCCATCCATCTGTCTGCCTGTACACTAACATTACCGGTACACCTTATTTCTGTCTGTCCACCGCACTATCCACCCATGTCGGATCGGATTATCCGTCCTTCGGTCTTTTCATCTACGCTCAGAATACCAACGTGTAAGCAAAAACGATTTATTTTTCGACATCCAGTCAGAGGTGTGTCTCCCGAGCTTTCTCCAAATTGCAACACAGCATAAGCTCAAGTAACTCGAGGAAGCAGCTGCTTAGTCCAGCAGGTCATTCTTTTTGCAGAAGGCTATTCTTGTCGGTGGGTGGGTTGGCGGGGGGTATCCTTTCTCCCAACAGACGGTGCATAACAGCACTAGGTTAATTAACTTCAACTAGCCAAAGGTGTTTTCAGTGATGAAGTAACATACTTATAAATGATCGCTCTGCTACCAATACAGGATAATTCATATCCTTTTCCTCTACATTCTCGTTCTGTTTAAAAAAAACAAACAAAACAAATAAATAAACAAACAAACAACAACAACAACAAAACACAGCTGTCAGATAGGCGTTGAAAAATAATATTTAAAAAACAAAGCTCCCGAGACGATAGCGTGCCTATCTGTCGGCATAGAAATATATGGAAAATGTGGTGCCAGACATAAGATATTTGACAGCTAAAAAAACAACAACATAAAACAGGGTGAACATTCGCCATGTGGCCACATTGGATTTTGTTTGGATAGTTTTTTTGTTTTTTTTTGTTTTGTTTTTGGCTGTTGTTTTTAAGTTTTTCAGCTCTAGAGTTTGGGATCTAAAAACTTTTCGGAGGCTTCACTGCTGAAATAATTTTCTCGCAAACTGACCGCAAGATGGTAATAAAAGTCATATTGTGAATATTTTGGTTATATGGCCCCAAAAGTTTCTCTGTGGGAATAAACATGCCTGAGAGAGACTGAAACCGAAGTCCGGCCAATTATAACTTCGCAAAAATAATTATATACCGGAACTATTATGTCTATCATCTGGTAGCCAAAAAAATGTAATATAATTATGTCCGCATAAACGGTGCAGTTACCTGCAGTTCTTGCAAACCTTCACGAAGTATAATATTAAGACGCCAGTGGCCCACAACTGATTCTTCAACTATAGGCCAACTGACTGTGCGAAGACATTTTAAAATTCCTCATTCTCGTACATTGTACTGTATCATATAGATGGATAACTGAGTTTACTTTCAGTTTGGAATAGTAATACATTTGGCATTCTCCTAAGTTCTGTCTCACTGGATAAATACACATGAAACTGGGTTAGACCTCAAAGAACTGTAGTTTACAGTGTGCATAGTAAGGCGCCGTGACGCTCCTGCTGAGATTTATAACAAACTATTTAAACTTCACATAAACACTTGCTCCCTTTCCCACGTACCATCATTTCCCATGGGCATCACCACCTGCCTGCCTGGGAGTATCAAAGCACTACAGGTAACAGCAACACCTTCTTTCTCTCTCTTCCCCCCCCCTTTCACTTTTTCTGTGTGTGTCTCTTTCTGTCTGTCTGACTGCATGTCTGTCTATCTGTCTGTCTGTCAGTTCGTCTGCCTGTCTACCCCTCTCTCTCTCTCGTGGATTTAGATTATGGTGGTTGATTAAAGTCCCAAGCCAGCTGTGAAGGGGAAGGAGTGGCAGCGGTTAACGGATGATGATAAAAGGGAAACAGGAAGTCAAAAAGGTAGATACCTGTTTCTCACCCCACTCCAACCCCCCCCCCCCCCCCACACACACATCCGTTGAAAAATGGCTAGCCACACGCGAGATGAAAATCTAAAAAGGTAGAAAAAGCTCTGCAACTTGAATGATTACTGGAAAACTGGATGAGGCGGAAGCGGGAGCCGGAAGGAGGCAGAAAAGGGTGGAAAGAAAGATGGGGCAGAGATCACCGGTCTCACAGGTACATAGATGAAGGAGTAACTATGGAAAAATAAAAGAGAGAGAAAACACCGGTGGCGAGATGGCAAAACAGGTAGGCCATCAATTCTAGAGATAGGAACATAAAAGATGACAGGCGCTGTCTGCATACCCCCCCCCCCCCCACAATTACTATGATTTTTGGGGCGATATTTCCAAAGAAATTTACCCGATAACCTTTTTTTTTCCGCAACCCCCAATCTGCTTCCCTGGAGCGCCTGGAGTATTTCACTGCGGTGGCAGGCACTTCAAGGTTATGTTAGTTTGAGTGCTTATTGCTCACAGACACACGCACATATACACGCATACAGGTATTTTTATACACCACACAGCTTGAAATCTGCAAGGCGTGATTGGCTGAACAGGTCGAACCTGACCTAATTAACTCCTCCTCAGGCAACGTAAACTTTGAGGAAAGATAAGAAAGACTAGACATAGTGATGATGATGGTGGATTGGGAGACACACAGAAAGAGAGAGAGAGAGAGAGAGAGAGAGAGAGAGAGAGAGAGAGAGATTAAAGAATTGCTGCACACTTCCTATTTGATGAGGAAAAGTCTCTTTCAAATACGATGGGAATTTTTGTTTTTCCCTACCACTACATGGCCATTTTTGTATTCAGAAAGCCCCAGAAAGTCTATAGGGTCGCGGGGGGGGGGGCGGGGGGGGGGGCTTGGGGTTCTACAACACATAACCCTTTTTTTTTACCATTTGTATTCAGACAGAACACGGAAATAGCTACACGTTAAATGCAAAATTTCAGTGTAGAATTCGTGAAATTCCCTTACACAAGGATGTCCGATGTAGCGCTTTCAACCTTAGCAACTCAAGTGTTATCTCATGTTCCCTGGCAAAATATTTCATCTGCACAGAGACAGCTAATGCCCTTTTAAGACAATACAGATAAAAATTCACTCCTTTGAGAGATGTTTATTATCTGTCTTTAACTGCAAGCCATTAAGGACAGGTCGAGAGGCAGCAGCACTTGGCATTCCGGACCATGTTTATAAATTTAACACCCTTGCCATGCATGATAATAACGTGGAAATAAATGTGCCATATCCGCGGAAGAGCAGAACACGGAGGTTGTGTTAATGTCTATCTCAAACTTCAGAGACAATTTTCAGAAGTTTCGCACACGAAGCGAGGCGTTGATTCGGATACGGTGGTGCTTCAGAAGGAAAGCATTATCAGTGCTCTCAAAATCACATATTATGGTAGTATTTTAGGCAGCTTTGATATGCAGTACTTCACAGATCAGAGAAACGAGCAATTGGCTAATCATCTGACAAGCATACTACTAACCGAATGTTCTGAATTCAGGAGATGTGATGAAGAGAAAAAAAGAATGTATTTTGTACTTTTGCAATTTTGCACCAACCAGCCCGTCTGCGACCCCTCATTCTCTTCGCCTTTCTGCGCGCCTGTGTGTGAATGCTTTGATATACACGTAATATGAAATAACTGGCTTTTGCAGGAGTGTCTCTCTAAAGACATCAAAGATGAAAACCTCAACAATTTCCCAAATAAAGAAATTCTGAAAGTTGTTGAGTTCATAACACAGTTTCTCTCTCAGCCCAGCCAGATTTTGCTGTTAAGGTAACGCTGTGCCGTGGAATTTCAAGACACGACAAGTTATCAGCAGGCACTGGGGAACCCCAACAACAAACAATTCAGTTCCATGACATTGCTCTACATCATTTGAAATGGTTGAAAAGAGAACTCTTTAAAGATTCAAGACAGGCGGCAATGAACTGTGATTTGTGTTAAACTGCTAAACAAACACTGCACAGCGGTGGCTGCAAAAGCTCTGTATAAACAATTTACTGCCACCCTGCGCGGGGCACGTGCGGCTCCTTCTCAGAACATGGCGTGGAAAGGAAACGTAACAGAAAAGCAAAACAAAGTAAAGTTACGAAACGAACACCGAATGCAAAAAATCGCCTTGAAATAAAGTTTAAATGTGCACCTCTTTCTCTCTTTCTCTCTCATTCTGTCTCCCTCCATCCATCCTTACGACCCCCTCCTCCCTCTCCCTGACGGGACAGTTTGTAAGAAAGTTTAGCAACAGAGGAAGTCCTATCAGAACAGCCAAGCAATGTTTGTGTACCCGTGGGCCGCAAGTCATGACACCCTAACATTAAGCTATTTAATGGACTCAGATAAACGTAAGAAAAATTCTGCCAGCATCTATTATTGAATGCTGGAGGCTACAGAAATGCCGCCTTAAGTAAGTTATTACCATTTCCATCATTCACACACAATGGATTACTCGTGTAATAAGCAAAACAACAAACACATGTCTTTTTTCGCTAAACTTCAGTCTCTATGTCGCCAGCCCCAAAACAGCCGTTTTTGTTGGTTTAAATCGTCCTCTTTAAGGCCGAAGAAGAACAGAAAAGCCAGACAGAAACGAGAAACAACAAAGAAACAAAAGCAAGAAAAAGAGACGAAACTATTCACGAACATAAAACCTTTCAAGATCTCCTTGATCTCTCCTTGCCAGTTCTTGAGCAGTCTTGGATAGTCCAGTGACCATGGCTATTTGCACACAAGAAAAAAACAGAAAACATCAAGATCCACAGCTACAAAATTGTCCAACGCTCTTTTCAAGGCCAGATCAAGCTAACAGGAATGCGATAACACAGCTCGCTGCTTGCATGACCTTCAGCAAGGCTAAATCCTGTGCCAACTTGACACTTTCCATAGACCAAAGTCTCAAACAGACGGAGATGTCATTTTGAAAATTTGCTGACCATCGACTAGAAAGTAACAGTTTCTGACGATAAGCACAATTTTAGTTTTATCAAGGCAGCTGGACCAGACCAGATCCCACCAGAGGCGCTGAAGGCAGATGCTGCTGGGGCTGCAGAGGGTCTGCACTCACTATTCTCGAGGATTTGGATCGGAGGCAAGTTTCCAAAGGACTGGAAGGAAGGACACCTCGTGAAGCTTCCAAAAAAAGGGGACCTCAGCAATTGTAGTAACTACAGAGGAATCACACTTCTCTCCATCCCAGGAAAGGTTTTCAATCGGATTATTCTCAAGCGAATACAGAATGCAACAGACCCAAAAACTTCGTGAGGAGCAAGCTGGTTTCAGGAGTAATCGATCAACCACCGACCAGATCGCCACGCTGAGAATTATAGTAGAGCAGTCGCTAGAGTGGAACTCCCAACTGATAGTGAACTTCCTTGACTACGAGAAGGCCTTTGATAGCATCGATAGAGAAACGCTGTGGAGAATATTGAGACATTATGGAATCCCAGAGAAGATGGTGAATCTTATCAAGAGCATGTACGAGGGGACAAGTTGCAGAGTCGTACACGATGGTGAGCTTACTGACAGCTTTGATATCAAGACTGGTGTTAGGCAGGGTTGTTTGCTGTCCCCATTTCTGTTTATTCTGGTGATTGATTGGCTTATGAAAGAAACCACCAATGGAGGAAGAAGTGGCATACAATGGACCCCATGGACACAGCTGGACGATCTAGATTTTGCAGATGACTTGGCACTATTGTCGCACACACACGACCAGATGCAAGCAAAGACTACAGCTCTAAACAAAATTTCAGAATCTATTGGATTGAGGATACATCCTGCGAAGTCGAAGGTCCTAAAAATTGTTGCACCCCCAAGTGAACAAGTCAAAGTAGGAGATCAACCACTGGAAGATGTAGAGTCCTTCTGCTATCTTGGTAGTATCATTGACAATAAGGGAGGAACAGAGGCAGAAGTCAAAGCACGAATTGGAAAGGCACAGGCATCTTTCACGTCCTTAAGCAAGATTTGGAGAACCAAGGATATATCTCTAAAAACAAAGCTGAGGATATTCAACTCGAACGTGAAGTCAGTCCTGTTGTATGGATGTGAGACTTGGAATGCGTCCCAGGCCTGCATAAAGAGAATCCAAGTTTTCATCAACAGATGTTTGAGGAAGCTACTTAAGATCAGATGGACAGACAAGGTCAGCAACGAAATTGTTTGGAAAAGAACAAGACAGAGCCCAGTCAGAGAGGAAATTGGTAGGAGGCGATGGAGATGGATCGGCCACACTCTCAGGAGGCCAGGAAACAGCATCGCGAAGAAGGTATTGGATTGGAATCCCCAGGGCAAGAGATCAAGAGGAAGGCCGCGCGGAACGTGGAGAAGAGCCAGAGAAAATGATGTGCAACGAAGCGGAAAGACTTGGAATAATGTAAAGAGGCTGGCCCATGATAGAGAGGGATGGAAAGTGTTTGTTGGTGGCCTATACCCCGATCCAGGGTGAGAAAGGCAATGAATGAATGAATGAAAACTATTGCGCAAAAGGAGCGTTGGTGTAGCTCAAGATTACCAAAAAAAAAAAAAACAGAAGCAAAACATTGCATATTTTTCAGACAAAAATTAGATCCATGCAGAGACTCTCAGAGGCTTAAGTTCCTATTCCAAATTAATTACGGACTACATACACTACATTTTTGTTTTTCGAGTTGGATTAATGAAAACTGTATTCAGTCTAAACAGAAATTCCGAATATGACAGTTTTTCCTAGACAAAGTGTTTTCCTTCTCGCTAGCTATTGCTTTTGAGGAGGAATTTCTCTTTCATGTGTTCGGCAGATGCCAATTAATAATGTCATTCTTGACAGGTAAACAAATAACTACGAAGATAATTTTCACAGCGAAACCAGAAAGCTGTCCGCAGAATTTATTTGAAGTTAATGTCTTATCACGTAACTGATGGAGATTGTTCAGGTTGTAGCCATAGCCAGTCTTGTGTTCTTCTTATTATGTACTTCTCAAAGTATGGGTCGGGGAAGAGCCCTACTTTAAAAAAAAAATATCTTCTGATCCTAAATATTTATTTTAATTACCTGACCTCCACATTTTTTTTTTTTAAAAAGGCATTAGAATCCTATGTCTTTTGAACATACGTGTATTTCAATTTTCCCCCTAATCATACATTATACAAGGTAGTTTTAATATTGCTGGTTAGCCAGCCCTGTTAGGTGGGTCGACCAAAAAACAAAACAAAACAAACAAACAACGCTGTTCTGGTAATTTACAAGTCCAGTTCCAAAGCAATGGCGAAATCTGGCACCCCTCAAGGTCTGTCTCTGAGTTCGCGTCCTGCAGTGCATGCTGATGCTTGGAATCAATCGGTCACCTCGGGGCGTTTCTCTTGGCACGATAACATAACGTTGACCTCTTCTGCTTCCGGTCATATGTCATTAAAAGTCAGTTCGTAAGAATATTCCAGGTGGCAATGGCGTGGAGGATGATAACAGTGTTTGGCATCTACTCGTAGATAACCAGACGTGGATAAATTACGATGAAACCAACTAGGATTCATTAGACAAAATCATGACCACAGTAAACGACAGAAATTTATCGTCCAAACAAGGGGATTTGCAAAAGTAAACATTCTCTGGAGTGAGGATAAGAAAACAAAACAATGAGAACTTTAAAGCGATTCTGGTCTTAAAGTGTCAGAATCTCTTGACCTTCCCCGTCTTGCTAAAACGACAAGACAGAACAAACCAGAAGCATTCACGTCTTTCGTTCGCATAAATGTTTTTTTGAAAGATGATAATTTTAAGACAAATGGTTTATAAGATGATGGCACCGATCAACATAGTCTGAGGAGAAAGGAAAATATGCTGGATTTAGTTTGCAGAGATCTCTGAATTTCTTAAACCAGATCCTTGACAGGGAGTGTACAAAACACAAAACACAACCTACAGTCTCAGGATACCGTAAAAAGCTAACGTTTACTCAGCATGTTTCTGAAATTACACACAGGCTGTGGCTTATAAAGGCTGTAAATGAATTGCTGTTAATGACATTCAATGCTGAAAGCATAATATTGCTAAAATTTTTTACCAAGTACGTACTTAAACGACACGAAAAAAGCCGAGGGGGGGGGGAGGAGGGGTGTATCTGTCATTGCACTGGTTCACCGAAAGGTCATTACACGGAGGTATCATTACAAGTAGTTATACCAATTTATCCCACCCCTCCGCGTCATGGACAAATGCCATTTTAAAAATGTCTATCGCCATGGCAACGGGGATCTGCATGCTGAGAAAGCAGATAAGTGTTATATGAAAGTTTAGCATTTTAATATCTTCAAAGACCCCTGTAGACGAAGGCATGCAGACACTGAAAAACCGTCTAAATATTCTCTTTCCCCCCTTACATTTATTTCTCACCTAAAACCACGAGTTATACAAATAAGCCAATCTAAACATACTTTGCAGTGCTCAGTAGGATTTCTGTCTTGAAAACATACCGTGAAGTGGCTCCAGATCTCAGCTTCTTTGAATGACAATATAGATAAAAACAGGTTTACAGAATCTCGGCGTCTGTACCGTTCTTATCTGGTCAAGGCCAGTTGTAAATTTGGTTGTAATCTTTACCTGCAGTGCTCAAGTAAAGCTGGGAATTCTAGCACTCACATTTCCACAAATAAGCTGAAATAACTCTACGCTGTGAGGACTTGAAGCTTTATGTTAGAGAAATTGAAGTTTCGCGTTGTGAAGAAAAAGACATTTGACTTGTAGAACGCGTTCAACTGTACTGTGCCATCATCTGGATAACCGTCATTTTGCGCTATCGAATTTGTTTTGTTTTGTAATAAATGTTGTTTTGATTGTCACAGATTGATCGGTAAACTTTTCACTAGTAAGAGTCGTCCGGGATGCGCGCTAGGGAGGTGTCATACTAAGCCCAGTCAGACACAGTCGAATGATGGCAGACTAGAAGTGCACACCATAATTTCCAATATTTTCCTTCGAAAATCCGGAAAGACTATCATACTAAGCTCGGTCAGACAGCGTATGTACATTTTGTTGGCAGCATCTTGACTGTGTATGACCGGGCGTAGTATGATACTTAATTAAAAGGAAAAATGGCTCGTACAACAATAGTGTTATGTAAATAATTATGTCAAAATATCATTAAACTAATTTGTATATTTCAGCGTCTTTAAGGAAGGTCAAGACATGCCTCGGGTCCACGTCAGGAAATAACTTTTCCAAAGATCCACAGGCATTGTGCCTTCTTTGGATATGAGTGAGCAAGATATCACAGTCCCAAATCCACCTCGTCGACTTGTTTTTGTTCTTGCCCGTATGATTCCACGTCATAATCCTTCCCTCTTGCGCTGTTGAGGATTGCCCTGCCTGCACTAACTAAAATTCGATTTCTACATTGAACACGACGACCGTCTTTAATGTAGTTCTGACATCCTGAAAAATACATTTAGAATCGAAGAAAATCGATAGCAATAAACTCGAAAAGTCTTTCATTGAATTCCGCCTAGGCAGAAAGCTAAGCTGAGCGAATGGAAGGATCTACATGTATCTCTATATGTATAAAAAAAAAACAACAACGTTCTCCAGGGAATAATTCCCTGAGGGACATGCATGAGGATATATTTGCTCAGGTTAGGTGTATCAGCATCATCAGCTTGGCTATCAGTTTCAGCCATTGACCGTGGCAACTCATAGCCCTACTGACAGACAGACATGAGAGATTTCCTGCCACATGCGCCAGTAGTTTCCGAACTCAAGAAATTTATAAAAACAACAAACTGAAAGGGCCCATCCATAAAGCATAATGCTCGGTTTTGGCGATCTTTGCCTCTCCCCGCTCTCCCGTCCGTTCATGCACTCTTTTCAAACTCTGGGCCTCAACCTCACCCCCTCCCTCCCCTCTTCCCCCTTTCCGATCACACTTTTCGATTCTACTCGACGAAATTGCGTCGTATTCAGGTCCAAAAGCAGGAGCGTCGAGGAACATATCGGAACACTTTCTACTGTTCAACTCAGCTGAGGCTCGAAATCACCGAAAGTATTAAAAATACAGCGAAACTTCAAGATCTTTTAAAATATGTCCACTTCAATCTTGATCTTTTTCTATGCGTGATGTGATATTTTGTAGAATTTGAAGCTCAGCGGCTAAGTAGCCTTTCATGATTACGCTGGAGGCCTTACTTCCGTTCTAATAAATTATGATCATTTTTGTTTTTTTATATAAATATTTCATTCCTGAAGGAAAATCTTGAATGTGTAGGCCACTACGTTGCTGAATGCCAGTAGAGAGTCCAGAGCACACACACTGTGTAAATATTGGTTCTCACATCATCTGATTACAGCCACATCAGATTACACACTTCAGGCAAAAGGGTCACGGTGGGACCGGTGCAAAACACACTGATTTTTTAAAAACTTGTTCTGAATTCAACCGCGTGATAGTCACAACACCTGAACTATCCAATGAGAGCACTCGAAAGAGCACCGAGGGCGGGGCCTTATCTGGTCGAGAAGTTTTGAATCTAATCAGATGTAGACAATGGAAAGGTCACACACAGCTGTGGGAAACTTTCCTTTGTTTTGAGGGTATATTCTATCCAGGTTGTGCTCATATGGCAGCTGCACTTGGAAGAATTTACCGAATGTGTTATAGTTTACTGCAAATGCCGAAGATTCTGTGCTGAAAAGCAAGTTTTGATTAATCTCCAATTCTTTTCTACCTACACCAATCTCTTTTTGAAGAAAACAGAGATGTTCAATACTAGCAAGCGCCACTTAATTCATGTTCGCCAGCGCTGATAATTTTTTCACTCACTCGCTGGCTCGTTCTCCCCTCCCTCCATCGCTCACCCACTCACTCACCCACCCTCACGTGCGCGTGCAGGCACACACGACACACACAGTACATATACATACACAGATATGTATTATTCTGGAACACAGCCTTACAGGATGAGAATCAAATACTCATGTCACTCATATGAGGCATAATTTAAAAAAAAAAAAATAGACGAATCAATTAATTTACATGTAAATGATAGAGTAGGTGCATGGACAATTAATAGGCAGGTGATGGTGAAATGCTTGAAAGAGAGATGACAAAAAGTGGCGCAGATTACTCGGTCCGCATTTTAATCACGGCACGAGAAGATTCACTCGGAAATGTAAAAACAAAATTACGAGACATCCAAAATGTATTTGGTGCAAGGGACTTGACATTTCCAGTGTCTCGAATACTACTTCTGAGTGTCCCTGACAAATGGTTGACTGTCAATTTCTATAATTCTATTTCATGTCATTTACCTTGTTCAGGAGAGAAAATTTCCATGCTGAGAGTTAAAGAAACCGCGGCCGTTGATCTTAGGAGCTCTGGGAAGCAAGTGTTTTAAAAGATGATATGAAAAATATTCACGGTACTATACGGCAGAATTTTGAAATGCAGTGTTCTGATAAAAGTTTGCTACTCGCTCAGTCGCAGTAATGCAACCAGATAATATCTTATTAGCGCAAGGATAAAGTAAGGTTTGTTACAAACCACATGTCACGTAGGTGCAATAAAATTAATCTGTTCGGAGTTGCTTGTTGAGCTATGCGAGCCATGTGGGTTTTATTTGCACATAGTTTGTGTGTGTGTGTGTGTGTGTGTGTGTGTGTGTGTGTGTGTGTGTGTAGGTATGTGTGTGTGTATAGTTTTGGGATTTGGATTAGGTAAGCTAATAAGTCACAACGGCCTTTCGTTGACGACATGGCCACAATGATGTTTCCTGAAATTGGCCACGAGTTGGTGACGAATATCCCATTGTGGGTCAATGGCCCACACAAACCCTATTCACGTTTTTTGCAAAAGCAATGATGCAACACACAGTACAAGATGGGAGAAAGACAGGCATGGCAGATAAAAGAGATGGGAAAACATCATAAAAGACTGGACAGGCATGAGGGTCATTGATTTCCTATGGAAGTATGAGACCCCAGAGCGGTGAAGGAATCGGTTGTCATCAATGGCGCCTCAAACGGTCAGCCAGACTACGGAATAAGACAAAACAAAACAAGACATGAGTAACAAATGACCCACCTATGAACAGAGCGGCGTTTCTTGCTTCCGATCAGCTGAGGGGGAAGTCCCGACTCCACACGATCCATTTTGGTGAGAGGCACTTCCTGGTTGTTATCGTCCATTACTCCGCCGTTATCGACCACTTTGTTCTCGTCTTCGACGTCGTCCGCCACCTTGTTCTCCGCCTCTGCGTCCGACATGGTTTTGGGCTCACTGACGACGTAAGTTCCCGATCTCAGGGCGTTTAGGAGGGAGAAACGTGAGAGCCGAGCAGGAACTAAAGAAAGAAAAGAAAAGCGAATATAATATGATATAATATGTCGAATGTGATAATCTAAGATGAAAATTTTATGAATCAACGACAAAATCTCTGACGACATCAGCAAAGTTACGCTTTCTGAAACAAACATAATAGATACATCAGAATTTGACTTTTTTTTTTCCTTTGTTATTTCGGTCGTCTTGTTCACTGTTGTAGTAAAACTGTTGTCTTTGAACAACTGAAAACCTGATTTGAGCTTGCAGGGCTACAGAACAAATTTTGTTCACATTTGTCAAAACTGGTATGTCGGAAGGCATTGTTTGTGAACATCCATGCAAGGAAAAGAGATTTACAAACATTTTTACCCATTCACTCTCAAACGCCTCTGCGGCAATGAAAAACGGGAACAAAACAAAACAAAAATTAAAAAAAAAAAGCTTAAAAGGAAAGAAGCCCAAGAAAAAAGAAACAAAGGCAGAAAAAGAATGAATGGATGAATGAAAGAACGAAAATGCAAGCCTGATAAAAGGCAGTCAAACATCAATAAAACGGCCAAGAATGAATGGTTTAAGCCAGCAACATTATTATTATTTTTTGTTTTTTTGTTTTGTTGAGATAACAAAGCATGAGAAGATCTCGAGAATGAGTTATGATTGTCTGAGGGAGGAAATAAACGAGAATGAGTGAGTGTAGGAACAACAGTGACAGAAACAGAGAGAGAGAGAGAGAGAGTGAGAGAGAGAGAGAGAGAGTGAGAGAGAGAGAGAGAACGAGAAAGAGAGAGAGAGAGAGAGAGAGAGAGAGAGGGAGAGCAAGAGAGAGAGAGAGAGAGAGAGAGAGAGAGAGAGAGAGAGAGAGAGAGAAAGAGTGAGAAAGAGAAAAAGAGAGAGAGAGATTATTTACATGTCGGAGAAAGCAGATTAGGAGGCACCATTATCAGCGAAAGCCGCTCTAAAAGTTTGATATACTCTGCGCTCACGAATATTCCCCTGGCTATGTCAGCCCGAGCCTTTCTGGTTTGTGATAGATGGAGAGTCTGACAACAAGAAGGAATTTTAATGTGAAGCCCTGCATCTGTGCCAGGTGAAATTATGTGATAACCTTTTCGTTTAGCGATAAAACGCAAACAGCACTGACGGTTTTCATATGCATTTTTAAGCCACGCTAACTACAGGTAATTATATGACATTTTACATAATATTACTATTTTTCTCTCCGCCATGGTAGGTTTTTTTTTTTTACTACTTCAGGGTTAACGATATTTTCACTGTAGCCCAACAAGTAGCCTCTTTGCCAAATCAGAAAAACTGCCTTCAGCTTTGACCAAAGCGAATCTCTCGTACACTGGGAAACAAAGCTGTTCTCAGGGGATGGTGACACATGTACTCTACAACTCAGTATTTTCTCTATCTTATTACTATGATAATATGGTCGCGTCCATAAGATGTGAGTGGATCTGGCAAAACCGGGCTAAAGGTGAAACTTTTACACTTCTTAAAATATTCTAAATAAAGTGTTTCTGCGGCGGTTTCAAGCAAACACTGAGAAAGAATGTGTAGCCACCCGACAAAATGAGGTTCATTTCGGCACTACCTGATTCGAGAAAATCGCTAAAAGGCATCATAGGGTCAATGTTATCGATTTTGCGTTTTCAGATTCCTTCTCCAAATGATAATCCTGTTTGAGAAGGGTAAATGCCTCAAAACTGACTTTGAATCGAGTCATCATCAATAATTTTGACTAAAAACTGAAATTTTAAAAGCACATTTCTCAAAACTGTGGTTGTGTCACTTCTTGTTTTTTTTTGGGGGGGGGGGGGGGCATATCTTTTCTGCTGATTAAATTGCAGCAAATTTTTTTTACCAAATGAAAGGACTTTTAATAACCTATTAGGTGATACCAATATCTCCATACCACCAAAATGCACGAAGTGCCTCATTTTGTCGGGCGGCTACACAAATGGCTAATCTTTCCTACTACATGTATAAGTAAATGTCAGTTTCTACAGAAAAATTTCTCCCTATGGAGGGGTTTTCTCAGGAATTTGGTCTTTCATCTTCAGCCCGATTTCGCCAGATCCACTCACATATAATTAAAAACATAATGATTATTACATTTTGCTTGTGCAATAAAATAAAATAGGTCTTTTGGTACACTTTTGAAATGTGGAAAATGTCGGCCAAGGATTAAAGCAACAGTAACCTTGATGCCCAACATAATTGATGTCACCCGACATTCCACGCTAGGGCACGATGACATCTAGGGAGAAAAAAACAACTAAGGTATCAACAATGACGAAGCGGGTATGGGGCGCGTGCGGCGTTCCTTAGCGATACCCTGAGACATCAACATCAACATACATGGGGAAAAGTAAACATTTATGTCAGTGCATTTGTAAAATGTCAGTTTTCTGAGTACAAGTGTATTTGTCGTGAAATGTAGGTACATGTAGATGGCTGGACATGCTTGCATTTTACGTTCCTGGTTTGACGTGATGAGAAAATGTACCACGGGAGAGTGAGTGCAATACAATGGTTCGTTGTCCTGGTACTCTCGGAGATGAAGCATTACTGTAAACACTCTGTCATGAGATAATTGTGCCATTGAATAAAATAAACATCTTACTCCATTTTTGTTGAAACCTGGGATAAACTTATGAAAATATACATGACCTGTCAGTCTTCCAAGAGAAAACAGAAATAGACTAATCCCTCGAGATGAAATCAACTAATTGTTTCGTACCTTTACTTTTAGCCTGCTTTGTAAATCTAAGTGAGAAAAGGTCCAACTCCAGTTTCTAAACACCTACAGGGAGTTTAGATGATTCTTTTATTCGTGGCCACAATTGTGAACAGACACACTTGTGAACCAACAAGGTTCGGTTTCCTGGTAAAAGATTAAGAGCTAACCACTGTACTAATGTGGCTATATTGGGTCTTATTTGTCTAGTGAATTTTTCTGAAAGTTTTTGGATTATGATTAGGACTAGGTTTGACTGGCTGGCCACTACAACATTTTGAGTTGGCAAATTTAATGGTCATCCTGACACGTTGAGAAACTGGCCACATTTTGGTCATTCAAAGAAAGACAAAATGTTGAGTGTTTGGGGCTGGTACCAAGACATTCTCATGAGTCAATGTCTTCAGTAAATAACCTTTGGGCTTCAACCTGTTGCTTTGCTCAGGGGCCCACATCGATATTAAGACGGCCCTGTACCATATTAGTGAATTATTGTACTCCTAGTCATGAAATTTGTTCAGTGCCGCCACGATTAACAAAAGTACAGCAGGAATCCGAAAGGATAGACCGGTTGATGGGAGGAGGTGTGTGGGTGGGAGAGATTTGAGAAACAAGAGACATAATTATTTATACACACCCAGTCTGGATTTAAATGTCACTCTGTCATGAATTTTTATAAATATTTTTCATGAGGAAAATAATGTCTTGTTTTCCTTTGATTTGAAATAAATAACATATAAATATGGGGCATTTAATGAAAGTTTATGTTATTTTTGCCACAATCGATTGTCAGAAAATTGTATGGTTATTATACGGTCACTACCAATATGAAACGTATTTTTCCATGAACATGCTTCAGGTATGTGACTCTGCAGGAACGAACTTGTTCAGTGTTAGAAAACACATTTGATTTTCGCCTGAGGAATATACCACGACCATGGGAAGTATTAGCACGCCCTCTGGTCCTATGGTGACACCACGCGTGTGCGAAGGATCTAATTTTGCAGGAGAGAAACCTTTTGCTTGCAGTGTACAATTCCTTATCTTAAATACATGTTTAATCATATAAATAAATATTTAAAAATAGTGTACTCCTCCTTAATCCATTAAAAATATTCTTCGCAAAGTTCATAGAATGCTGGCGAAAAAAGAGATGCCACGTGCAGTTGTGTAAATACACTTGTCAGGTTTCAGGATTGGGGAAGAGGCTGTAATGTATTATCTGTAAAAAAAAAAATTTGTCATTTCTCAACAATAACTTTGAAGCATAAATTAAAGAACTGATTGAGCTCATGATATGGACTGCCCTGTTTCAATATATTAGCAAACTCAAGTTCGTTTCCCTCTCAGATAAATATCTTCTTCGCTAAGCTCGCACAAAGGCATTCCTCTAAGCGGGCACACCTCCACATTTTGCCAAATCAGTGCACATTTTTTATTTTATTTTGGCGTTGATTGTTTATGCTACAAGGTTTAAATGGCATCAGCAAATAGGCGTATCGCTGACTGAGCTGGATGAGAGGGCGGACCCCCAAACTCTTGAGGTATTACAAACAAGCCTTTGCACACCGATAAAACTTGCGGCAGGGTGCGCACAAATCAGTCTGTTAAATGAACGCTGAACATGAAAATCGTGTTTTGCGAAAGTGAAACAATGCTTTTTCAAATGAACTGAAGTAGTGTGCATTTTATGTAAAACATTTTATTCGCTAAAAACCCCGAAGACCAAAGCGCACTGTTTTGCCTCTGTTTTGTAGACTATGGAGCTCAATGGAACCCCACCATGTCTCGCTGTTTGATTCAAAGCATGTCATATGTTTGAGTCAAAACTGACACAAAGCAGACTTGACTCAGAGAGCTACTTGCGTAAGTTGAGTGGCCCGGGGGCAATCGCCAAAGTTTGACGGACGTACGATGCATACCAACGGGGCTGATTGGACTGCAAAAAACAACGAGAAGTCCAGCTTAATTTGTATAGAGAAGATAGATAGGAAGATGTCTCACAGCGGCAGCTACACACAAGTTTACATTATTTTGTATTTTGAAGTAGGGTGGGTATCTGTTTGTAGACAGTAGGCGGATGGCTGCATGCGGTGCGTCAGGGTGTCTGAGTAGGTGGGTGTGGGTGAGTGTTCTGCCGTGCCACGACAAAACAAGGTTTGACTGCAAACTGATTTTTGCATTATACCATACTTAGATACAGATGCTAGGCCCAATTATGCAGCGAAAGGATATAATATGGAGACGCAAGGCAAAGAATTTCACAATATCAGAGGAGGGGGAAAGGCTTTATTTATTTATCTCTACAGATTTTGTAAGAACAGTCAACCCTGACAACTTCTGGTTCTATACAAGCCACTGCATCTTTTTTAACCAAACAAATCTGTGTTTTCTTTGTTTGTTTGTTTGTTGTTATTTTGTCAATGTTCTATGTCAGTCCGCCCCGCTGCAATTTCGAATCTGAATAATTTCTAAACTCGGGCAAGCACACGTTCTTCTATGATGTCATTGAAGCAGCACAGGTTCCAGGAAATGCCAGGATCGGGACAAGGTCAAACCTTACTATTATTTCTCATTTTCAAGTCGGTAGCCTGATGGCAATATTTCCTTATGGGATTCCAATCGTTGCTTCTATAACAAGACAGAGACTCGGGATATTGATGCAATCTCACAGTGCTGAGAATAGACGCAAAACATTCACAAAAACAAAACAAAACTAATCCAGTAGCAACTTCCAACCCAGGGGCCGGCAATCTTTCAGAGAAGATGAGCCGTTTTTGATATTTTCGACAGAATTCAACCCAGGGTGAGCCGTAACACGCATATACATTAAAATGTATATATTTATTATCCCTAGCATTACGTGTCCTTTAAAGATTTGTTTTTTAACGGCAATAAAGAAAGGCCACAGATGAAAACTTAAAAGGCCGGTGCCTGCCAACCTTTTGTCCTAGTCATTGCTCATCCAGTTAACTTAACCCAGCGTACGCCTCACGGTTACTCACTGTCTACCAGTAAACGTAAGACACACAGCATGTGTGCGCGCTAATGATGACAGACATGTTGTAAGAAACTTGGACAGTGCACATGTTTGCATCACTCACTCATTCATTTGTCACAGCAATTCTATATGATACCCCTTCCCTCCTCTGCCCCCCCCCCACCCCCGACAGATAGTTAGCCTTTTTTGTGTGTGTGTGTGAATCCTCATTTCTGGATGTAGAAGCTGTTATTTTTGTCATTCATCTCAGCTTATTTTCAATTTGGGCAGTTTTTGATGAGATTGATCAGGCTTTTTCTGTGCTGGATTTGTCATTTTGACGTGAGAGGATGGACATTTTCCGCTTTAATTAATCGTGCCCGGTTTTTAAACCCATTCTAGATCTCGGATGTTTCATTCATTAACAATATCTTTTTTTTTCCCTTGGTCCTTCTGTCCATTTTCTGTTTGCCTATTCCTCTATTCCTTATTCGTCAACTTTTCCTTTCTTCCCATCTTTTCCCGCCTTCAATTTTTGTTCGTTCTCTCTCTCTCTCTCTTTCTCATTTTTCTCTCTCGCTGCCTTTCTCTCTTTCTTCCAATCTCTCGCCCTCTCTCTCTCTTTCTCTCTCTCTTTCCCTGCTATCCGTGTCTTATCTTCTCTTTTCCAGTTTTGAATTGCGTTGTTTTGGCAGGCTTTACTCAGCTAGATTTTCATCATCTAAAAGTCCCAGTCTACTGTCGCTTATTTCAACAAACTCATAAAAACTGTTCACTAATAATTCTCTTCATCCAAGTTAATTGTAAACCTCCCCGTGACGTTTTCCTAAATAAAGAAATATTGATTACTAGATGACCGATCGGGCATTGCCCGGAATAAACAATCATGTGCTCCCCCCCCCCCCCACCCATTTTCTCTCTCTCTCTCTTACAATAAAAGTCCTGCTTCAGAACTCATGCGCACCAGAACACTACGCACCAAACTGAACGCTTGATACGATTACTTTTTATGACATGCACGGTACTATATACTATTACGAAACAAACATGCCAAAATTCAGATGTTACATAGCAATAAACATTGATATTTTTTAAAAAAATACATGCTTGAAGTAAATAACTTTTAATTATAGCCATCATCTTCCTTATCTCAATTGCCACCTTCCTGCCAAATTTAAGCCCTGAAGAGTGTATAGTTTGGTCAGTTAGTCATGCCAAAGGTTGCGAGTTACTGAAATATATAATAGATAAAATACTAACGTGCATATCTAAATTAATGCAGATCTTTGTCTAGATCTTTGTCACTGTGGAGACATTGTTTCTCTAGGCTCAAGCCTTCCTGGGCGTGGGAAGGAAGCACGTGGATGGAGATCGAAAAGTAACAGAGATTAATGAAATACAAGAGAGAAAGAAAGAGAGAGAGAGAGATGTAGAAATAGACAGAGACAAATAGATTGATAGATAGATAGATAGATAGACAGACAGACAGACAGACAGAGATAGATAGATAAATAGATAGATATAGATAGATAGATAGATAGATAGATAGATAGATAGATAGATAGATAGATAGATAGATAGATAGATAGATAGATAGACAGATAGATAGATAGATAGAGACAGACAGACAGTCAGACAGACACACAGACAGATAGATAGATAGATGGATAGATACAGACAGACAGACAGACAGATAAGATAGATAGATAGATAGATAGATAGATAGATAGATAGATAGATAGATAGATAGATAGATAGATAGATAGATAGATAGATAGATAGAAAGATGGGAAACCTTTAAATACAAGGAGAGAGAGAGAGAGTGAATAGATAGAAAGAAAGACACACGCAAGTGAGAGAAAGAAACAAAGAGAAAGAGAAGGGGTTGAGAGAAAGAGGTGAGGGAAAAAAATTAATGAAAAGGAGAAGGTGGGGGGGGGGGAATTTAAATATAAGGCAGAGAGAGAGAACGAGAGAGAGAGAGAGAGAGAGAGAGAGAGAGAACTAGAAAGAGAGAGAGAGAGAGAGAGAGAACTAGAAGAGAGAGAGAGAGAGAGAGAGAGAGAGAGAGAGAGAGAGAGAGAGAGAGAGAGAGAGAGAGAGAGAGAGAGAGAGAGGTGACCACAACACCAACGAGAATAAAACATTAAGAAGGCTCACAAAATACCAAGGAAATTCCCAGCTCTCAAGAAAATCGAGGAAATGTCTGCTTCCAATGGCATCATCCTCTTCTCGTCTCTCACCTCCACAGTTTTTATCCAGTTGCAATAATAACCCATAGTTTTAACATTAGCGCTGATCATTCGCCCTGAGTTGCCCACATTAACAAAGCGGGGATTGTGAAGCTTTTCTGTCGCTCTCTGCCTCCTAGGCTAAATTACAGTGTAATCTTTTCCTTTTCGTTTTGTCCCGTCTTTTTCTCTGATTGTGTCTTCTTGGTTATTTTTTTTATTCTGAATTTTTTTGGTTATCTCTCCTCCTTTTCCTCATTTCCATTATGTCACGCCTGTTCCTCTTTTGTCATTCCTTTCTCTCTGTTCAGTTATCAGCCTCCCTATCATGCCTGTCTCTCACTTACAACACAATGACAGACTAATCTACAGGCTTGACTTGCTGTTAACATTACACGTTTACATCTTCCACCCTCCGTCAGTCTGTCTGTTTGCCTGTTTGCCTGTATGTCTGTCTGTCTCACTCTCTCTCTTTTCCCACTCACCCGTATATGGAAGGCCCATCGCTTTTCGTCGGTTATTTCTTAGTCCATTATTATATGATCCATCTTTCTTTTTCCTTCACATTCCCCAGTGTCGCCCCACTGTGATACCTTTCCCTCTTATTACACACATCCCTGCCGTAACAAATCAAAGCACTGAGATTCAACTGCCGCCTGCATTTTGTTTTTCACACTCCAGGTTCTTTTCATCGCTTCTCCTCACCTCCTTCCTTTGTTCTGCGAGCTATATCCAGGAGTGCACATTTGGTAAGCACATAACGGACAGTTTGCGGCCCATCGTAACGTTTTGGCGTAAGGAATAACCCGGTATACTGTAAAACATATATAAATATAGAGCTTTTGGGTTTTATACATACTGTTCTGTATCATTATATTATACGGCAACAATGAAGCTAGAGGATGAACATGTAAGCACCTAGAACTTTGTGACTACATAACCAAAACTTATGAAACTTTGTGTACCGGTACTGCCTAAATTTTTGACGATAAGTTACGTGGACACATCCAGTTGGGACAAAATATGATCTTTAATATTGTTCATTTACTATTTTTTGACCCCCCCCCCCCCCCCCCCAAATAAAAAAACAAAAAAAAACAACAACAAAACGCATTTAATTCACCGGGTAGATTTGAAAAGTATAACTGGAAATTTCATTGTAACTTTGTGACCAGGCTTCTAGGAACGGCAATTCAGATAGTTTAAATAAAATACACTAACTTTCTGTATTCGGACGGCTCTGGCAGGTTTATTGCTATGTGATTCTGACATTACGAAACGTATTCTTAAAATCACCCCAACTTTCAGTAATCTGTATTCCGAAAATTACGCTGGTTAAGAAATGGTCCATTGATGCCTTGACTCTAAATTCTACGTCCATCATGTTCATCATCTGCCTTTCCTCCCTCTTTAAATACATCATTCGTCCCACACCCTCTGGAGCTTCGCTACAATTCAAAGCAATAACCCAAAAAAACAAAGAAAAAAAAAACATATATATATAGGACTTTCCATTTACTTTATTCTTTTATACTCAGACTTTCCCTATCCACTCTAATAGGTTTGCCTCTCTACTCTTAATACAATCACAGTTCTGATAAACAAAGAAATCACGGGCACTATCACGAAACAGCCTAAGTGTATTCTTACAACTGCGGATGATAACTCTGCTTGCTAAATCGTCTATGAACTCCTCGTAGAAATGTTTGCTGTTCATCAACAGGGAGTGCATTAGGGCTATTTCGAATGTTTGGTAACTCAAAATAAATTTAGGAAAAGGAGTGCATTTCAAATAAAACAGTTTTCCCCCTAGTGAGTAAAAAGATCAGACCTTTGCACTTGTGGAGTTTCGTGAAAGGGCCATGCATTTCTTTGTCTCGAACAATTACATGCACTCCGGGGGCGTGTCTTCAAGAAAAAAAAAAAAAGAAAGGGCACATACATGGCAAGAACTGAAATTGCTCCCCTGTTCGAGAATCGGACACTTATCTATTAAAAGGCTTTACCCTAATATCCGCTCAAAAATGCAAAAAAACCATCCTCGTTAATCTTTTCATCAACAAATTATCACACATAAAAATTATAACTATTCCATGGCCGCTTATTATCTGACTTTGGCAGAAAATACTCAGTGGCGACACCCCCACCCCCTCAGCCCCCTATTTCAAAGGCACCCAGAGTGAATGCATGCCATGCCTAAGATACGCCACTGGTGCACTCACAGACTCTCCATCCAGAAAATGCACCTCTGGCTATGTAATAAATGACAGAGCCAAGGCCGAACACACAAACAAACTCACACCTATGCACACAAGAGAAACAGCAATTTATTTCTCCACAGAAATTGCTGCGGCGTCGACCAATCAAATTTGAGAACACAAAAGGTTTTGCGAGACAAAAGTCATAATACGGGAGTGGGGTTAGATTAATGTAGGTTTTCTCTATCGTACACAGAAACTAGGGATGAATATTTCAGTGGCAAGGGCTTCACGCTAGAGCAAGATAAAATACTGATTGGGAAGAAATGAATGACGTAAAAGGATGTAAGAGATAGAACATATTACTACTCTTTCATTTTCACTAGAAATGAAGACTTTTTTTTTTAGATTTGATGATATTAGTGAATGCAAAGATTGAATAGGAACAAAAGAAAGCAAAAGTGAAGACTGGGCAGTTGAATCACTGAAAAAGTTACGCACACGGAATAATACAGACAAGGCGATAATGATAGGCAAGTAAGCTGGTGGGCAGATTTCTTTTTTGTATACTGACAAAACCATATACGTACGATGAGGGAATTTACATTTCGCATTCACAATATTGGTAACACTGGTAGTGGTAGAATCGAATAGACAGACTGTTCTGGAACACAATGTTGTGTTTCCAGAAATTGTTGCTGAGCGAGAATGGACTTAGTATTGATTGAGCGACACACCAATGACATTACAACGAATAGCGGGGACC
Source organism: Onchidella celtica (assembly GCA_963931925.1). Lineage (NCBI taxonomy): Eukaryota > Metazoa > Mollusca > Gastropoda > Systellommatophora > Onchidiidae > Onchidella > Onchidella celtica. Next base: position 27,611,149 of record OZ007573.1, on the reverse strand, counting down.
CGTCAGTGCCATTTGTGAGGGCAAACTCCGGTCAACGTGCCTCAAGTAGTACAGTAATGTCACAATGATCGTTTTAAACCCGCGAGTTGAGGTCGCGCGAATGAACTCGACCACTGAACGCAAAGGGGTGACGGGAAAGTCAGTGGACAAGTTACTTAGAGTTGAATCCTTTGGCAGAGTGCATTCGCGCGTCAGAAGCTCGCATGTTTATCCAACCATTGTGCCATTTAGCTTTTAGTTTTACATCTTGCAAAATTCCTGTTTCCTTTCCATAGTGTTGGCTGGTTAAGATTATAAAATTCGTACTGAACGATGAATTTTACTACCGAATGTTATCAGTGAAGTCTCGGCTCTGGAAGAAAGATTTATGTTTCTCAAGTCATCTCTTGAACTGCAAGAGGAGGATAATATTGCCCGCCCTAAGCCAAATTCATTAGCGAAGACGGGAATGGCACTTGAAAGACGTTAAAGGTTGTGTGCTTCAATTATCAAGACTGTCTTGAAATGAAATGTAACTTGCCTTCTTTATTATGCCTCACGGGAATGCAAACAAGAGGACATTTCAAAATATGAGCAATAACGATGGAGCATCTTGACATTTTTCACCTGCCTTGTTTTGTAATAATAATTTTAACTGTCTCTGCCTCTTCTCTTCATTTCACCTCTGGAGGTGATATTATGAGAAGCAAATAAATCATTACAGTTAGGGGATGCATGAGCCACGTAGACAAAATACTCACGATGAGACTTTTGTTACTACAACAGATAACTTGCACTAACGTGTAGTCTAAGATATATCTGGTTACTTCTAATTTATGGTCAGTTCCCGAGAATGTTACTGTGGTGAAATTGCCAACGGAAAGGTTGTTGCAGTCAACTAGCCAAACTTTATCCAAATACCTAAACTTCGATCGAACCCAAAAACCGTCCCAGAAAATTCACTGTACAAATAAGACCCACTTTAGCCTCTTGGCGTAAACAGTCTCTATGATAAATATATAATGAATGAGAAAACATTGGGAGCATCACTGAGCAACCGCAGCATTTTTAGAACAAACACACACGTGCACACGAGACTGCCTGTCTCGTAAGAGTGAGGTAAGAGTGAGTCGTAACAACGGACAGGGCGGAAAGAAGCTGTAAAACAAGAACATTCCACATTTATAAGCGTGTACAAGCGTACACATCGATTTATTGCATGTGCATGAATATATTAAATTTTATAATAGAAACTGATTTGAAAAAGGAAGTGCATAGGTAGGGAAGATATCCTCTGCCTATTCACTTTTCATAGGTAAGGAAGATATCCCCAGACTATGCAATCCCTATGTGCAAAGTGCATGCAGAGAAGATATTAATTTCTTGATACTTAACTTCACTTAACTGAGGCAAGGAAAATATTTTTGTTTCTGCATATTTTTTAGGTCGGGAGGATATTTCTTGTGTAATAGGCCTACTTTGCTTAGGCAGGGAAGATAGTCCTTTGTACCTGTGCTTTGCCTGCTCTGTTTGCGGTAGCTATGAAACATAATTAAAGGTAATGATTATGTATCGCACTCATTATTCGGCGGTATGAAGCGAAATCAGCGATATCCCCATTACGACCCATTGGTCACAGCAAACCTAACCTACCTCTGTCAAAATATGGCAAAAAGAAAAAGCTGTAAGAAGAAAAAGCTGTAAGAAGAAAGGCGACCCCATAGATTTTCTGTTGTTTTTACCGTCTTCAGTTTACGTTCATGTACGAGGGGACAATGAATTTGAAAGGCTTTAATTTTAAGCCCATGGGGGCAGAATGTAAATTACATGTATTATTGTAATTGAGCATGGCACCTATGAAAAGTCCAGAGTGGATCTATTGGGAGAGGAACAAGGGGAACTAGCTGTTTCCTGCCTACCCAGGAAAACATACACTAAAGCACATGTACCTACACGAAGAAAACACCGGCATTTAATTTGGTGATGCACTTGTAGGTCAAGCATTCCAGGGAATTTCCCAGCCAGCACCCCTACGCCAATCCGACTATTTGTGTAGGATATCCCCGTAGAGTAGGCAGGATTACTGCAGGGGTGGGGTTCCTACATCAAACAGATGTCGGTCAATGCTGTAAACAGCGGATCTACGAGGGAACGATACCATTGCTTTGTGCAAACATCCTATACAGAGGATTACCTTAGGGTTGCTGGCTGGAGTGATGAAACTTCGAGTACGCAGTAGTTCGACGATCGAACCTTCCACATTTCAGTTCATTCTCCACAAATTACACGACAAAGGAGAAAGAAAAATTTTGAAACTATTTCAAGCTAATATTTGCATCTTGCCAGTGCAGTATTGTCCACGCAGATTTTTTTTGGCTTGTTTTTCAATTTTGGTGCATAATGAAATCGACTGATACCCCCCCCCCCACACACACACAAGTTCAGTAAGCGCATGGTTATGTTTATAGTCCATGCTGCCGCACCACCAGGTCGGCTTCCGTCTTGACCTTCTCTGCTCGGAGTGGGCAATGGAGCAGCGAGCCTTTGTCACTGCGTTTTGCTTTGAGCTCTGTCTAGGCCGTTCGTCTGTCTCTTGTCTTTGCTGACTCGCCGATTGATTCGAATGATTTTGATTCATATAACCTCCTGTCGTTGACTGACTCGAATCGCGATTCGGCACTGGCTCGCCGACAACTAATTCTATTAAATAACGCGATTCAAATCAAATGCACTAAATTTAGACCAATAATAATTCCACACGTTTAGTGATGACGTAGTACACTATCTTCCCTACCTATGCAAAGTGCATAGGGAGGGAATATCTTCCCTACCTATGCACTTCCTTTAAAAAATGCTCGTTCTTTTTATGAAACCTTACAGTACTGACAACTGCATTACTGCAGTTAGAATAAACAGCTAAAAATTAGGTAGAAAGTTTATAACAAAAGCAAATATCGAATGGTAAGCGAGAATGATAAATGAGTAAATTGGGTTACATAATAAATTGTTTTCAAAGGGTGCAGGTTAATTTTTGTTGGTTTGGTTTTTTAAATGTTATAAAGAATTAGTTGTCACAAAAAAGAATACCACAGTGACTTGTAGACACGAGCTGTTGCCGTAATCCTGATAAACTGAAAATCAAATTTTTCAAAAAAAAATAAAAAAATTCATGCTTCTGGATAATTTACGGGGAGGTTTGGATCATGGCCAGGGACGCCGTGTGCGAAGTCAGTGTGAGCTCAACAGCAAAAGACCAAATGACAGCCCATTCACTGTCCACAGACAACGGCGACGACCCGTAGAGTTTTTCTCTTTCCCAACACATTAATTCCTATATCTGAAAAGAATTCTATTATTTTCAGGAACGACACATACTCAAAGTTTTGGTCGAAAGTAGGGTGGAATAATGATAAAGAGAATGAAATATAATCAGAAAAGGGTTATTCTACCCAGAGACCTGTATATTAACGAACGGGAGACTGACAGAATGCACATTTGAATTGAAATTTATCAGTATGAGAAGATTTCCTATGAAGGTGTATCAAAAGCCGAACGCTAACCATTATCCTAAAAATATGTAGCAACACCAGGCCACTGGTTTAGGTATAACTTCCACGAGTAGTCGTCTTGGCAGATTGATGACGGATGTACTGACTGCTAGTTTTGTTTCTTTGTGTTTACATGTTTTTTTTTCGGAGTTTTACGTCATTTGTCAGCACCATAAGGTTATACCAGGTAAGAAGGCCAACGAAGAGTGCCTGAAAAACATCCCCAGAAATGTATAAAACTCCAACTGCACCTCAAAAGAAGATCCCAACCTGCCATCCCTAACATGTGCCTTGAAATACGGCGAGAACTCTTTTAGGCTGTATCCCTCCCTCTACCCCCCCCCCTCCAAAAGCATGATGCAGGACTCAAACGTGGGACTTCTCGTACAAAGGCTAAGCGATCTAACGCCTGGGCAATTGTACCACGCTGGGCCATTGTGCCAACTGGCTGCAAGAAATATGTTTGGTCGAAAATGCCTGGGACAAAATACTTAAAGTAGCCTACTCCCAGTCGTAGCATTAACTTCCACAGAATTATAAAGCAGAGTCTTCAGCGCTTGCAATTGAGATTGTTAAGTGCTTGAAATTGGTGTAATCTGTGTGCTTGTCTGTATGCAACTTGAGAACATGAAAAGCTTGCCCCGAGGAGCGGAAGAGAGGAAGAGAGAGAGAGAGAGAGAGAGAGAGAGAGAGAGAGAGAGAGAGAGAGAGAAGAGAGAGAGAGACAGACAGGGAGAAAGAGAAAGAGAGATAAAGAGGGAGAGAGACAGAGAGAGAGAGAGAGACAGGCAGAGAGAGAGAAAGTATAAGGACAGAGAAAGAGGCAGAGAGAGAGAGGGGGGAGGGGAGGGAAAGAGAGATAGACAGACAGAGACAGGCAGAGAAACACAGAGAGAGAGAGAAAGAGAGAGAGAGAGAGATGAGAAAGACAGAAAGAGAGAGAGAGAGAGAGAGAGAGAGAGGAGGGAAAGAGAGAGAGGAGAGACAGAGACAGGCAGCGACAGAGAGGGAGAGGGAGAGAGAGCTAATGCATGAATGCTTTAGTTGCTCATCCCGCACACAAAGTGAAATAGTGAAGAAAGAGCGAACTATGTCACTGCTCACATACGGCACATGTCTATGAAGTAAATGCCCCGTTACAACTAAAGTGGATGCACTTCATATATTGGTGTCTACGCTGAGTACAGCAGCAGAATAATGGTCAGGTGAGATAAGGAAAGTCATGTTGCCCCAGTACGTGCCCTAGACCAGTGGTTCTTAACCTTTTAAAGTTGCCCCCCTCCCCCACTCTCAACATTTATGTCTCAAAGGTTTGCTTCCACCGGTCCTTCCCCAACAAGTCAGGTTCCACGCCAAAGGTCTAGCATTACTGTCATGGCAACATGGGTCAATGGAGTATTAGTTTAAACAAACAAGAGACTTGAACGTTAAAGAAATTTTTTTTCTTTCGCTCAACCTGTAATGTGTTTAGATTTTTATTCCAGGAGGTTCCGCTGCCCTTGGCATTCACACCTCACATTTCTTCTTTTATTTTTCTTCTTGTGGTTGAGATTCCTTTTTTTTTTTTTTTTAGAATTTTGCCCAGGCAGCGGCCTGTTCGTCCTGCTCTTTTCGATTTCCAACTGCCAAAATATCTTTAACGTGCCCAACGTGCACACGGGCACACGGGCCCTCCGAGTTTTTCGTCCCAGAAGACTAGGTGCTCGGTCCTGCCTACCATAGGATCAGGGACAGGAAAAAAAATGAGAAAAATTCCAAAATGGCAACATGCCTGCACCGACCGGGATTCGAACCCGGTACTTTCGGCATACGAGGCGAGCACCTTGCCTCTAGACTACCGTGCCCCCGTAATAGGTAATGAGATAATGGGGCATTGTTTAACGGCTTACGTCTTTCATCCCCCTTCCTGCCCCCCGGAACACTAGTAATACAGTAGAACTGGTTGTAGTATTCACACTGACTGACAAACGACCAGTATTATAATGATTTTATGTGCCTGTTTTGAAGTGAGCTTTTCAAAAGTAAAAGAGACAGAGCATGAGTACACTGTTTGTAAATGAAAAAAAAACAACTCGTTTCGCAAAAATCATTTACACGTGTAAAATGGTTACATGCTACAATGTTGTTTTACAAGGTAGGCGTGTGGAGTGACAATACATTGAAGTGGTTAACTCTCTCGTGTGAATTTGAGTTTGTAAATACGTTCTAGACAACATGCTCGCGCTAAGAATATCACTAGAAGAAACAAAAAGAAGAATATTGTTTCAAGTATGTCCGTAACCCAAGTGTTTTTCTTTTTTTTTTTTTACGCTAGGGGTGCGTAGCCTTTTGTGACTCTAGAGCTAAGAGAGCTCCTCCGGAAATGCTCGTAACAACAGCCTTAATTAATTATTCTTTCAGTTCTTTCTGTAGTTGAAAGAGTAGGGGGGCAGGATTAGAGATTCGATAAGATTTAGAGTTGAGGATAAGGTCGGGGTCAAGGATAGTACGAATGCGTACGCGCCGTGAACGCAAAATGCCTGGAGCGCGTACGTACTTATAACAACAGCCAAAAAAGAATAGGACCATCCTCCTCTTCACCCTCCCATACATTATCTGGATGGTTGGATCCAAACTTTGAAACAGTGCCCCCACAGTGACAGGGCAAGAGCTCATAAGTGCATTGAGTACAAATTTTACGCGGACAATCGTCCGAGATGTGAGTACTCGGCTACTCTTGCCGCCAGTGCCTTGGAAAAGGTGAATGCCATCAAAGAAGACGGATGGACCACCACGTGTAGGTTATGTTATCTTAATGGCAAGATTAAAAGCACGGAGCTCATGACCGTGCTCATCGGTGCGCATTACAAATAGCCTGCTCCGTGGCAAGTTCTAGTTACATAAGAGCATTTACATACATTTTCTTTCACTGCAAAGTTATTCAATCATGTACGACCATGTCCCTCGCCATATCATAAAACCGTTTATATTCGCACTACAGCTGGCAATTCCTTGTTGCCAAATATTTTATCATCTCCTTGAAGGAGTTTTATTTTTACTATGGACTACAGGGGAGTAAGACATTATCCGATTGCTTACAATTTCAAATGTATCTAAAATGACAGAACTATCAAGTAAAACAGTTGTTTTTTCCTCTTTTGCAATATTAGTTCCCTGGCTCGTTTGTTCATGACAGGATCATAGAAAAACAACATGCCCTTTTGCTCCTTTAATCTGCATACAAAAATTTAATATTTTGTCTGTATATTTGTTAACTCCTGGTTTTAACAATGCAATTCTATAGTTATGAAAATTCGCCCCCAGCGGATTCCATTTTGAATTATTGATTGGGAAAATAAGAAACGCTAACGTAAAATCGTTTTCCTGTGATTTGTTTGTTTCCTTGTCATTTCCTCTTTCTATTGCTTCCGATAATTACTTTCAGTTCTTTTTTCTTAAATCTTCATTTCCGACATCCATTTCTTCCGCAGGCTCTATCTTTCTGTATTTTTTTCCCTATTGACGTTTTCCGTGCGTGATTTTAATTATCCAAAGAGCTTACTGTCTTGTCATCGGTCCTCGCTCCAACCGTCTGTCTTGAAATGGGCAATGCTTGCGATGTCAGGTTTACCAAACCAGTTTGTGGTCCTTCCTATATGTAACTAAGATCCACTGCGGCATTAGTTCTGCCTCACATTCCTTAAGACAAGAGGAAACGAATTTTTTCTTTATTCGCTGCCACGGTGTTGGTATCACGGAGAAAGCCGAGAGCCTGTCTGTAGCCACAGCCACAACTCTGCTACTGTTGTTGTAGTTGGAATTGACAACACAACGGTCTCTTGGCATAGCAGCCATACGGTTAGGGAATTGGTATTGATGCGAGAGGTCCCATGTTCGAATGCCGCCTGGGGAGGAGTCTAACCCAGAGACCAAACGGGGGTTTGAGCCTTGTCTTCAACAAGGCCTCATTGTCATGATTCGGATGTTGTTAAAACTCACGCAGAGAGTGAGTTGTTGTTGTCTTACCAGGGCCATGAGAAATTGGCTGGTGGCCTTGAACGGCCCTCGCGAATTATAGTTGGTGAGTAAATAAATGTAAAGTTAAACTATTGGATTCACGCTTGTCGGTTTTAATGTTCGTGATTAATAAGTAATGGAGTAGGGGTGAAACAAGGTGGGGATAGTTGACATTGTTAAGTATGACTAGACAAGTTTTTGCACGTTAACTGGCTGGTAGAATAGTGCAGACGTATTACTACAATTAAAATGGTGGGAGGTTTCGACCAATGAGATAGCTGAACTAATTGGGCCAGCGGACTAGCACTGCTGGGTAGTTAGATAGTATAAAACATCGTGTAACGTTCAGATTTATTGAATACAGACGAGCAGAAGCATCGTGTCGTGAAGTATCTCCGGTTGGCCAGTACCTGAACTGTGATTTGAAGACTAGAAGTCCTTGCTAACGGACTGACTGAGCTCTAGAAAGAAAGGTCTGAGTGGGCTGACCTTTGAAAGCCCACGCTGCGCTATTTTGATGTTCGCGCCTACCAGTAGGCGTGACCAATGGTAATATATCTTATTTGTTCAAGCATAATAGAAGATCAGAGATAGAGAGAGAACCACAGCCTCATAGGAAGTCTAAGGAAACCCCAGCTGGCACTCGACGACGAGTGGCCTGTGTTATAGAATTATTTCCATAGTATGATTGAAGTAATATGGCACATTGTTGATGAATTGAATAATGATTGTGCATATATATAAATAGTTTTTTTTGCAACTGCATAATTACCTACAAGCCGAAGTGTGCTTCTGTAGGCTTGGAACGTACTGGGCTCTCCTAACATTCAAGCCCAATATGATTTAGGGAGAGTTTGCCTGGCGACTGGCCAGTGGCGATTCAACAGTCACTTCAAATTGATATCTTGTTTCGTATAATATACCTATTTGCTATTGATTGCAGTACAACCAATAAGGAACCATAATTACATGAATATCATAGATTAAGTTAGTAATTAGAATTTATTGCTTTGAATATACCTCTATTGTCTTTTGTTTTGTTTATTAATATTTATGTAAAACATGGCCTGACCGGCCTGACATATATAGATACTCTAGTTGTTTAATACTTTTCTTGTGTGGTTGTGTCCGAGTGTGAGTTAGCTGCCTCTCGTGCAGTCGAATGCTCCCCAAGACCCTAACTCTGCTCGTGACACTCATTGTGCTGGAAAGGGAAGTACAATCCCAAACAAAACAAGCCAGTTTGCCGTACATTTACTGGTGTCGAGTAAGCAACCTTATCTTGCCTGCAGCGACTGCTTAAATAATTCAATGTTTTTACATGTCTTTATAAATACCTGAAAGAGCTGTACCGTGCACATCGTACTCACTCTTCCCTCTGTTACCACATAGATCATAGGCCAAAGTCTCAAGTGAGCCTCGAGAAAATGGTATTTAATTTTCTCCTCTCAAAGAAATCCCCGCATACAACCAAACACCATATTCGCATGTTCCCCCATTCTTTCTTTCTGTTTAGTCTAAAAAGTCAGCTCGACCCCGTAATGTCAAACACTGCTCACAGTTTTCTACAAATGTCACAGGGTCACCACTAACATTCCTGACATATAAAAGGAATACACGTAGGTAAAGTTCTCTTCACTTCAGAACGACTGTCTCACGTGTCATGCTCATGCTACAATACATTGCTGATGCATCTTGCGGGTCTATTCCTATTTTCCCACGCCATTTCTAGTGACGCAGGCTTAAGAGAGAAAGGACCCTGACCTTTTATCATTAATGCATACATAAAAAAAATAAATATGTGAGTGGAAATACAGTGAAAAAGATAGCAAGAGAAAGAAAGGGAGAGGGAGGAAGGGAGGAAAGGAAGGAGAGAGAGAAAGGGAGGGAAGAAGAAGAAGCAGAAGAAGAAGAGAGAGAGAGAGAGAGAGAGAGAGAGAGGGGGGGAGAGAGAGAGAGAGAGAGAGAGAGAGAGAGAGAGAGAGAGAGAGAGAGAGAGAGAGAGAGAGAGAGAGAGAGAGAGAGAGAGAGAGAGAGAGAGAGAGAGAGAGAGAGAGAGAGAGAGCCTTCCTAACAAATATCCCAATCACTTCTCCGACATGGAAGAGTCACTTTTCAAAAAGTTGATAACCCCAAGGATTAAAAATAATCAAGTTCCGTGGAGAGTTCTTAGCTAACACGGGAAGAAAATATTATGTGGTAAGCCAATATCCCATAACAGATGAAATATTGACGCTAGTGAGCCTAGTATCTCCGTAGCTCGTGCATGTGTGTTTGGAGTGTGTCTGTGAGATAGATAGATAGATAGATAGATAGATAGATAGATAGATAGATAGATAGATAGATAGATAGATAGATAGATAGATAGATAGATAGATAGATAGATAGATAGATAGATAGATAGATAGAGAGAGAGAGAGAGAGAGAGAGAGAGAGAGAGAGAGAGAGCTGGTCATGGTGGGATGAATTTAGAGGCAGACAGGAAGAAGTAGATAGGCTGACTGCATGAAGATAACTAGGCCTTGGGTGTTAGGTAGTAATCGTTTCCATAACTGTCGTGATTTTAAACATAAAACGCAATACAAACAAGAACAAGACACTGCCCCCCCCCTTTCCCGAATCTGTCCCATTGTCTCACATCAGATATTTAAACCCATAACAAAAGAGGAGGACATATCATGCTGAAAATCTTTTAAAAGCTAAAAACTCAAGGAGATTGAATATGACACTAAAAACCTCCAAAGAATGTATCCTTCGAAGCTCCTTTCCCGGGATAATCCTCTCATCCCTGGTCTTGAAAGCATCCCCAGTACGAACTAATACTCCTGGCATACCCAAAACAGTTTCCTGAGTGGACCAATAGACTCCAACGTCATAAGACCCTCCAAGCTAAAATGTGGTATGTCTCAGCTAAAAGCTTTGTTGCGCCAAGCTAACCCTTGGCGACAATGAAATTTGGAGCTTTTATTCCGCGACCATGAGATACCCGTGTAAGGAGTGTGATCACAGGCGATTATCTGTTTGCCAGTTCGTCTGTTCTTCAGTGAATGTCTCCTCCTCCTCCCATGGTACAGCTTCAATAGAGCACCTTAAATATCACATCGCCGATGCTATCATGAAACCATACAAGTAACTATATTCGCACAGCTGAAAATGACAACTCTTTTCTTGGCCAAATATTCTATGAACATCTTCAAGGATCATTTTTCCTGTTTGCAAAGAGGGAAAAACAATATTTCAAAACGTTCGACCACGCAACTTAAAAAAAAAGAGAGTTAAGGCATACATGTAAAGTCAAATAGTTTCTTCACATTCCCGTTGAATTACGTCTTTGAGACGCGCTCTTTCATGATAGGGCTACTCCTGGCAAAGCGATACGACAAGTGATCTGCAAAGAACAAGAACTATTACAGAAAAAGTGTGTCAGCTTTGACTTCCTTCCCCAAGAGATTATATTACATTTTTAAATTTTGATTTGACATGATATTGTAGCAGCCTCTGGAGTTCCTTTCCACAACAAGTCCAAACAATTCTGTAGCTCAAACTGAAAAGGTCATCGCCAATATCATTGACGCAGCTGATCAAAATTACCCTCTTCTGTTTGACGTCCAACATTTATTTCAAGTTCTTCTGGGACGCTCCCAGTCGTGTTTCATGGACCGAGCAATCACATCGTTAACTTTTTGGCAGTTCTATTGACAGCCCGTGATTTAGCAGAGTTCCCAACTGCAACCAACATACGATAAAGACAGTGACTGCTGTCGCTCTTCCCCCTTCCTCTCTCTCCTCTATTCTTTTTCGCCTTTCTCTCTTCACTCCCCCCCCCCTCCCCACACACACACTCTTTCTCCTCTCTAGCTCTCCTTTGACAAACCCATAAAAACAGAGTTGTCAATGCGCCGATGAATTTTTCATTAATTTTGAGAGTTGCTTCCAGTGCACGGAGCCATTCAGGCCCTCGAACCTGTACTGGGAGTAGGCACCCCCCCCCCCTCCTCCCCGTTACCCTCTACTGCTCCGCCACTGACTTCTCAGGGCTCTAGCAAGGAACCTGATGTTCAGCTTGTTTCCAACAGGAAATATACGGTGGTACAATCAGACGGACTTGTACAGGTGGAAAGTATTTTAGGTTCTTCCAACGAGCTTCAACCATGATATGCATACATAGTGTATTGTTCCTGAGTTCTTTTTCTTGTAACTGTTGCTGATTTAAAAGCAAAATATTTGTAGGCTGTGTCAAATCTGATTGCCTAAACACGGATTTTGATACTAAAGTTGCAACATCATGCCAAAGGTCGTTGGCGGTACCTTACGCATTAAGTAGGGGAAAATGAACATGAGTCCGTCTAGGATATAAAATGAAACATGTAGTGTACTCCCGCTAGCACACACACATATATATTTAAAAAAAAGAAAATACCCACCCACCCACACCCACTCCCTCCCTCACCTTCTTAACCCCTCCCCAAAGAAGAAAAACGGGGAAGCGGACTCTCATAAAGTACGCATAATGTGCACAAACAATAAGCTTCCTATGACTTTGCTCTAGTGAGTACACCCTCTCCTCCCCCTCCCCTTTCCTCTCAGAACTTCAGCAAACAACAACAATTCTCCCCACTAAACAAACTGGTAAAAGAATGAAAAATGCACAACTTGCACGCATGACACAAAGTCCTGAGGGACTTTAGTGGACATATCCAACATGGCCACTTACTGCTCTTCGTACATATAAAGTAGGATGTGCTTTTCTTGCAAAAAGCTGACACGAGTACGTTGACTTATCTCAAGTTCAGCGATAACATGTTTTCAGACTGAGATTACTGAGAAATTCATTGCGTAATTTTGTTTTCGAATGCCCATTTCATTTATCTCGTTTTTACAGAGCCCCAGGAAATGGACTGGTAACACCAAACGGAGATGACACTATCTGTCAAAGATTGTTTACAAATTGCTGGAATTAGGTGTGGTCTGTTTTCCCCCAAGCATTAAAACCTTTTCTCATGGAGCATTGACCTTTTCTTTTTTGCTTTCAGAGGCAAGGTCTGAAAAATTTAATAGTAGATTTTGTAACCGTGCTGAGGCGTTTCAACGACCCTTATAGTGAAGGAACTTTTTTTTTCTTTTTCTGAAAGTAACAATTTCACCGAATCCTGTGACAAAACAGATCAAAGAATGCCCAAGTAGAAGCCATACCAGCAGATTTTAACTCACAATTTCAGGACTTCTCTGAAAATTTCACGAGTAGCTTTGCCTGCGGTGGAACCTTAGCAAAAACCCTAGTATAACGCTAATGCAACCCTAGGCTTCATGCAACTCACTCTGAGAACCGCTGCAGTATTGATTGATTGTTCTTCAGTTCAGTGACTCCAGGCTCATAGGATGACTGTCCGTAATTTAATGTGCTTTCCCCACAGGTCGTGGGTTTGTTAAATTAAACGTTTGCTTGTCATCACAGATAACAAAACCTTCATTCTCCATTCTGTTCGAAATTCTTCTGTTTACTTTGTATCATAGTTCGTGTACAGTGATCCGAAATAAAAACAGTATAATTCCAATCAAGGCCAATTTAAAAATCTAAAAAAGGATGTACTTTTCTGACACAGCAGCAAGCCTTTTCTTATACCCTTACTTCAACAGTCACGTCACAAATAAAGATTTTCTCGAAAGATCAAAACAAATAACGGCGGCAGAGATGCGATTATATAAAAGAGAAGACAAGTGGTTTTGAGCGTGTACTGAGAATGGGTGATACCAGATTTCCATACAGGGCCATAAAATGGACATTAACTGGCATGACAAAAAAACAGGGGGGGGGGTGGGGGTGGGGGGTGGGGAGGCCACGAATCGCCAGGATAAGCACAACAGAAAAAAAATTACTACAACAGTTTGGCATCGACTGGCAGGAAGCAGAAAAGCTAACATAGAGGACCGGGGAGGTTTGAGAAAGAGGAGAGCCCGATGTGCCAAAGCCTGCAGGCACTAGATCTAAGTGGCTAAGTAAATAAGTTACTCCAATGACTGGACCTTCACATCTTATCAAGTTTTGGCTGAAGATGCAGTATAAAATCTGTTCCAAGTATCAGAAATTAATGTGAAGGGTTTATCATTAATGAAATGAATCATTCCGGAAATTGTTAACGACTCAGGATGCCCAACGAACAGCGTGGCTCGAGTCCATTTGAGAAACAAATTGTGCTCTGCACGTACTATCGGGAGTTTCAGTGCTGGCCACGTGTGAGGTGTTTTATCTGGAATAGATAGGACAAGTATGGGAAAACAACCTTCATGCTACCACTTCCGCCGAAACCTATTTATAATATATTAATTACTGAGATCGTTGCGTATGTTTAATTAATGGGCACAACAACTTTGCAGGATACGCTTGCAGCGATAACGCAAGCTGTAGCATATCGTTGATCATATCATGAAAGCACACAAATGCGAAAGACTTGATTTTACAGGAGAGGAAAACAAACACCTTTAACTTGAAATGAATTCTTTACCTTAAATACATATTTAATTATATACAAATATATTCAAATATTAAAACACTCCTTTTAATCAGTATAAGTAATATTAATCATTCAAGGAGTTCTAGGAATATTTGGCCAAATAAAAAAAAAAAATTATCATTTGCAGTACTGTGCCAGTACGATGTGCGGTTTCATGGATAGGACCACAAACCCCTTGATTTCAACGTATAAAACAGATGTAGAAGCCCGACCGCCAAGCATTTCATCTGGGATTCTATAATATAGAAAATGCCTGTTAATGAACTGCTAAAAATTTATATTCACTAAGAAAAAGCGTTTGCTTGCATTGCTGTTTTGTTTTCTTTAACAGGAATGGCCGGCTACAGCATCGTAAAATTATCTCACTTCAACGCTGATATTTAATGTTGAATCTGCTTCTAAACAGCTGTTCTGGATTAAGCCATAATTAACAGAAATCTCATCAAACGTATTTACTCTTTGGGAAAGTGAAAGAGCGAAGTTGCTGGAATACGATACTCATCTTTGTATTTATTTTCCTCTTCTGGTGAAACAAAATAGCCAATGAAAATCTGACGCCCCCGCTCAGGGGTGGAGACAAATAAATGTTGCAAACTGCATCTCAGCATTAATTTTTGCTGACAGGAAGTTATGTAATTTTTGTGAACTCATCGTTGAAATTTAAATTGGGAAAGTTTCATAATGGGCTTTATCGGTAAATGAAACTCACTAACGAAGTGTTCCGGTTCGAGATTAACATTTCCGGAAGGAAAACTTACTTTTCAATATAAGTAAAAAAAAAAAATTAAAATAAAAAACCCAGGGAATCTACCAGGAATAGGTAAAGACTTCACAGATGTCTCTTTTCTACTTTAACATTATATATGGTTAACAAACAATATTGGAGATTGTCCGGTTACTAGACATCGCGGAGAAGAGCATTCTGTAGAAATATCTGACAGTTTGCGGACTCTGAGTAACTTTGGGGATAAGGACGCAACTTAACTCCGGAAGTATCAGTGCGAGGACAATTCAAAAGTACAATCGGAAATGCAAAACTGACATAAACATTATGCAAGGGCACTTATTGTGTCGGTTGAAGAGAACTGAAAGAAGAATTATTACGATTGTTCGTCCTTGGACTTCGTAGTTAGAGCATTGTGGAGAAAGGCAGTCCTAGCAATATCAAGACACTCCATGAGAAACATTTTTAATCTTCACTGCTACGTAATAAGGCCAAGTCTAGAGTTTTTGAGTGGCGATCTTCTGCCATCAATGAAACAATGGCAGGGGCCCTTGGTGCAATGCAGCCAGAACACCCATAAGGAGTTTTTTTGTTTTTTTTTTAGCAATTTGTGGCTAACTTCCAGAAAAATGGTTGTGGACACTTAGCCATCGAACATGTAAATTTTGGCTGTCGAGCTAAATGACATCTTAACCGCTAAACGCAACCTTAATCCTTGCATTTTTCCAAAATATTCTATTGCAAACAATATTCAAATCTGGCCTCACAGCGGAAATAGTAACTCCTAAAATTACTACGGATATGAGGTTGAAGAAATTTGACCTTCAACCTTTCTACCGGCTTTTTTTTCAGCAGTGTTAATTTGGTGCCTTTTTAGCTACGCCCAAGTAAGTACAGATCTCTGCTCCAGGAATGCATTCGCTACTTAAAGGCGGGATGGATGAGCCCTCACGTGCAAATACCATTCGTCTCGTCGTGTTGATGAGATATCTACGGTAAATTAGGTAGCAGATGGTCAGCGTGCACCGCCTATGGCTTCGTGCATGATGATCATGCTTCGCGGGTCACGGACAGAGCTTGAGCAGTGGGTATCTAGGGTGGGGTAGATCAGGCACGTGCCCCGGAGGTCAACTTTGGAGGAGGTGTCGCTTTTGCACCAGGCTACAACACGTTTTATAACGCCCCACCCCCTCCACCAAATTCACCCCCAAGGCACACTCTAGTCTATTATTAGCGCTACATTTTTCAGTCTAGTACAATGGCAACAGAGAAGTTCCATTATTTAATGATATAAGTGCAATTTATAGTTATTATTTTGTCAACTGTGTTATAAAGAGCTAGGTGTAACGGATTTAGTACCAATAAGTAGACCTGACGTATATAAAAAACTCAACCAGAATTTTGATGAAAACAGATTACAGGGAGTGCCATTTATATTGTAGCAGCGAGTATTGGGTAGTGTCGCCAAAATAACAATTTGTGGCCAGTTTCCCAAAAAGTTTTTTGCAGCTACGCCACCAAACAAAACTTTATTGTGCAAGCAAAACCTAAGCTGACCATGACATGGAGGAAATTGTCACTCCTTTTACCCTAAGCGTCATCCGCTCTGTTTACGCCCCTGTGCTCAAGCATGAACTTATACAGAAATATTCCTTTCCTGGGCATATTAACACAATAATCGATTCTAACAGACTGAGAAAAGAACAAGGTAATTATTGGTTCCATTGATGCGGATGAGATAGTTACAGGATATAAATCACTTTGCCAGCCAGTGAAATCTGTCTCGGCTCTTTAATTTGGCTCTCGCGTGTCGTCTTTTTACCTTCTCCACACGCCACTTTCACATCATGACGGAGCTGGTGCTGAAACCCAGAGGTCAAATCCAATTAATAGCTTTACAGTTTAATCATTGCCCCAAACCATATAGGAGGCAAAAAAATCACAAACATAAAAACTATGAAGCAACAACAACAACAAACATTGTATACCGGGTACCTGAAAAAATACCAACACAACAGTATACACTTGAATATTTATTAATATAATGTCAATTAAGACACAGCCAAGATTTATAATTCAAATTAAAGAGGACAGATTGTGTAAGGTGTAATGTGCTCACAGTAATAGCCATTCTGGGCCAGACACTGATGACAACGCAATTCAATAGTGTGGCAAATAACACTACGTGGTTCATTTGTGTATACATTTTTTGAGACAGTCTGTATCATGATAATACTGATGACACATAGCACTATGGCTTTATAGACCAAGTAGCTAAATTTCTCAAAAAAGGCTCGTTTTCTTCCACAACAAAAACACAATGACAATGCCTGCTTAAAATTCACAATTGCTCCACAACAATTTTGTCCATCCTTTGTTTTCGATCTTTATTTTAGGAGGTTCCCTGATCTTGGCAATTGCACCTCATTTTTCTTGTTCTTCTTTCTGTGTGTTTATGTGGTAGAGATGAGTTTTTGTTTGTAGAATTTTGCCCCGGCAGCGGCCTTGTTCGGCCTGCTCTTCTCGACTTTCAACTGCCAAGGTATCATTAACGTGTGCAACTTGTACACGGACCCTCCGAGTTTTTCGTCCTTATCCGAGAAGACTAGTGCTCGATCCTACCCACCATAGGAACAGGGACAAGAATCCCCCCCTCCCCTTCAAAATAATTCCAGGATGTCTGCGCCGACAGGGGATCAAACCCA
This sequence comes from Onchidella celtica, assembly GCA_963931925.1. Classification (NCBI taxonomy): domain Eukaryota; kingdom Metazoa; phylum Mollusca; class Gastropoda; order Systellommatophora; family Onchidiidae; genus Onchidella; species Onchidella celtica. The sequence goes on along the minus strand of OZ007573.1, from coordinate 27,593,685 downwards.
GTCGAAACCTTGCCTTTAGACGAACGTGTCTCCCTATCTATCTATCCTCCTCTCAACCTTGTCCATTCCAAGCTCATTTGGAAGTTATTAATGCTTTTTTATAGAACGTAGCCGATACATTCAGACATGGGACTTCCTGCTTCAACCAGAAAACCACATAATTAAACCATTAACTCAGAAACAACTGCCTTTGTAGATATGAAGAATCTCATGGAGCAAGGAAATGTGAACGAAAGTCAGGGGGAATGGACTGATGGAACAATAATCTCGCATTTGTGAGAAGATCTTTACGGAGAATGGAGATCAGGGAAGATTAAGTAGTGGCGATGAAGCAAATAATGGAAGCTTTAACTAGTCGATAGACAGAGATCGACCGACAGATAAATAAATATAGACAGTCAGACACACAAACAACGGGCAGACAGACCCAAAGACAGACAGACAGACACACTGGCAGGCAGGTCTCAGGCAGACAGATAGATAGATAGCTAGATAGATAGATAGATATATTATGGATAGATAGACAGATAGATTATAGATAGATAGATAGATAGATAGATAGATAGATAGATAGATAGATAGATAGATAGATAGATAGATAGATAGATAGATAGATAGATAGATAGATAGATAGATAGATAGATAGATAGATAGATAGATAGATAGAACCAATACAATACACAAACAATGACAAATACTCAACTTACAACTACAACAACTGAGGACAGGCACGCTCCAAGCATTTAAACACATACAAACACAATCAAACCCCAAACATAAATACCCGCCTGCGACCGGAATTGTATCTTAAGAAACCCCTTACATAACACTCCCCTAGCAATCTTCCTCTATTTACGCCTGGCCTTCCGGGAAAATGGATTGTTTACAAACACAGCCTTGTCAACGTAAACTCTCGCCGTAACAGCTCTTGTACGCGCCTCAAACATTTATCACCCTTGACCCCTCAGTAAAATGAAACAAGAGGGTTTGGCCTGTGAGCAGAGATTGGTTCACTTGCATTTAGGAATGTGTCACAAAATATACTAGAAATAGAAGTTTGCGCAGCATAAATTCTGTGTTTGACCATTTCTTGTTTCAGGAAAGAGTTTTGTTCAGAGCTGCGTTTTCGTAGGCATGGAAACGAAAACGCTAAATGGAAACGGCGAAAATCCATCAAACAGTACAAAGAAAGAATACTTCCATGGGTAAGGAAATGGGAAATGAAACCATTTTTTTTCCATTAAATTTTCACTACTTGATGGGTTTTTGACGTCTCCGTTTCCGTACAGTCTGTTTTCGGTGTGAGACATGGTGTTTTTTTTTTTTTTTTTCTCTATGGAGTCATAAGGGACCTTGCCTATTGGCAAAATTAAAACGACTTTATCTCACTTGGTTGGTGACAGTCAAAACTGTCTTGAGTTAGCCGACAGAGAGACCTCGCCCACTGAGTGAGTCAAAACACATCCCAGAACAGACTTGACTCAATGGGCTCATAGCCTAAGAGCATAAGCCTGTCTTCCCTTTCAAAATCCCACACTGAAACTAGTGAAACGTTGTATATCCAAAAACACTCTCATTCGTCATTGTAGTCTAACACTAACAGCAGTTTTCGGTGAAAGATACACAAGATACTGGCGACATGATCTCGATCCTGTTTCACACCTTTTACTTGTCTAATGAAATTATCGTAACTTACAGAAACAAAAATGTTCTTCACCTCAAGATCAGTTATCACTTTCCAAATATTAGCTGAATTTTGACTTGAAACTGATGGCATATACTCTAGTATCATTTGACAGCTAGTCAAAGTGGAAAACACGCTCAAGACATCTGACTAGGGTGGACCTCTTATGCATAACTATAAAACCTCTAGCAAAAGTTTGCATCTGCTTACATACCCCCCCCCCCCCCCAAGCTGCTGTCAAATACTCATATACTGTACCGCACCCAAGGTGCCAGCTTCTTCGGTATTACTACTTTACAGTCAAGGAATTGTGAGTATACTCACGTACAGGGCTCGTGATAGTGCCGACCAGGTTATGTTATCAGCAAAGATCTAACGAAAACAGTTAAACACGAGTGCTTAACGCTGTCGGCAATACTCACGAGGAATTCAGTGCGCGTAGGTAATGCAAAATGCCGCAAGTCAGGGTTTCTTTCTTCCTGGTAACCTTGGGGTTGTTTTGGCATTTGGTAATAATTTTCCAAACCAGCTTTTGACATATATTTTAAATGTGTAAAATGTGTAATTTTAAGGGTAAGTGTGTGTATGTGTATATGTGAGAGAGAGAGACACACACACACAGAAATAGAGAGAGACACACACTCACAGATGGAGACAGAGAAGGAGAGACAAAGAAAGAAAGACGTAATAAAGAAAGAGAGAAAGAGAGAGAGAGAGAGAGAGAGGGAGAGGAAAGAGAGAGAGAGGGGAGAGGGGGAGAGAGAGGGAGAAAGAGGGAAAGGGAGATGGTAGAGGAGAGAGAGAGGGAGGGAGAGAGAGAGAGAGGGAGGGAGAGGGAGAGAGAGAAGGAGAGAGGGGGGAGAGAGAGAAGGAGAAAGAGGGAGAGAGAGAGAGTGAGTTTTACTGCAGGTCAATAGATTGAGTGTGGTTTTTATATATAATCTATACAAGTAAGAAAGGGGGCAAGTGGCAAATTGAAAAAAAAAAATTATGCTGACTTGAAAATCAAAGCGTACTAAATAGTGGCCTTTGACCTAATTAGTGTCTTCAGATTCTTCTTCAGAATTCGGCATTGAACAGTGACCCATTTTACACTACCACATCGCTACTATCGAATAGCAGCTTCCGGTCAATAATGTCGAAAGTCCAGGCGCCCTTGTGTTAAAACACTACAGATGAAAACCACAGTTAGCCTAACTTGAAGTAATCTCGACTTAAAAAAACTTCACTTTCTCAATGGTATGAATTTTACACTTCTAGTGCGTCTGCCAGGGCTGAACAACTGCTCAAGGTCAAGTTTACGTTTACGCTTTTATTGATGAATGAACCTGAGCTAGCAATTTTTGACGGCAAAACGTGAGAAGACAAACAACAACAAAAAAAAAAAAGGTACCGTGCCCTGCTCTCTTGGGTTACTGCCAACAAAGGAAGCAATACAAAGAATGTCAGAATGGAAAACGATCGGAGTCAAACTTTTCACTTAAACGAAGAAAAAGTACATTCAACTTTCAAATGGCTCTCGTTGATTCATTGTATGGTTTATAACAAATGTATGCGTTTCTCTGGGTTGTAATAGTTTTTCACTTTGACATTCCCTGACAGGAAACTTTAGCACTAGATCTAGGCCTACATGGGATTTGGTCAATTAAAATGGGCTCTGATCCTTTTCCCACTGCGATCTCCCCAATTGTAAACAAAGCATAGAACAAACCATAATTTAGACTCATTGTTCTTCAGCAAATACGTGGAAACGTCACAGCACAACATTTAGTACATCATAATCACCACTATCAACAACAACAATAACCAAAACAACAACAACAACCAAAGTTCACGATAATAATTATGCCCTAGTTTCTTGCTTCATAGCTCTCTGGAATTTACGGGTTATAAATTTGCTTCTGAATGAGAAGCAGGGAAAGGCGTACTGCAATGTCATGAAGTTTCTCTTTCATTAACCACAGAATGATTTAGTGTTTATGTAAAGCCCACAGCTTGTCACACACACTTCACACACAAACGATTTACGCGTAAAGCCAGCCATTTTCCGAAGGTTGGAATCACTCCTGGGAAATAACATTACCACCACGGGCTAAGCTTAATTTAGATAGAGGCTTTTGGGGTCTTGTAGCAAAACTACTCACGGCAGGTCTTTTGTAACCAACTTGTGGTCAATTAAAAAAAAAAAAAGCTACCGTGGCCCTGTCGCGAAGAAAAAGACTGCAGTGACTAATAAGCTAAATCTATTCCTAATCCCAACTCTAGCCATAATCCTTAAACTTTCCAAAAACAAAAATTTAGCGTGCAAACAAAGCCCTAGTTCCAACCAGGCGGTTCAAACTGAAACCGTCATTCAGTTCAATTTCTTCAGGGTTTTTGAACTTAAGGTTAATGGCGATAGCCAATCAGAGATCACATTTCCCAAACGCTGACCCCAACACGTCCGCTGAGATGAGAATCAGAAAGCCAGTTGTAGCCTTGAGGCCAGACGAAGGAAAACAGTACGTTTGTCTGTGATGTGCAACATGTGGCTGGCCAGCTACACGTGCATGACCACCGTGAGTAGTCTCCATATAGTGCAAGTAGCCTGTGGTAAGCACTCAACCATTGACAACATGATACATGTATATGATTATCATAACTTCGTTTGTTTCAAAGCCCTGCACTGCAGAAATGGACGACCGAAAAAATATGGGCAAATAATAATAATAATACAAAGACTTTGCTTTTTTTAATGTACCTTATCTGCCTACATTCAGTAAACTATCACACAATCAATCAACAACGATCACAAACAAGAATGAAACAAAGAGCTCTACCGACTCTCCAGCATAGAACCTCCCATACCATACAGTATAACACATCCAGCTGCTGGAAGGATACCTTGATACCTTGGATGTATACATTCTACATTATCTGATGTCCCGAAAGAATAATGGAATTTCCGACAACAATTCCGTGAACAGGTAGTCTGGTGATCCCGGCCAAAACTGACAGAAACATTATTTTTCCCAACTACCGTGCCATTGTGCAATGTTTTATATCTTTCTAGCCGAGAAGTTTCTACTTACCTGTCCGGGAGCAACAGTTTATCACCCCTAAAACTAAAAAAAAACAACAACAACAACAAGAGGAGGTTTTGTTCTATCTATATCTATCCTCACCTTAAAACAAACAAGATTTCTTGTCACCAACACATGACATACATTCTGCCATAGTTTTTATACATTTCCAACAGAGAAGCTACAATAGACTTTGTTAGCAGAAAGAATTTCTCACTTTAAAACAAGGAGGATGTTTTTGTTTCACCATGCCGGAACTATCCCCCCCCCCCCCTCCTCCTTAACACAAACAAGATTTCTTGTCACAAATTCGTCACTCACATTCTGTACTATATTTTTTTTTATTTTAAATTTGCACTTCCAAGCTCGAGGCTCCTAATTTGTCAATAGTAACTTTAACAACGCTTTCTCACTTTTCAACAAAGAAAATTTTTCAGCACTATCTCCGCCTTAACACAAACATTAGTTTTTGTCACAAACTCGTCACTTACATTCTGCAAATGCGTTATTGTTGTTGTGTTTTTTTGGCACTTCCAACCACGAGGCTCCAAATTTGCTGGTAGTGAGTGACTTTAATACTTTCTCTATTTTAAGCAAAGGAAATGTTTTGCTTTTATTTTACCATGCGATCTCTACCGTAACACAAGCAAGATTTCTTGTCACAAACTTGTCACTTTAATTCCTCGATATTTCTTTGCACTTTCAATCGCGCCGCTCCTTATTGGTTGACAGCCAAAAGACATATTGTTTTTACTTTACCGCACTATCCCTACCTTGAAACAAAGATTTCTTGTCACGAACTATTTATTTGCATTAGCAGTATTTTCTTTTATGCACTTCCCACAGAGAAGTTTTTTCTCAGAAATTCCTACCGGTACCTGTTGTTGGTAACAACACTTTCTCACTTTCAAACAAAGGAGTTTACTTTACCGCACTGTCTCTACCTCAAGACAAACAAGATTTCTTGTCACAAGCTCTTTACTTACCTCAGCATCAAAGAGAGTTCTATTGCCTATTTACAAATCACCCATCCGTGGGAAGCTGACCGTCCGGGAATGAAATGCCTACACGAGCGACATAGAACGGCAGACAAATCTCGCTCACGTCTCTCCCTTCAGTCTCCCTCACCCTAGCACGCAAATTACAGCGCTGAGAGCGTGCGTTGGTGAGTACTGCTCATGCCGGAGGTTTGAGTTAAAACTGCTGTCTGGGAACTCTGATGAGCAAGGGAGGTGTTTTATGTGGGGCCTCAACTATGTTTAACTGCTTGGTATGCGAGTCTAGCTTTGTGTATGTGAGCGAGTGTGTGTGCGTGTGTGTGTATGTGCGCGTGTGTATGTGAGTGAGTGTATGTGCGTGTGTATGTGCGTGTGTATGTGGTATGTGCCTGTGTGTATGTGAGCGAGTGTATGTGCGGTGTATGTGGTATGTGCGTGTGTTTATGTGAGCGAGTGTATGTACGTATGTATGAGGTATGTGCGTGTGTATATGTGAGCTAGTGTATGTGAGTGTGAATATGGTATGTGCGTGTGTGTATGTGAGCGAGTGTATGTGCGTGTGTATGTGGTATGTGCGTGTGTGTATGTGAGCGAGTGTATGTACGTATGTATGTGATATGTGCGTGTGTATATGTGAGCGAGTGTATGTGAGTGTGAATATGGTACGAGTGTATGTGCGTGTGTATGTGGTATGTGCGTGTGTGTATGTGAGCGAGTGTATGTGCGTGTGTATGTGGTATGTGCGTGTGTATATGTGAGCGAGTGTATGTGCGTGTGTATGTGGTGCTTGCGTGTGTATATGTGATCGAGTGTATGTGCGTGTGTATATGTGATCGAGTGTATGTGCGTGTGTATGTGGTGCTTGCGTGTGTGTATGGTGTGTGTGCATGTGTGAAATGGATGAGGAGAAATGACGACAAAAGTAAAGAGAAATATTTTTCCCGGTTTGGGGGGGGGGGCAGGGGAGAGGTTTAAGGAATTTATGAATTTGCGTCGCAGTGTAGTTCAGTATATGGCACCCATTTGCACGTTGGATGGCCCGGGGGGGGGGGGGGTAAAATGATGTAGCCTTATGTAAGGGAAGGGGGAAGTTAGAAGCAATGGATAACAAGATGGACAGAAAGGCAAAAGTTAACGCATTTATTAAAACTTTTGAAGTTCAAAGCAATAGAGACGCTCTTTTGTAAAAAAAATAAATAAAATAATAATTAAAAAAAAAAATGAAAAAAAGTCTTGAAAGATCCGTGTGTATGACTATGTGCACGTATGTTCAGAAGAGATGGTCGTAAGTAAGGATCGTGTGACTATATATGTCGTTATTGGCCATCACAATGAGAGTTCACAATGAATACTGCAAAAACGCCAACAGATTACCAGGAAAGCAGACAGAAGATCGTTTTTGCCCTCCTCAACTCGCCGCAACAAGGCATTATAGCTAGATAGAGATGTGCGCCATTCCACTGTGGTTCCTTACCATGTCACTTCATGTATGCCTGTTATTGAGTTTGAGTTATGATATACATATTATGTGCTTAGGGAATGATGCGTAAGATAAGATGGTATGCTATGTATCTACTCTTAAACGTTCCGTGCAAAAGAATTTTCCTCATATGAGAATAGAGTAAGTCTTATGTTATCCTATCTTAAAATTTTATCCTGAACGTAAAGGGGGATTCAAACTGCGAACAGAGCAGAGCAGTTCGAAATCAGCCAACTTTATTTTGTGCTCGTTCTGTTCGACATTGGGAGATTGTATAGATCTAAGCCTGCTCATCAAGTGACAACTGTTTAGCCACTTCAGTGTGCAGTGGCGGAGACATGCTTGAGTGCTCTGCTCTGTTGAGCTCACAGTCTGAACACACACGTATTCTGCTCTGCTCTCTTCAGCTCACAGTCTGAACACATACGTATTCTGCTCTGCCCTGCTCAGCTCACAGTCTGAACACACACGTATTCTGCTCTGCTCATGGCTCAGCTCACAGCCTGAACACACACGTATTCTGCTCTGCTCAGCTCACAATCTGAACACACACGCATTCTGCTCTGCTTTACTTTGCTGTGCTGGGAATCTGTAAGAACCCTAAGGACATCTAAACAGCTGAAGTAACCTGAGACATCTCGCATTGGGTAAAGAGCTATAACCAATAGGTCACTGCGCTAATGCCTCATTATACATTAAAATGTGTGCATTCCTTCCTCTCCAACCCTCAACTAATTCACTGAATATAAGACAGTACGTATTTATTGATCGGTACCTGTTTCTCTGTGCGTGTATACTTGTGCGTCTGTCAGACTGTGCCTCTCTGCCTGAAGCATACTTTATCTGTAGTAGTACTAAAGTGAATGAGACTGAGACATGCAATTCGCCGACTTCCTTTTTCTCATTCGGCTCACGAATGAAATGCACATGTCGGCGTGCATCTTTTGCCCGCGTGAGTGACTCTCACCTCCTCCCCCCCCGTCCTCACTACACACACATACTCATAAAGACAAGTTCCATTCGCCTCTTTCTTTCTTCATGGCAATGCATGCGCCTTTAATCAAGTTCCATGTGAGTTTGTTATTTATGTTCTCCTCTGTCTATCTTTCCTTCTCTTTTCCCCCTATCCGTTTTTTTTTCTCTGTTCTTCTTTCCTTCCTTCTCTTGCATGACATTCTTGACACTTTAAGTGTTTCATTCTCCTTCTCTCTCTCTCTTTCTCTGCTTTTCTTTTCTTCTGTCTCTTGCATGTCATTCTTCACACTTTGCCTAAGTGTTTCTTTTTCCGTCTCTCTCTCTCTTTCTTTCTCCGTTTTTCTTTCTTTCCTTCTCATGCATGACATTCTCCATACTTTAAGTGTTTCTCTCTCTCTCTGTCTGTCTCTCTCCCTCTGTCACACATACCACTTCACTCTGTATATTTGTACAATAGGGGTGAAAAATGCCCCCATGTTCATATTTGTTATTCTTCCAGGCAGAGAGAAGGAAAAATGGAAAAAAAATGTTGCTATCATGTGACCTGAGAAAAAAACAACAACCCATGACAAACGTCTCACGTCCAGAGGAATGTGTGGCATTTTAAAAGAGGTGTTCAACCAGGGCACAGATAGGTATGTGAGGGTATAGAGCGCGTGGGTTACGTTGTTCGTCTCCGCTTGTGTTTGATAGTGTGTGTCTGATTTAGTTTTGGATATTATGTAATACATGTATGTGTATCTATGTGCTTTGGATGTGTGCTTATGTGTATGTCAAAGAGGGTCAGACTCATGTACATTAATACAATCTTATACAGGCATGTGTATGTTGTCACTATGCGCTTTTTTATGTGTGCGTCAACAGGAATCACACGCACGTGAATTATTGTGTGCAAATATATGTGTACTGTGAGTAAGATTATACAATTGTCTGACAACGGAGACAGAAGCACATGAGGTATTATATATAATTATTTATATAAATATAATAATCAACGGGGCATAAGTTTGCCCACATTATAAAGTTTCGCATTAATGAGAGTCAAAATGAGTATGTGTGTGAGTATGCCAATGATACCGTATAAGCAAAATGCATTTTTGCATTAATCTGTGTATTGCTGAATTTCTGTTCATGTGCGTGTTCAAGTAATATTGTGTGTAAATAACATACCGTGGCGTATCTAGGGTGGGACAGTTGAAGGAGGGTCGGGTTTACATGTAAATTTTAAAGAACTTGGTTTTCCAGGGGGGCCAACAACTTTAGATACGCCCATGAACGCGTGTATGTGTATGCACCTAAACGTTAGTATCTCATGCTGTTTCATAAAAATGTAAATAAATGGTATACATGTATTAAGATGTTTATTTTATATTTATATTAGTAGACCAAAGATATAAACAAAGCAGTGTAAATGTTATAAATACACATTCCTACTCTGTGACTTCAAAGTGTCTTATGATCCTATCTACGTGAGTAAACAGTTTTAACATCGGCCATCGGTGTGTTTGTCAACGCTGTCAGACAGAAATTAATGGATGAAGTGGAAGATGGCGATGTAGTGGTGACAGATGCGAAAAAAGTAGCTGAGTGAGCAATGGTAGCAGTTTCAAGTAGAGAATGTGTGTCTGCAACAAATCAGTACCTGTGGATGTAGTTGTCTCTTGCTTCACACTTTACAGGACTTTTTGTGGTATAATGGTTATGAAGATTAAAATTGAGGGGGATAGAATTAGAAGGGATCAAAGTGCCATTTGCTTGTTTTTGAGAAAAAGCAAAAAAAAAAAAAAAAAAAAAATCATTTCAGTATAAATTAATCGAATTTAATAAACGTTTGCAAAGCTGACATCAACTCTCCAGTAATCATTAAAATTTTAAATTCGATTGCTTTATACTGAAATAATGTTTTTGCTTTTTTTTTCTCAAAAGTAGTTAAATGGCCCTTCATATTCTAAACCTCCCAATTGTAGTAAAAGTCATTAGGCAGAGGAGTAATAACAAAAAAAAAAAAAAAGGTAGCAATAGATGAAGAAGTACGTTTACAAGTCGTTAAATATAAACATTGGTCATCGCAGCTACATCCACTGTAACTGCCGTCATCATCACCACCCCATTCCCACTGCCATCACTATTATCACTAATGCTACAACACCAGCGGCAACACAATAACAATAACAACGACAACAATTACAACAACAATAAATACTACTACTACCACGGTATCGTCATCATCATCGCCATCATAACTACCACCCCTATAGCCACTACTTAGTCCATCAGTATTATGTGATCACTGATGCTATTATAACCACTACTACTACTACTACTACTACTACTACTACAATCATCACCACCACCAAAAACTACCACTTCAGCGCCGCTACTAAATCTATTAAGTTAACACTACCACTACGATTAATATCACTTCGTTAACTGCTCTCAACTTGCACACAGCAATAAACTCAGTACAGAAAGGGGAACAGAGGATGATGGAGTGTAAAGTAAAACGAACATTATTTTTTTTAAAAATCAACACATAGTCTTTACCAGCAAACCTACGCGATGGTTGGGGCACTGGGGCGCGGTTCTTGCTGTGAGGACTGTGAGTGTAGTACGCTAGGGCGTGACTCGTGTGTGTCGGTGAGCGGGAAACCTTTCTCTCGTGGGGTGAGGGAGGAGGGTGGAATTTGTGAGAGGTTGAAATAACACAGAGGAAAACGGCAAATGTGAACGATTAGGACTGGGAGGGTAGGTGCACAGGGTGGGATGATGTGAGCATGGGGATGGGGGAGAGAGAGAGAAAAAGGAGAAACTGTTTTAATTTTTTTTGAGGGTGAGCAAATAACGTCAATTGCATGACTGAGCTGTCGCAGTGACGCGCATGTTTGTTATACAGGGGTGAGTGTGTTATGCGTGAATGCTTAAGGAGACCAGATGAATGCTTACCTTTGGGCATGCCTAGGGCGACATTGAAAGGGCATATTTATGCAGGGAGGGAGAGGGTAGGGAGGAAAGAGACACACAGAGAAAAACAAAGATGATAAGTTATGCAGGGTGGGTGGTGGGTGGGGCACACACAAATATAAATTATAAAATTTTAATAAGATAATATACAACTGAGGTTTACGTGCAAGAAGAAAGGAGGAAGGATATGAGCCAAACAAACAGACAGACAGACAGATTGATAGAAATAGATAGACAGATAGATAGATAGATAGATAGATAGATAGATAGATAGATAGATAAATAGATAGATAGACAGATAGATAGATAGATAGATAGATAGATAGATAAATAGATAGATAGATAAATAGATAGACAGATAGATAGATAGATAAATAGATAAATAGATAGATAGATAGATAGATAGATAGATAGATAGATAGATAGATAGATAGATAGATAGATAGATAGATAGATAGATAGATAGATAGATAGATAGATAGATGGATAGAGGGAGGGAGGGACGGTCGGACGGACGGACAGACAGACAGACAGACAGACAGACAGACAGACAGACAGACAGACAGACAGACAGACAGACAGAGAGAGAGAGAGAGAGATAGATAGATAGATAGATAGATAGATAGATAGATAGATAGATAGATAGATAGATAGAAGGGTGAGGAGTTGAGGAGAGAAAGAAAGCGAGAAAGAGAGAGAGAGAGAGAGAGAGAGAGAGACAGAGACAGAGAGAGAGAGAGAGAGAGAGAGAGAGAGAGACAGAGAGACAGAGAGACAAACGACATAGGCTACCTATCTGGTGAAACAGCCAAACGGTTCATGCAAAATATCAAGAATATACCAGTCTAATAGCCATGCGCTGGTACAGAGCTATATATTATTATTTATGTACGTATGTTTGTGTGTGTGTGTGTGTGGGGAGGGGGGTTGCGGGTTGATGCCAAAAGTTCGAAAACTGTACATATTGGGGGAGGGGGAGGGGGGTCTGACATTGCTAACATCGAGAATACGCACTTTATGCATGGCCCCAAGTGGTGTAAAAATGGGGGGGGGGGGCATGGATATCTCGTCTTGCATAAAATAACAGTAAAAAAAAACAAATATTGTCATAAAGAACAAGACTCCCCACACCCCTCCCAACCCCGTACCTGAGAAAACCTGAGACAACTTGGTCGAAACGGCAGAACTTTCCTGTCCGTCGGTTCTTTGTCTTGAAGAACTGCACCAAGGGAGGTAAGGAAATGATCACTTACATCCAATTTCTTTATCGTCGTACCCAGCTGAGTTATCGTTCTTTAGCTTACTGCCAATTTGATTAACGGCCACTGAGATAATTAAACTTTCTCACCGACTCTGTTATGTTTTTCATTCATTCTACGTTAAAAAAATATTTAGTATAGTCGAACACACATACAATAAAAGTGACTGTGGGCCGAATACTCTCGTGTGTGTAGGCCTACTCATTTTGTTGAATATGAGAGAGTAATGATATTATTTGTGTTTCACCGGGAAACGTTCAGTGGATGTGAATAATAATATGGGTAGGAATAAAGCAGAAAGGCAAATTAAAATAAAATTAAATATGCAAATGTGTGCAGAAGCATAGAAGTCGGGCAAAGGAAATGGTTTACAAAGTAGTAGAATCTACATAAAATGGCGAGTTAGACGAGCAGGCCTACTGACAGACAGACAGACATATAGACAGACAGACAGACAGCCAGACAGACATACATACAGTCATACAGACAGGTGAATGGATGGATGACTACATGGACAGAAAGGTAGCTAGAAAGATACATAAACAGACAGATAGATAGAAAGATAGATAGATAAGATAGATAGATAGGTACATAGATAGATAGATGATAAATAAATAGGTAGATAGACAGGCAGACAGACAGACAGGCAGGTGAATGGATGGATGACTACATAGACAGAAAGGTAGGAAGAAAGATAGATAGATAGATAGATAGATAGATAGATAGATAGATAGATAGATAGATAGATAGATAGATAGATAGATAGATAGATGGATGGATGGATGGATGGATGGATGGATGGATGGATGGACGGACGGACGGACGGACGGACGGACGGACGGACGGACGGACGGACAGACAGACAGACAGACAGACAGATAGATAGATAGACGGACAGACAGACAGAGACAGACAGACAGACAGACAGACAGATAGCTAGATAGATAGATAGATAGATAGATAGATAGATAGATAGATAGATAGATAGATAGATAGATAGATAGATAGATAGATAGATAGATAGATACAAAGACTATCTACAACTGTGCTAATTACAGTAATACCTATCACCACACGGAGAAATTTCAATATTCCCCCAGGAAAAGAACTGATACTTATTCAGTCTTCAGTATGTCGAGCACCAGCGTCTCAAGACGCACGAACGACTCAGGCAGAAAAGGAGGAGCACTCCAAGAAATGGCAGCCTGCTTAGTGTGTGAGTACTAGTGTGCGGATCAACAAAGCGGCAGCCGTGTGACTTGTTATTTTTTACTTTTTTTTTCTTAAAGGTGGCGGGTGGACGGTAGGGGTGGGGTTGGAGAGGCGGAGGTTGACCCTTGGGAATGGTGTGCACGTCTGTGTTCTTGGAGAATGGGGTGTTAAATTCTAGAGAGAGAGAAAGAGAGAGAGAGAGAGAGAGAGAGAGAGAGAGAGAGAGAGAGAGAGAGAGAGAGAGAGGTGGACCACGAGAGAAACAAGGACGGATAAACAAAACGGAAGGAAATACAACTGGGGACGGAGGAGAGAGAGGGGATGGAGAGGACTGGGGGTGCAGAGGTCAGAGGTAAAGGCTATGTAGATCATAGCGATTTCTAGCCCCAGCTGAAGGAGTCGACAGTTTCAGGTAGGATTCCCTAGATAAGCCTGATAGACCCAGCGCCGAGCTGATTTAGCCCTCAATCTTCCAGAAATTTCCCACAGCTCCTCGCTCGATGGTTTTCAGTCCCTGGCATGTGGACCACCCAAAGTTTTCCGCAGTGTGTGGGCAGTGCCGGAGTAAGGTATGGGCTGTATGGGCAGCAGTCCAGGGGCCTCTGCCAGCTGAGGGCCTCCAGAGATGAAGAGAAAACATAAATATCTTTACCTTGCTTTAATTTTTATTGCAGGTCGTTCCCATAAAACAAATAGCATCGCTTTTATGAAAACGTTGGCAGGTATATAATTTTAAAAAAAGGAAGTTTTGATTTTAATTTTGTTTAGCCCTGACAAATAAATTTTACATTTCAAAAACTTACTTTAGTCTGAAAATATCACAAGATCTCTTCTCTTTTTGTTGAGTTACACTTGCAGGCCTGATGTTGACATTCTGTTGCAGAAGTTGAATAATAATCAGAAATTTGTGCTTTTATTAATAATAACCAGAAGGCTCAGAGATTCTGTCGCCCAGGGGCCTACAATATCATAATCCGGTCCTGTGTGGGTGAAAGCCAACTCTCATAAGAATGACAAAATGACGTTCAGAGGACTTTGAATATAAGATTCAGAGCTTTATCAAAGAAAGGTATCAGCGCATATATTTACGGATCATATTTAAACCTCGATTAACGCACACAGACAAGTATCCAATATCGGTATCAGTACCTCATCACAGAGAGGTTTCAATAGGTAACGCATTCGGCCCACAAATTTAAACGTGTGTGTGGAGATTTTTCTTTTTCAGTGCATTTACATTGTCTTGTCTTGGTTTGCTCTTTCTTCTTCTTCTTGCTCTTGTCATCGTAATGCCTTTATAGCCCTCAAAAGGGCCCCAAGCAGGCTGTCTTCTTCTGCGCTGGTCTGGTGGACTTTGACTAGTGCAGAGAGACAAACATCCATAGTGCTGGTAAGTCTTTCGAAGTGTTAGTTATTACCTGGTCGTAAACGAACGACACGTTCTGGGGCCCTTCACATTAAATGTATTGTCATGATCTATTCAGATTGAAACGAGCCATTTTAACATTAAGCCCTCTCTACTGTAAGATGATGTGTGAAAATTGCACATTACAGCATATAAAAAAAATTTTTTCGCGTGAAATGTTGAAATTCAACAAGAACATGAAGGTACCGACCCAGACAATGTACATGTAGTATGTATATGGCTAGTTAATGAAATGAATGTAGTAATTTAACGTACATAATCTCATATATTTAATATCCCTTACGGTTTTTAGTTACACACATTAACATTTATTTTTCTCCTTCATGGTTTGGGGATTTATTGACGGTAAAGTTTCAGGAACAAGATGATCGGCTTTTTTAATAATATTTTTTGGTGAGGTGATTGGAGTGGTGCTGGGGATGGGGTGGGCCGGGAGAAGGAAAATTGAGTGCAAAGCAAAATCGTGCCTCAAAGATTATTTCATCTTGTTCCAATTTCTCATAGTTTCTTAGAAAAGTCAAGGTTTCCATGGGGAAGTTCGTATAATATGTGTGGTGATTTAGAAGATGCCATTTCTGTAACCCTTGATAAAGGGAATACGCTAAGTAGTTCGACCTTCTATCTGTTTTAAACCTTGAAATCATATTTATGTTTTAAATTAAGTTATCGATATTCATTTACAGTCACTACACCACCGGAAGTGCTCACACACAAAATTATTAAAAATATTGAAGCGTTTAATGCCTTTAGACAAGAGGTGTATTCAAGGTGTATCTATGTGCAAAATGACGCAGGTAAAATAGTTATTAAATTTTAAACCGCTAAGAACTTCCTGCACTTACATTAAACATGACATGTTTAATATAAACATCAAGGAGTGGGAGGGGAAACAGGTATTTTCATTAGGAAGTAAAAAAACGCTCTCTAGACAAATGAAAATGTAAATGGACAATAGTGTCCAGATTTATTACAGGGCCATAAAGAAATATTTGTTCGCATCGGAAAGGCAGGAGCAGCATTCGGCAGAATATCAAACATGGGGAACGCTAAGAATATAAACTTCTGGCTGCAAAAACGAACATCTATAAGACGATAGTAGTATTCATATTGCTATATATAGTAGGGAAATATGGCAATCTATGCTCAAGATGTGAGAGGGTTAGAACGCTTTCCATCGGCTTTGCTTGAGACACATCCTGAAATGTACTGAGACGGCGTCACAAATGAAGAAGTAATCAAAAGATCCAATTAAAAAGAGATCACACAGATCGTACAATGGAGTGGACTTAAGTAGGCTGGGCATTTACTGGGCATAGGAAACACCAAAGTTCACTACGGGGTCATAAAATGGACACCAACAAGCAACAGAAAAATGGGAAGACCACAAAATCATACAGAGAAGCAAAATAGAAAAATATCATTTTTACAACAAGGCATCCATTGGTAAGGAAGCACAGGGGCTTGAATATCTGGCCTTTGTGAATCACATTAACAAGTTAAACAACAAACAAATAAACAAAACGTAAAATAAACTGTAAGGTCGTCAGTGCAAGGGCACGAAATTAAAATGCGAAAAAAAAAAAGAAGACAATTTGCGCCATGTGGCCAAACTGAGTTTCTTTGCACAGTGACTTTCTTGTTTTTCTCCCACCACCGGATCCTGCGCACTTTTGCAACTGTGGCGCGCACACAGGAGAGTTTGTTTGGTGAACACTCACTTTTGAATGTTTTGAATGGCTTACGGAACGAATAGTGTTCATTCATTTCTCGAAATCCACTTCCATTGACATTTACGCAAACTGGGATGACGACATCCGTTAGCGAAATTGTTCGAAAAGGATCGCTTTTTTCATAATTGTGAAAAAAAAATTTTTTCTACTATTTTTTTCAATTCACCGTTTCCATATGGCAAAACAAGAAGGCTGTCATGATGACCCATAAACCTTTTAGGACGCTCACGCCAAATCTGATGTCTGTTACAGTCACAGTTTGTCCGGAGAAGTGACGCATATAACATATTATCTAAGTCTTCAAATAGGTAATAGATAGGTGTGCAAAGTGTGGCATAGTTAGGCTTCATCTTTAGATTGAGGGCACTCACTGACACAAAAACTGAAAACCGCTGTATCGCTCATATCGCAAGCTCAACGGGTATTTCCAAAATATTTTGTGTTTGGTCTAACATTTGTGTGCGCTGTCCAAAGCACGGTTCCTGCCTCTTTCTTCCCCCAGAGTAGTGTACCTGCCTCTGTACACAGACTAATGGGTTCAAACGACTACTGGGAGGCACTCAGCGGTCTCAAATATCAACACTCCCGTCTTCTCTCTCATTTCCTGCTTCTTTTCCTCCTCATTAAAAGTCAAAACGGCTTCAGTGCTTGTATGCTGACTTGTTTATGAACGAGTGGCAATTTCATCATTGTTATTATTACTGTTATCATCATTATTATTTCTGTCGTATTATTTGGCTTTAATATCTAATTCCATCTCTGTAGTCGTTTTAGCTCACACATGTTTCGAGCCAATAGCAGAAATGAAAAAAAAAAAATGTATGCCGTCTCCTGAAATTATATATATATATATTTGGTTTTGATTCGCGCTGTTTTGTCAATTGAGAATGGAGTTTGAAATCAAGTTCATCATGTCCACGCCCCTTGCAAAATCATCATAAACACACCAAGTAGACTAAATTATTATACAATATGGCATTTGGTTTAATTAATGGTGTCACGCCGATATAGCATAATGCGTCTGGATCTTTCAAAAAATTATTTCCGTCGATCCTAGAAACATTTTGTATCCACATTCATCCCCGTGTGTTTTTTGAAGGCAAACTGACCATTTGTTATAATTAATCTCACAGGGGGCTAACAAGTAATACATGATTTGCTGGAGGAAATTCGAATCGCGTTAAAAATGATGCAAAGCTAGCGGGCAGAAAGAGAGGGGGGAGAGTAGGGAGGATAATAAAAGAAATCTGACAAAGGATGGAAGAATGAAAGAATGAGAGACGGAGAAAGAAGGAAAGCCGGGGGGTGGGGGGGGGGGATAATTATGATAACATCTTAAAGAAGGGAGAAAAAAAAAGACCTCTCCTTAGCTCACCCTATCCCTACCCCTATATCTCCGCCCCTCACCCACCACATCCCATCCCCCATGGGCCAGCCTAACAAACTGAAACCAGACACACTAGGCAGAGGTACAGCACTGGCACCCCCAGGTAACTGGCAGTCCCAGGCCAGGGACCAAACGTTATGCTTGCCGACGCCACAAGATTGATGTGCAGGCCGGAGGCAGCTACTCGCGGCATCTGAAACAGCAGGGTCGGCCCGGCGCTCACGCCGAAAGCCGTACGAGAAAAAAAAAATTGAGGTTTGTCACCAGCCGTTCATACCTCCTGGTCTTAGGCTGAGGGGTTTTCGTACCCTTTTCACACCCACAGAGAGAGAGAGAGAGAGAGAGAGAGAGGGGGGGGGAGGAAGAAAGAGAACACAGACAGTTAGAGAGACAGGAAGAGAGAGACAGACAAACAGAGAAAAGAGAGAGCAAGAGGGCACAGAAAGTGAGAGAGACAAAAAGAGAGAGAGAGAAAGAGAGAGATAGATAGATAGATAGAGAGAGAGAGAGAGAGAGAGAGAAAAGAGAGAGAGAAAGAGATAGATAGATAGATAAAAAAAAAGAGAGAGAGAGAGAGAGAGAGAGAGAGAGAGGGGGGGGGATACATCACGGCACTGCCAATTTTAAATTTGACTTGAAAGTCTTAACAAATTATTACACTGCTGCTACTACTACAGTAACTGTTACTACTACTACTACTACTACTACTACTATATGTATTACTACTACTACTACTACTACTACTACCACTACTGTTACAACTACTGCTATAATGATATTAATCACTTTTTATTACTACGTGTATTCTGTTGCCGTGCCCCGGTTGAAAACCTCTGACTCAAGTTGTAGCGCTATCTGAAGTACACCTGTCTGCAGACTGTTTATTTAACATAATGCTACGTGCTATAAAATAATACTGAAAGGCTAAACTAATGTCAAGCGTGAATTATTACGCGATGCATAGCGTCACATAGGGGAAGCTAATCAGTCCAGGACTCAAACATAAGTGGATTATGGTTCTTGACAGTCTTAACACATCTGTCAAAACAAGGATTCCCGAGGGCAGGAAACGACACAAGCTTTGCTAAAAATCTACACGCAATGAAACGGATAGGAAATGTAGGCAGAAAAATACAAGAAAGAAACAGTATATTCTGCAGGTCTGTGAACTCTGAAGTTTTGAAGCTCTTATGCAATATGATATCCGAATATTTCCAAAATATTTAATGTTAAATTATGCTCTTATGTCTGAGCTGCAGAATTACGGAGAAAAAAAAAGAAAAGAAAATTAAGAACATAATGGAAGGCGACAAGCAGGAAAGTAAAATTAAAAAAAAAAAAAAGAGATTTATCCAAGACATGTTAGAGTTTGAGTTTGCAGAAAGCACGTCGACGCGCGCGGAAGAAGCAAAGTGATAGACAGAATATAACAGAATGTTCGAGTGATAAGACAGAGGGAGGGAAAGGGGGAAACAGGGGTTGGGGGGAAAGCTGGGTACCAATCTGGAACCACTCCCTATTTGGCCAGTTATTATGACATTATTATCTTAATATCAACTATATCTTTCTATTTCTCAAACCAATGAATGTTTCCTGGGAAACACACCAGAAACACCTTACATGACATGTATCAAGTTAACATGGCAACAATTTCTGTCATGTTGAAACAGTCTCGGAGGGTATTCCAGGGATCCTAGCCTAACTAAGTCAACATCACCATAAATATAGCACTAGCAGACAGTGAAGACAGGCAACTTCATCCTTTTATCTGATTTTGCCAGTGGACTGAAGCGCTTGATGGCTTCCCACCTCCCCGCCCCAACCCCGACCCCAACCCCCCCCCCCCCCCCCATGAAATCTTTTTTAGATAAATCTGTTTCAGTTCCTTCCCATTGGTATCTAGGCCAGAGGACGAAAAACAAAATCCTACCTCGTTCCTAACTGAAGTTTCGTTACACACGTGGGGAAAATCTACATGATGACTGTATTCCTTAAGTTAACCTTAAAAAAAACACAAAATGTTTTTAATCAAACTATGCACATTCCTTATAAAACACTGCATTTCTCGTTTTTCTATGTGTATGCAACATTCCTAAGTATAATTCTCCTGAGAGTTTAAATTCTTTTTGGATAAATTTTTATCTTGCATACAAAGTTGTTATACGGGCTTATCAAATATTCAGACACTTGCACTATTTATTATCATTTTCTCATATAATTACAACGCAGTTGATTATTTGTGACTTGAATCTACACCACTTGAATCTAAATTGCTTACAAAAAAAGCGGATTTTACCTTACAGGCGCGTAACGGAAATTCAAACAGCTTTTGTCCCAAGGTGTCATAAGGTATCCAGCATAGTTAGTCTTTACGTTTTGTTTTTTTTAAAACCGGGAACAAAATAGTATTTAAAAATGCACTTTTAATTATTATACGAGTACTATAATACACAATACAGCCTGCTACTGTCACCCCCACTGTCTTGTGGGTCATCTCGGGAGAGAGGAAGACTAGGGGAAGGTAACCCTGAATACAAATACCACACTGCCTTGTGTGTTGCTATGATAGCAAAGGCTATGGGAGTAAACCCAGACAGAAAATCAGGAGTGGAGACCCGAAGGTGGTTGTCAGGGAGAACTGCATCAAACTGGCTTCCAGCATCTCCTGCAGCCGGACTAGTTCCAAATGTATTGACCTGGTCTCTCCCTTGGGTTTAACTAGAATGGCAGAGAGAGGGGTGGTGCCTCTGGGCAAAGCACCATCTCTTAAAAATAGCCCAGGCAAGGCAGCAAAACGAGGAGGCGTTTGCTCGGGCTTGGCAAGCGTCTGTCTCTCCTCTATAAGCCCACCCATTTCCGATTTGGAGAGGACACTCCAGCCATCCGTTACGGATGGGCACAACACGGGAGGTGGCAGTTACCGGTGATAAGCTCAATCCATTTGGCGTACGGATGAGCGCCAGGGGTCCCCTCTGTCGGTGGGAGCGGCTTTTCAGCTGCATTGATCAACTACCGCCCGCCGTAACCTGGGCAGCCCCCAGGCAGTTGGGTGTTGTTCCGCCACGTCAGCCTGCTTCATAAGGTGGTTGGAGCTAGACCAAAAGTCGAAAAGCTGACGTAAAGTGTGCACCTGGCAAAAACAGAAAAATACTAAAACTTGGTACCTGGAACGTCAGAACAATGCGCCCAGGCTTGCAACAGCAAGATCTCACTGATATTGACTCCATCAGGAAATCCCAAATTATTGATCGAGAACTTCAGCTACTAAACATCGACATCGCTGCCCTTCAAGAAACTCGACTTCCCGACTCCGGGTCAGTCAAAGAAGAAAACTACACCTTCTTCTGGCAGGGCCTTAGCAGCGAACAGCCGAGAATCCACGGCGTGGGCTTCGCCGTAAAAAACTCCCTTATCAATTCGATCGCAACTCCAATTGGAGTGTCAGAACGCATCATGACACTCAGACTGAACACCCGGTCTGGTTTTACCAACATTATCTGTGTCTATGCCCCAACACTTACCTCCTCTGACGAAACCAAAGACATTTTCTACGAGGCATTGCAGAGGACTCTCCACAACATCCCTCTCACCGAAGGCCTGCTAATTCTGGGTGACTTTAACGCTCGAGTGGGAGCAGATCACTCCGCATGGCCAAAGTGCATTGGGCACTTCGGCATTGGCAACATCAACGAAAACGGGCAGCGCCTTCTGGAGCTATGCTCCGTAAACTCATTATGTGTTACAAACACGTACTTTGACCTTAAGAGATGCCAAAGAACATCATGGCGCCATCCCAGGTCTGGCCATTGGCATCAATTAGATCTTATTCTCTCAAGGAGGAAGAGTTTGGGCTGTATAAAAATAACTCGTTCCCTCCACAGTGCTGACTGTGACACCGACCATGCACTGGTAGTCAGCAAAATCAAAATTTCGGCCAAGAAAATATACAGATCAAAAGCCCCTTCAATCCCTAAGATCAATGTAACAGCAATCAGAGATGAATCAAATAGAAAGTCATTTGAAAAGTTATTTGTTGAAAGCATGGATAATGTCACCCAATGTGACTCGGTAGATGAAACATGGAACACTCTCAGTTCAAAAATTCATGACTGTGCCATCAAGTCTTTTGGACAGCATAAAGTTTCAAACAACGACTGGGTAGCCCAGAACAGCGAAATTCTCCTACCTCTCATTGAGCAAAAGAAATCTGCTTTCAATGAGTATAACAAAAATTGCAATCAGAGTACAAAAACTTGTTTGAAAAATGCAAAAGCTAAACTTCAGCTGGAGGTAAGACGTTGCGCCAACAAATACTGGACAGACTTGTGTAACAGCATACAAGAGGCAAATGAAAAGGGAGATATGAAAACCGCCTTTAGTCAGATGAAAGTAGCTCTTGGGCCAATCATCACCAAAAGCGCCCCACTTAAGTCTGTAAATGGTGAACCCATCACAGATAAAAATGAACAACTGAATAGGTGGGTAGAGCATTACTCTCTGTTGTATTCAACTGAGAAGAATATTCCACCAGATTTTGAGGAACACCTCCAAAAACTGCCAATAATGGCCGAACTTGACGCTGAACCTTCCTTAGTCGAGCTTTCCAATGCAATCGACCACCTGTCTGCTGGAAAAGCCACAGGAAGTGACAACATTCCTGCAGAGGTATTAAAAGACCTAAAAGGCCCACTATTACCACACCTGTATAACCTGTTACTGCAGTGTTGGAAAGAAGGCGTGATACCACATGATATGAGAGACGCCAAAATTGTCACACTTTACAAGAACAAAGGAGACAAAGGCGACTGCAACAACTATCGAGGCATATCCCTCCTCAGCATTACTGGAAAGGCTTTTGCTCGCGTCATCCTCTGCCGCCTTCAACAACTGGCGGAAAAAGTCTTACCAGAAACACAATGTGGCTTTCGAAGCAAACGATCAACTATTGACATGATATTTGCACTTCAGCAAATCCAAGAAAAATGTAAAGAACAAAACAGGCCGCTTATAACATGCTTTGTGGACCTAACAAAGGCTTTCGACACCGTAAGCCGATCTGGCCTGTATGCAGTCCTTAAATCCATAGGCTGTCCACCAACATTGCTAAAACTTATTGCATCCTTCCACACTGACATGAGGGCATGTGTCAACTTTGAGGGCTGCACATCCAATTCATTTGCTGTAAACAGCGGTGTGAAGCAGGGATGTGTTCTTGCTCCTACCTTATTTGGTATATATTTTGCAGCCCTACTCAAGAATGCCTTTGGTCAATGTTCAGGTGGAGTACTTATTAACACCAGAGTGGACGGCTCCATTTTTAATGTTGCCAGACTAAAAGCAAAATCTCGTACAGAGCATATTATGTTACAAGAGCTCCTCTTCGCAGATGATGCTGCAATCGTGGCCCACGATGAAACCACGCTCCAGGCTCTCATCAATAGCCTTGCCAAAGCCTGTGACAAATTCATGCTAAAGATCAGTGTCTCAAAAACTGTAGTTTTGACACAAGGCTTGAGAAACCCCAACCCAATCATGCTGAATGGCTCTCCTCTGGAGCAAGTGGGAAAATTCTGCTACCTAGGCTCAACCATCAGTGGTAGCACAGACATAACAACTGAAATAAATGCCAGAATAGGAAAGGCGGCCACAGCTTTTGGCAAACTCTCAAAAAGGGTGTGGAACAATAGCAAGCTGACCATCAAAACAAAGGTACTCGTGTACCAAACTTGCGTCCTAAGCACCCTGCTGTATGGCTCAGAGACATGGACCACCTACTCCAAACATGAAAGATCCCTCAACTCCTTCCAGCTGCGCTGCCTACGCAAAATTCTCAAGATCAAGTGGCAAGACAGGATCTCAAATATCGAAGTTCTGAGCCGAGCCAACATTCCATCAACTCAGGCTCTCCTAGGCAAAAAAAGACTGCGGTGGCTTGGACATCTCCACCGTATGGAAAATGATCGCATCCCCAGACAAATTCTCTACGGGGAACTTGCTACTGGCAACCGACCCAGAGGTAGGCCACATCTGCGATTCAAAGACACTTGCAAGGTCACGATGAAAGCATTCAACATCGACCCCAATGAATGGGAGAACCTTGCAAATGATCGAAGCAGATGGAGACAAAAATTGCGCAGTGGCACGCTCGCAATAGACTTCAAGGCAAAAGAAACATACCTGACAAAACGACAGAGGCGGAATGAAAACACTCGCCAAAGTGAACCCAAAAGACTGACCTGCAATCACTGCCATCGCACTCTCGGGTCAAACATTGGTAGAATAAGCCACGAGAGAAGCTGTCAGTCAAAGTGAAAGTGAATATTCTAGCTGCTAAGACCGTCTGTAAAGACGCTAAAGGCCATATATAATATTTTTTCCACTTTTTATTTTTTATAACTAACTAAATATTTACCCGTGACCGAAGTACGCCCTCCTTCCCGACCTTTCCGCCCAGAATATGTGCCCCACCTACCTAACCCTAATTACGCCACTGTTAGTGTAGGTGTTCGTGATTTTTATCTCTTACACAACAAAAACACAATAAATTTGATAGTACACCAAACAAAAGACAAGAACACGCATCTGTCTTATAATCTAAATGGGAAAACTTCGAACATAAGCACATATTATTATGTATGTGTAACAGACCCTAAACCCTTCAGTGGGTGGTGCCGCCTCATTAGCACTTACAAAATAATTATGTACTTAATGGAAAACATCTGATGAGATAGATTTACTGCAGTAGATAAAATTAATGTCTAGCCTCTTTTTCAATTCATGGCTGTCGGCCAGAGCCTTTCGTAAAAATTGAGGGCTTTACTGACTTTCTATCCTTTTTGCCTTATGTACGAAGGTTCTAGCATTCCCCGTGCTCATTCTTGTCCTTTGATTCACTTTGATACAAAAAAAAAAAGTTCTCATAAATACTGTATTTAAAAACAAACAGAGAGTGCCATAGACGATCTTTTTTGCCATCCGCAAATCGAAGTAGTAGTGTTTCCTGATGTAGTATGCTATTGTTAGTTTTCCTAATGGATTGTTCTGACAGTGTGTGTGTGTGTGTGTGAGTAATGTTCTTACTTGCTGGTAATGTTGTATGGGCAATGTACGTGCGTGTGGTATGCGTTAAAGACCTGTCGGTCTTAAATTTTGTACATGTATTTACTGTTGTACCACTACTGATGCTGTGACAACAAATTTCTTGGAAACGGGATGATAAAGTTATATCTTATCTTATCTTATCTTATCTTATCTTAAACACTAAGAAAGACAATAACGAAAAAGAAGCAAAACAAACAAACAATTAAAAAGAAAAAAAATGTCTTCCACCAATAGAAAAAACATTCCAGTGCCTTTTCAACATGCGTTTTAGCATCACAAGTTGAGATCCAGTGCCAGTGAGCGAATGGCCAATGAGACAGAAATAGAACAGGGAACACAATTAATGCCTCAGTCATTTTACCTTCATTTTGGCAACAACTGATGGCCGTCACTCTACTTTTTTTTTGCTCTATCTGTCTGACAATTTACAGTCTAGGTTATACTAAACTCTTTAGTAGCAAACATTCCTTGTCTGATACACTCCGCTTTAATCCGGATGTTGTATATTTGGAATACTTTTTATACTCATTGTTTGAACATTAAATTTTTCTTGATTTCTGTATTCTTGCATCCATATTTTTGTATTCATCTGACTATTACAAGATCTCACTATTTAAAAAAAAAAAAGCAATCTATGTCTCTGGCTAAAAGAGAGGGTTAAAATCCCAGTCTTGCTGTTCCGTCAGTTTTTGCATGTCGGGTTGGCAACACCAAATTATCTGGCAGGTCCCCCGGAAAGCCGCAAACCGCAACAGGATGTCTGACACTGAGGCATGTGTTACATGAAACCTCCCGTCTCGTTACATCTGTTTTCCTTGCTTTGAAACAAAAAGAAATCGAGAAAAGATATTTTCTCGAAGGCATGAAAAGGTTGGAGGAAGGAGGAAGGGAAGGATGTAAGTCTGTAAAGAAAAACGATTAAAAGGAACAGAAGAAAAGGAACTCTTGATGTCTGAGAAACAGATTATTCCCCTTAAATATGAATCCTCTGGATTCAATGTGTTTGAGAGTGAGAGGCGGGGGGGGGGGGGGCGGGGGAGGAGAGAAAGAGAGAGGAGAGAGAGAAAGAAAGAGAGAGCGAGAGAGAGAGAGAGAGAGAGATAGATAGATAGTCAGATAGAGAGAGAGAGAGAGAGAGAGAATATGAGGCAGAGACCTACTTACATCTTTATTTCCATTTTCAAAAAGAAAGCATTTGGTTAGAACTGTAACATTCCTTCATCCAATGAGTATTTGATGACAGCTTCCAGTCCACATTTGCCGAGAATGATTCTAATGTTAACTGTGACCGAAGTCTCAGGAAACTTCTCTACCGGTAGAACGCTGGTGGTAAAATGATCAGTCATAGTGTAACTCCATTTCCTTCCAACTAACGCCTCACACCAGAAGACGATGCGTGAACAAAAGCTTCACCAAGAAAACAAGGTATCCGTGATTCAGTCTCTATGAAAACAGAAAAAACAAAGCGACAACCACTCCAAAACACACTCAGTGAAGGATGAACCGGTACCAGTAAGTGAATAATAATGGTTATGGCTACAGCAGCTACAAAAAAACGTGTGGAGTGAGCTATTCAAGTATTCAGTGGTTGCAAACACTCTTTCATTTTCATTAGTTTCGTTTGAAATCTAAAATTTCATTCACATAACGGAAGAACTGAATGAGTGAAGGAAAAACGAAACATACATGTATATTTCTGTGCCATTGTTACATGGAAGCTCCCATGCTTTTGTTTGCTGTATCTGCAGAAGTCGGAAGAGCAATCATTATTAAGCTCCCTCGGGACACCACTGTTTTTTCAAATACTTGTACAACAGGCATTACCCTTCGCTAATCTAATATCAGTCAAAGAAATTTCGCTGAGGCAAATCTGTCATCATAATTATTTCTCTCGCTACCTTTGATATTCTCAGTGTTGTCAATATGCAAAAGATAAAAAATTCTTACTTTCAGTGTAGGTTTCAACCCTTTACGCACCTATGTCCCGTACTAAAAGCGCAATTCGGAAACCTAGTTTCCGAAATGTGTTTGTTTCCCTAACTATGACGAGAGTCAAGCGCCAACCATGAAATAACGTTCACTTATCGGATTTCACGTTTTTACGACGGTCTAAGCATTTTTTCAGACCGAGCAGGTACGGAGTCGAGGGGGTTTGAGTATTTTGACACACGTCATTCAGTTTTGCTCCAAATTCTTTCCGTTACCCTGGTAACTCAGAAGAACAGGTTTAATCATCGGATCAAAGACAATAAATATAGACCAGAATGTGCCAGAGGATCCTCAGACTTATAATTTTATCTGATTTCATCATCTGAATTTGATATATATACATAATTATATCTATCTATTTCTCTATGAATCAACTGATTAATCCATACTGGGTATAGCATTGTCGAATTGTAACGCCAGCTTGAACATTTGTAGGATACAGATTTTTAGTTGCCCAAAGGTTAACACCTTGTGAAAAAGAAAGAACAATCATTACAGAAAGACATGGAAAAGACGAGCTTGGTTCACAAAACTGAGACTGTGTGACGTATGAATAAGAATTGGAGAAATAAAATGAGAACGGAAAGTTAAGACAAAGAACGCATTACGCCGGGCTTTAACTGCAGCTGGAGTAAAGATAAGGTGGTTTTTTACTTCAAGTAAATAGCTGAAATTTTGACCAATCACGTTAGAGACAATACAAATACATTTCCTGCAAACCCACAGAAAAACAACAAAAAACGGGGAAATATACGTTTGAATAACACAATTTTATAGCGGAAACAAAACACAAACAACAATTTCACCAGGGGCCTGAAAATGAAAGAGAAAGCAGGACAGGTAGTGAAAGCTTGTGAACTGTTGCTTGCGGAAGGAAACTGGACGATAAAAGACACAGAACACAAAGATGAAGAAAATAGAAATGACAAGGCAGGGAAAATTAACAAAATTAATAAAGATGAAAACGGAGAGACTATACTTAAAAAAAAACAAAAACAACTATGCCAGGGAGGAAAGAAAACAAAAATTGACAGAAATTAAGCCAATGTAAACAACAACAACGACGACAACAACAACGAACAAACAACAGACGGACAGACAGACAAACAGTTGGGGTTTTCAGGAATAAGCCAGAGCCCCCACCCCCCCTCCCCCCTCCAAATAATTAACTGTGTAATAGTACTAACACTCATGCTCGTAAAACAACACCCAAAACTCGGGCGAATTCTTATTCTGTTCAGTAGCCTCCAGCCCAAACAGGTGGACAAAACAATAGCAGAGGACGAAAAGAAAGCCAATCGAATGTAAAAACGTCCGTCTGGAGGTCAGACACTCGGAGGAAAGGAGATCATGTCAAGACAACATCGGTAGATCTGCCTCTCTTTGCACGTTGAGAACGCAATGCCGTTGGGTTGAAAGATCGGGGAGCTCAGTGATGTCGACCAATATCTCTGATTTGTGGAACTTGCTGTTTTGAAAACCTTTCACAGTAATTGCAGGTACACGGAGCAGAATCTTAAACAATTATATAAATACCGACAAAAGGAAAAACATATCCCTTAGTGATCTTGAAGCTTCTTCACCCAGACACTCTTTGCGCACGGTGCTTTGCTCCATCCTCTCATTCATAATGATAATGAAGACGTGACCTAATTACAAACACTACGCGCTGCTCGTAACCTAGTCCCTGGCTTGCCAAGTGTCACTCGAGCGTACTAATTGGCACTGCAATGCTCTTCTAAGTTGTTTAGTTGTTTATTACGTCAGAGTTACTCACACGTTCATGGAAGGTGAGTAGTCATTTTAGACAGGCACACTCACTGGCCAACAGGTATGTCAAAATTAATGTACAAGGAGTTTTCAAATCCGGGTAGTAAGTAATGGTGCCTTTCGAAAAGATTTATCATTGTAAAAGTTTGAAGCTATAATTATAATTATGTGGTTCATACATCACCTTTGATCCCCCTTCCCCAAATACATAATACTATACTTTGCATACTGCAAAAAAAAGAAAATAACGCAGAATGTATACGTTGGGAGAAAGAGAGAGAGAGAGAGAGAGAGAGAGAGAGAGAGAGAGAGAGAGAGAGAGAGAGAGAGAGAGAGAGAGAGATAAAAAGACAGACAGTCAGCCAAAAACAAAGAAGGAGAGAACAGACGTACAAAGGGACACGAAAAGCCATGTTTTCTAGAAGAAACAAAATGGAAATGATCTGGACCGCTGATATCTGTCCACAGCTTGGCTAGAGATCAATAATAACAAACGCAAAACAACTCCTGTGAACGACATCAACAAACACGGTCTGCTGTGACACAAAGGTAACACCTACCGCCTTTCCCCTATACAAGTAAATGTTCTTTAAAGTGAAAAGAACGACTTTCCTACGTTATTGCTAATGAAATAAAAACAACAACAACAACCAAAAAAAGCTTGACATTTCTGTACCGTTGAAGGGCAGAAATACGATAATGTTAACAAACGTAAAGTAAGAAGAAGAGGCGGGGAGAAAATAAATGATCATAATGATAATAATAATAATAATAGGGAGATAAATGGATGCTGCAGAGATGCACCTTGAATTCATCATACAGAAAGGAAAGAAAATAGCTTCTTTCCGAAAATGACTTTTCAGATGCAAGGCCGTGTAAGTAAACAGAAAAAAAATAAATGCTAGAATGGAAACACACACACACACGCACAGACATACACACACAGACACACACTAATACACAGAAATACACACGCTTACACAGTCATACAAACACACATACTTACATGCACGCACGCAGTCAATCATACACAGGACGATAAAACTACAATGAGGAAGAGAGAGATTTCAAACGTAAAGGAAATACCAGACGCTTTAGAATGATCTAGATCTAGATAAATATCTTTACAGATAAATTCAGTTTTCCATACATTTTTCATCTCCAGGCTCATCTGAAAAAAAGAATGTTAAATCATATTACAGGCACTTGATATATGATTTCGACACGAAGATAGGGCGTTCACGTGGAATGACACACAGTCGTACAGGTGAGGCATTATTGTTATCTCAGTGGTGAGGTGAAACGAATCGTGTGTATGGGCTACGAGATGTGCTAGGATGAGGAGTCTTGATACAGTAACCTAGTGTGTCTTGAAAGGCCGGTCAGGCCTTCCTACAAATCAATCATAAAAAAATAACTACAAGAACAACAAGAACGAGAATGAGAAGAAGAAGAAGAACAACAACAGTACAGCAAGAACACCCGGTATATTCGATTTTTGATATAATATAATACATGTACATTTGTACTTCAATTTTTGTTTGAAAAAATGTTTAAAAGTGTACGTACATTCCTCTGAACTCCCTCCCCCCTCCCCCCACCAATCATAAACGCTTTCATATCCTGGGGTCAAATCACCCTCCTCCCCAACCCCCTCCCCAGTTCATACGTTTCATGTATGGGCCATCCAGATGAAGAAATGGCGTGAGTTATTATAATTCAGTATATTATTATTTTAAAAAGTGTTAAACGACTGTGATAATTAACATGATTATCAATGAAGAATCGGCGCCGTAATTCGGTGTGCTTATTATTATTGCTTATTTTCATTACGTTCAATTAAATTGCAATATGTTTTTTACTGTTTTGATGATTACTCTTGACATACACTTGTATTTTAGAGATTAAATTAAACACAGCTGAAAATCATTACATCTTGTGAGATTGTTGTGAAAATAATGATGGTGATGTGGGGATAGGCAGAAAGTTAACAAGAAGATTTAACAGGAGAAAGCTGGGAATGAAAACAACAGCGTTCTCTCTACCTCCAGCCCCCTACAAAACCTCCACATCATCTGCACGTTCTGTCAGCGACAATACACGTCACAATTACTCATCGTCCGGTGCGCATGCGTCTCGCAGAAAATTACTCATAACGTTTATCATCTTTCCAATTTACTTTTTAGAGCTTACTGTATTCTTGTATCATGTGCTGTGCAGCTGTGCAGGTACACAAAATATCTCTTTGGAATCGTTACATTGGTTTATGGTAGCTATAAATCTCATTTCGTGAAGCCCAGACAAGTGGGGAAAAAGGACCAGTTTGGTTGCAATTTTTCGCCAATGGGGCTATGTCAGAGATGAGGCTTGGGTCTCCGACAGGCCGCCGACTGAGCTTTAACCCCCGCTAAACTGTCAGAGCCAAGGAATTCAGTTTTTCAGAAATGTATGCTTTGCTGAGGTTACCAGGTTGGGGCAGACTCCAAATATTAAATTTACAAGATAACCATTCACAGTTCAAAAAGCATTCAAGTCAAGACACTTTATTAATCACCGACAGCATTAAATTTCAAGCACCGCGAGATATTAGTTAGGTTGTACCCCTCCCCAAAATCCAAGCGAAATAGGAATAGACCAGGATGTCTGGTGCCGTCGTCAAGTGACAGTGAGACCAATATGCCTGCGAAAAGAGAACGAAATGAGCTTAATTAACTCGAAATTTTCTCGTAGTAGCCAAGCCTGAGTTTTTGTGTCAAGTTTTTAAAGTCTATTTTTATTTGTTATTTTCGTTTCTATAAAGGCGTCACAATTACCGCTCTTGTCCACAGCATCCGCTCCTTTCCGCTATTTTTAGGGACAATGACGTAAAACACTCTTTGCCTTTATATACTTGTCCACAGCATCCGTTCCGCTCCTAACCGCTATACAGGCAAAGAGAGTTTTTCATGCGTCATTGTCCGTAAAAACAGCGGAGCTGATGCTGTGAACAAGAGCAGTTAGGCGTGTTATCCTGGAAGACGTCTGTAATTTGGAAGTTCGACTTGTACAGGTTCATAAAATGATATGTTTTAATTAATATGTAGAACGAAGCAGTAGAACAAAAAGCATTAATTCCTTTCCTTTCTGAATAACATAATTATTAATTTTTAATCTATCTTATATCCAATCTGGTTATGAAGGAAACGGATCTTGTATACTTTGCTAGACCATATCCATGCCGAATGTACGATTTTCATGCCCCAAAGGACATCAAAGCAATTTGTTGTCGCCAGTGGGAATGGTGTCTACTATTTTATGGTAAAACTATTTTGCTGGAATAGCCAAACGCGTCTCAGCACTCCAGCCATGAATAATGAATGGCACAAATTGCCCGGTGGTGGCGAGTTCCTAGGTGAAATGTCAAAATTATATTATATTGATATTGGTTCTCTCTTATACTGATGTTGGTTCTGTCTTACACAAATTTCGGCCTGATCTGAACTCGCCACTGAAGACAGTGAAGAATGTACTTGTAACAAAACGTGTACTTAAGGCTAAATCGAGCTAAAAAAAAAAAATCAAACCTGTTATTGAAAGAAATCGTAAGAACATAATAATTCTGTTTGCCTGTCTGTGTCTCTCTGTGGGTGTCTGTTTGAATGTTTATTTCTCTACCTGCCACTGTCTGCCTGTCCATCTTTTCATCTCACACCCCCCCCCCCTCCCTTTCTCTCTCTCTCTCCCCTGCACGGTTCTCTTAATCAGGAAGGAGAGAAACATTCATATTGCCTCAAGTAGATACTGGCTATTACACACAAGCAATAAAACTTCCGGCGAGTGTTTTTGTTCCCAGAAAAGACAACAAAATAAGGGACTAGGCTATAATTTAATTTTTCAGCATACATGAACATTTCGGATACATTTTTAAAAAGGTTACCAATGAAAGATAACTGTTAGTTGGAAAGCCCTCAACCACCCAGTGCATACACACACACACACAAAAATAACCTCTTTCGTATCTCAAAAACAAGAGTTTCTTATCTTCCCAACTGTCTCTTTAAGGAGCCTACAAATATGGAAGAGAAAATAAATCGAAAGTGAAATCAATTTAGGGAATAAAGTCGGTCTAGTGAGAGCCCTCACCAGAGAAAGACCTTCCCTGACAGCGAGTACAGATGACACTTCCGCAGGCTGGAGTCTGGAATAGCGATTCTGATCAGTGCCAGGTCTGACTGCTCTATGTTAGGTTAACTTGGACCTCTCTCGCCACAGAGCAAAACTCTATCTAGCATTCCCATGTAACCGCCCCAGACTTGCCACCATATGTGAGCAATTAGCAAATTGCCTGCAGTGCAAATGCGCCCATAAATCCGTTCAGTAAAGAGCCGTGGGTCACTACATCAGAGCAATGCAAAGCAATGAAACAGTTATGGCCTGGTTCAAAGCTCTAAAGCTAACGCCCAGACATCCTCTTACTGGTTCTACTAAATTCTCAAAGCGATGGTTCTCAAGTTTGCATTGGATGTTGGCCCTCGACTTCTGGTATCACGGGAGTACAAAGCGTCCCAGTATAAAAGTCTACAACTTCTAGATATCCTTTTCCTCATTCTA
>OZ007573.1:27420061-27555061 GCA_963931925.1 Onchidella celtica | reverse complement strand
GAGCAGTGACTGATATCGTAGGTACTAGTATCATTACATTCCTATTATGTCACTCCTTCCAGAAAAAGTTCAGAAGCTTTTAGGCCAGCGGGGCTATAAGAGATGTTTTTGGAATGAAACCCCCATCAAATGAGTGTTTTGGTCCTGGACTTCTCACATTCTTCTATGACACTTTTGCTATGACCAGTTTATCTGTTCAGAAACAGACACAATTGATGCATTTAATATCAGCATAATATCCTCCAGTGCGGTGTGATGTTTTCTTGAAAATCTCGTCACTTTCTCATCTATGTCTTTGTAGTTTTCGTAGTGTCTTTCTGCTTTTTGATCGTGTCAGCATGACGCCAGGGCAACTGTCCACAATAATACTGACGCTATGGATTTGTAAGCTCCTAAGGATTACCGTCGGAAAGCCGACATAATCGTAATTCGATTGACAACAGAATCCCAGGGAGAGGGAGAGAGAGAGAAAGAAAGAGAAAGAAAGAGAGAGAGAGAAAGAAAGAGAGAAAGAGAAAGAGAGAGAGAGAGA
Source organism: Onchidella celtica (assembly GCA_963931925.1). Classification (NCBI taxonomy): domain Eukaryota; kingdom Metazoa; phylum Mollusca; class Gastropoda; order Systellommatophora; family Onchidiidae; genus Onchidella; species Onchidella celtica. Next base: position 27,554,529 of record OZ007573.1, on the reverse strand, counting down.
GAGAGAGAGAGAGAGAAAGAGAGAGAGAGAGAGAGAGAGAGAGAGAGAGAAAGAGAGAGAGAACATGCTTGATGCACAGGAAACAATTTTTTTTCAAAAAAGGACGAGTGGAAAAAACAGAAGAATAGAAAAAAAAAAACAATATGAGAAGCAGATCAAACAAACAGATACGTGCAGTTAAAATTAATCATAAAGATGAAAAAGATACTCTTGTGACACTGGATCTCAAAGACGATGGTTGCTATAGACAGCTACGAATTCATCCCTATATTCCCGTCCAACTGAAGACATCATTTACAACAAGCCTCGCTGGAACCAATATTTCTACAATTTGCCGCGCGGAAAATGTTGGAAACGGAAGAGAAACAGCACAGGGCATTCGTGCATGGTCTTTCAAAAGAACAACCAAAAGCCGCTTTCAGGTATTCATTCTTTCTTTCTTTTTATTTTTCATAATATACTTTCAACTCCTACTGTTTAAATCTTTAATTTTGCACTCCTCAGTCGTTCATTAGTTCGTCCCGATTTTCGCTTGCCACCCCAGACTGTAAAAATCAGATGATTTCTGTACAACAATAGAAATAACAAATGAGCTCCTGATTGGCATTCGGCTGTAACAGATTGTTCGTGTGGCAACTAAATGTGTTTTTCTTTCGTTTTAAATCAGGAGTTTTTACTTCTATTCCCATCTCACTTTCCCCAAAGAAATCATGACACAAACGGTCGAAATAGTGGGAATCTCAAGGAGAGATCTGAGACTCCAAATCTGAAAACTGTCCACCAAGGTGTGTCGCAAATCTCTGTGATAACTGTAATTCACCAAAAGAGGAATTGCGCAATACTGGTGCCTTCAAAACCTGATGAGATTTGAGGGAAACCGTTTTCTATTACTAAATGTTATTTTATGTCTTCACAGGTTCTGTCTACTCAGTTCAAAATACGGCTGTAGAATGCCAGCTTATAAGTATTACAAACACTGCACCTGCCCCCAATTACTTTTTACTGTGTTCAAGTCAGTAAAATTGTTCATGGGCTTAAGAATGTGAGTTCACGAGGGGCTAACAATGATTATAGCGAGAACTCACCACCAGAGAGAGAGAGAGAGAGAGAGAGAGAGAGAGAGAGAGAGAGAGAGAGAGAGAGAGAGAGAGAGAGAGAGAGAGAGAGAGAGAGAGAGAGACAGGCAGAGACAGACAGAGAGAGACAGACAGAGATTTTGGCGCAGGGAGAGATTTTAGCCCAATTTCATAAAGTAAAAGCAAAAAACAATAATTCGCCCGCCACCCACTCACCCAACACACACACACACACACACACTTTCCCACATCCACACGCACACAACACAATAATGTTCGCATGATAAGAAAAGGTAAGCAAGAAACGACAGGTAGGTCAAGGTTTCTCTGAATTTAGCATCCATTCAACCTCTTTGTGTGAAAACGCTGGCAAGTTAAGTCTGAAAATGCTAACTGGCAAAAGGTGCTCCAAATTACACAAACATTGCCATAAGCTGAACCAAATAGACAAACACCGTCAAATTTCAGTCAACATTGTAATGGAATGAAGTTCTTTCTTCCACATAGGGGGACGGGTTTGAAAAGGGGTGGGGTGTCGGTAGGGGGTGAAGTGAGGGAAAGGACAAAATTCTAAATGGAGGTAACGCTCACTCATCTTCCTAAGCCCAAAGCCAATATAGTAGGAATTTACAAGTAGTGCATAATTCATTTCACTGCTGCATCCGTGACGACTGTATGAGTCATGGAGAAAGGAAAAACACATACGGTACATTTGCATGGTTTAGAAAGCTGATACCTAGCATTTACATACTCTGAGAAAAGCTAGTCCAACCTTAATATTAAATATAATATCGATTAGAAGTGTGCAAAGCAAATAATTTACCACTGATCAAACTCCACCAATGAATTCATTGGCAAACTTTTTTTTCTTGAAAAACAATCTGGGTCAGATGACCAAGTAGATTGGGTTTTGTCTGCATGGCGTGCTTTTTTTTTTTTTTTGAAAGTGCAAGGGTTAGGATTAGAGTTGGGGTTGCATTGGGCTAGTTGTCTACAGCAACCCTTTCACTGGTGAAATGGCCAGGGTAGTATTTTCGGATATTGGCCAGAAATTAGTTTAAATAAAAATGCCGGTTCTGAGTATTTTGGCTACATAGCCCCAAAAGCCCACACCAGACTGTTGGGCTAATCTTAAAATTCACTCTCCTCCCCATACTGTAAAGTTCCCCCCGTGAAAGGCGCCTAATTCTGCATATTCACCTTTCCTTTGTGTTGCAAGACTGCCCGCCTAGGTCCCCTCAGGTCCAGAAAGAAAACCATTGGGAACGCCGAACTTTTGGAAGCACGGCTGAGAAAACATAACTGTAGCAACCAGAGAAATGTTAACATGCCCATTGTGTGGTGTATTGGTGGACCTTTGTGGTTTTCAGCATCCGGTCAAGGGACAGGGCTTCAATTTTGCACAGAAAGTCCAATGGACAAGCTGCAGTTGAGACAAGAGGTTATTTATGTAGAAGCCATACACATATATATACGCACGTCCTTTAGGGAGAAACATACCGAGCTGCAAAAGGAAAAGAAGAACTTTAACTTCAGTGTTTTGCAACTTTGTATCAAATTCTATTGCGCCACAACGCCTATCTGTGCTCATTTAACTCGTTCAAAAAGACGCCTTTACAAAATGACTTTACCCAATTTCAAGTATCTCTCAAGCGTCCCCAACGGTCACTCGAATCCTCATATTCATGAAAAACGGAGAAGCTCAAGTTGAAAGGCGTACTCATATTTTCATTCCAGTTATGCTTTTGAGGATTTTTCTAACACGTTAAAGTTGTCATCTATAAATCAGGTGTGGTGATCCATCCTTGGAAGATTTTGCAAATTCTCAACCACAGAATCTTACGGGAGTGAGCGGCCGCGGGAAACCTAAACGTCACATGAAGGCCACGGGTCCAAGACCAACCTAGAAAACGGGAAATCTGTGAATGATTTTTTAGTTTTCGTAAGACTCGTGGGATTTAAGAATACCACGGTTGTTTCTGATCAAAATCAATATTCTGAGATAATTGACATCATTATTAATTCTTTTTTTTCATTTGAACGTGCAACTCCGACTTTTATCTTTTCTCCAGGAATTACTGTGGCCACAAATCTACAAAATCGTCTGATTACCTTCGTTTTCACTTTGAGGAAGAAGCTGATTTCACAACGAGGTGTTTCTAGGGCATCAGACAGCGGGAAGGTGTGAAGGTTCAACATAATATAAGCTCTCGTGGTTTCCGGGGTCTTTCGGGGCGTTGTTTTTTAAAGGTAACAAATGTGGTGAAGAGTAATATCTATATTAACAACTTATCAACTGCAGCTCTGAGTTGCACCGAAGCACCTTAGAATTTACAGCCGTCTGAAAAGTGTGAAGCCATATGGAAATCATCATATTGATTCCATTTTCCGGCACCAGAACTGGTCATACTGCCAATGAACACCGGATTTAAATAAACATTAAGTTCAAAATTGTGATCCTATGGAGTGACCAGTAATATGAAAACTGAAAAATAAAATTTCAGCGGAAAAAGGAAAGCAAAAAATAAAAGCAGTTGTTACTTTAGACAGCACTGTTCAGGGCAACTTTAAACTTTTTTGACATTCTTAGCAAATTGTACAGATATTCCATTTTTCTGTCATGTAGATGTAATTGAAGACCTCGTTGGTTTGCAGCAAAAGCCTCATGGATTCTAAAAACAACCAATCCCACCCCAGAAATCGGCGTCCGGCAATGGAGAGGTATTTCGTTGGTGTATACGTCATAGTTATGGAAATACGTGAGCACCACACACGGAAACGCCCTTCCCGTTTCACCTACTATGAACAAGTCCATTTAGAATGTATTAAAATTTGCATTTAATAATGTCTCGTTTAAAACTACGTGACGTTGGGGGCCATTATTTCAAATTATTATCAGTTACACACTTATTCGTAAATTCGTAGTACTTTTGCAGGTTATCATGTAACTAGTGGAATATCATGAGAAAAGCGAGATGTCCCATTGCCCTACAGAAACTGTAAGACGATGGAAACTTGACCTTTTCCTCAGTAAAAAACAACAAAAAAAAAAAACAACAACAAACTTTGGCTCGGCCTTTGGTCTACGTCCTGGTATTACACTGTTGGAAAATTAGCTTCTTTACTCGCTGGCGGGTTGGATTTTGAAGGGTTTTTCTCTTTAGCGAAAGGAAGAAAGAGAAAAAAAGGATTTGGGTCAGACTCATTTTTATAGTGTCAGTGAACTGATGAGTATTACAAGTGGACTCCAAAGTGGGGCCCGGAGAGGGCTAGTTAAAGAAGGGAAAGAGATAAGGCAACAGGAAGAGGAGATACAGATGATACAGAGGATGGGGAAAACTAGGATATCCTCCCCCCCCCCCCCACACACACACACAAAGAATGGATAGGGCATGGGGAAATTAGTGACTCATCAATAGTGAAGATGATGATTATAGCAGTAATCACAAAGACATTGTTGAACATGAAGACGACACAGAAGAAGATGTCGATGATGCAGATGAAATTCGAAAAGACATAAGCTTAAAACTGGAGCGTTATCGATAGGTCCTGAGAGGAAATTAAAAGTAAAGGTGTCATGAGTACGGACTGGGAAATAAACAAGGGGGGGGGGAGAAGGGAAGGGGGGACAGAAGGGGAGGAGAGGAGGGAAGAGGGGAAGAAGGGGAGAGAGAGAGAGAGAGAGAAAGAAAAGAGAGAGACAGATGAAAGAGAGAGAGAGAGAGGAGAGGCGAAGAGAGGAGAGAGAGAAAGAGAGAGTGAGAGAGAAAGAGATACATGAGAAGAGATCGAAAGAGGGGGAGATAGAGTGAGAGTGAGAGAAAGGAAGAGAGAGAAAGGGTGAGAGAGAAAGAGTGAATTTAAACTGGAAACGCACGCACAAACACACTAATTAGAACAAGAAAGAGCCACTTACTTTCACTGATCCTTTCTTTCAGCGACTTGGGTGTTGATGTTGTTGTAGGTTGAGTTGTCGGTGTAGAAGGCGTGGCTGGTGTCATGGTAGCAGTGGGCGTTGACTCTCTTGTCGTAGTCGGCACTCCGATGGGGTTCGAATCCCCCTCAGCCTGTGCCGGCTCTATCTGAATCCCCACCTCTGCTGGTTCGGGACTCTGCACGATGTCAACAGAGGTTCCTTCTTCGTAAACCGCTGCCCCCGCCGGAGATCCTGCTTCGTTAATCACGTCCGGAGGTCGCTGATCGTCTTGCTGTTCAGGGGCGTCTTCCTGCTGATCGTATCCTTGCTCCTGGTAATCTTGGGCGTGTTCCACACTGGTATCCGCCTCTTCCCCATCTTCCCCCCCTTCCTCTCCCTGATCCTCTTCCATATCTAGCTCTTCTTCGTCGTGTTGCTCTGGTTGTTGAAGTTGGTCATCGTCATTCTGGTCATAGTCCACGCCATTCTGGTGACCTTCGGGTTGCTGATACTTGCTGGGATCAACCTGTCCAGCTCTGAATTCCTCTGAATCCATTTTAATTAAAATTTCACTCAGATGCTACCAAGGCGCAATCTATAATGCACGTTGTTCTCAACCTTTAGAAGGGCTGTTCTCACTTTCAGGCAAGATTCTGTGGTACAGAAAGTTTACACTAGTCAACCTCCGAAAAAACAACAACAAACAAACAAAAAAAACGGTACACATTAACTTCTAAAAAGTGAATTTTGTGTTGAATGAGCATGAACTATTTGCTGTACATAACAAACATCGCATTTCTTGGGTTGAATTATTTTGCCAATGTGTCACGATGTTTTGGATTGTTTGAATTTATATAATTATATTGTTCTGAGTTTAAAATCTCTATGCTTTGTATCATTTCTTGACATTTATTTTCCTAGACCATTGTAAATGTAATATTACCGAATGTAAACAAAATTCCCGCATGTTAACTCTTGAATCTAAGAATGGCCCAGCATTCGTTCTAAAATGTAACATAAATGTGAAGGGATCTTGTTAAGACACCCCTCGGCAAATGTGCTGTTTATTATATATTAAGGTATCACAACGTGGCTTATTGTGAGCAGATAACGGAACTGTGGGAGCACAGTCGGAAATCTGACAACTGCAAGTGAAGAAGTGTAACTTGTAAGGACAGCGTGAGCTTTCATAACCTGAATTGTGTGTTAAATTTATAAGTGAGTTGGATGTGGTCTTCACAGACATGCAGAAAATGAAGACAAAACTTCACACGGAGAAAAGTAATTAACACTTAAACTTGCATTACAGTGCAAGCATATGCATTCATCTTGTTGTTTATCGTTTCGCTAGAATTAGGAGCTGGAAAAAGGAACAGTTCTACATACCATAGAGTTTGTCTGGAACTAGATGTCAAAACAGACCAAGTGGATGAGAGAGGAACACAGTATAAAATGATCCGCTTTATATGATGTTCATTTAAATGCCAATATCTGTTTCGCTTTGTGTGTAATGCATGAGAAGAATCCACAGTGTAATGCCACTTGATTATGGAGTTTATTCTCAGCTAAGCCTTTCGGCAGGCTGGGGCCGTTTGCTGTTTTAAAAGGTTTTGGCACATAATTTAATTAATTTTCTTCAACTTGATCATTCAGTCTATCAAAAGTTACCTCGTCCTTGCATGTCTTTATGAATGAATAAATTGAACTTCTCAAAGGCAGTTTTTTGGGGGACACTGAGTAACTTTCGAGACCAGAGCGGCAAAGTGATAGCCTTTCGTGTAATTACTAACAGTGTCGGGGCCCTATACCTAAAGTTATACTGGAACCTCAAAAATTATTTGATATTTCTGTTTATTGACTGAGACACTAGAAATTGGCGCTCGGTACCCTCTCATTACAATTTTTGTATTACCAAAAAAAAAAAAAGTTTTCATCCGGGTGAGAAGGGAAGAAAGATGATAAAAATGCTCACAGCCGTGAAGGTATTATGGTTTCTGTCACTGGCACCAAATCAAACAGAACAGTCTCCTAAATCAGTGACTCATAGTTGTAATAAACATATTATATTTCACCCAGAAGCGCTGGAATAAATGGATAAACTGCTCTTTTCAAAAAGTGCAAAATTTTTAACACGTAGATCTATGTCAATGCAGCGTCAAAATAAAGAGGGGCAATTACATGCATACACAAACAGAACCTAACTGGCAGCGAAGTCTCATTATGGCATTATCAGAAGCTAACAAACTTATACAATGTATAAAGCCATTTAGATAATGATTTTAGCTGAACAAAATAAGCCTGCCAACTGCTCCTATACAAGTACTGATTGCACTGCTTATCTTTGATTACAAATAAAACAGAGTATGGAAACAAAAATCGATAAATAATCAGGAAACCGCTTACCAATTTGGACCGTGGCTTGGTCTATCCTAGGCGGCGTCTAGAAACCTACCCGGACCAAAATGCTCGCGCACGGACTTAAACAGCCACACACGTGCGATGCATGTTTCAAATCAGAGTTTGACCTACTTAATAGCCCGAGCCACGCCATATTGCCACAAAGCTTAACCCTTGGGGGAAAGGAGATGATTATACGAACGGTTTCAATGTTTCGCATACATACATACCTTTCAAGCCTGGAAAGGAAACAGCAATGCTCACTTTCGACAAGCTTCTCCCCCGAGCACACCAAAATGCAGTGAGCACTCCGCTCAAAGATTTGATAAAAAGTAAAAGCCAAAATGCTGTAGAAAAAAAACACCCTCAGAAAATGAAAGATGCCGGTCTTTGGCAAAACACACGCCTTGCTTTTGGGGGAAGGGGGAGCAGATCTTTTTTTACTCTTTCTTTACAGACTGGCATGGAAGCGGCGAGATAACCATTCCACCACCCAATTCCCACCCCATTTACCTTCTCAAACCGCTCCCGTCGCCCAGGAGCCGCGCCTCCATGTTCTCATGCCCACCCCCACCCCCTCTCGCCCTTAACACCCCCATCCTTGCCCCACACCCCCATACGATTTACCTTTCTGAACCCATTCTTGGTTGCTCTTTCCTGCCCCCACCGGTAGCTGATGGTTAAGACCTAAGATAAACGCCGTGAACACAAGGGGGGACCACTCTTCAAGGCGTATGTGTGAGGAGAGAAGAAGCTGGGTTATCTGCCGATCTCATCGCCAACCCGAGGTGGGGGAGTAATTTACGAGACCCGGACTATTTCACTGACTACATCTACATCTGCCAAGATTTTTCCAGATATCTGTGTTATAATCAAAACACGGCTTTCTGTACACAGTTTCCATGGTTTCGATTATCGGACGGATTTTTTTTTTTTAACGTAAAATTTTTAAAGATTTTGCTGTAATTACATGTATACAAGTTTTATATAAATGCAGTGAGTCTTATCGGTTTATGTGCATGAGAAAGATGGAAACATTTTAAAAACACGCCCACTAATACTTTAATTAATGCGCCAGAAGCACCCAGACGCCTGTAAAATGTAACTGAAAACATTTTTAAATATATTTTTTATGTGCAATACATAATGGGAAATATAATACCTGCAATGAAATTCAAACTTTTTAATTTTAAAACATCAAAACAAACAACCATAAATATACTATGTACTTGGGTCCTCAGTCCAAGCTGCACCATACCAAAACAACGCCCTACCAATAGAGCCATCCTGCAGCTTCAGAGTGGATCATTCAATGCATATAAAATCAGGTTGACACAATCAATCATTCCTCTGATCTCTCATGAACAATTATTTGTGTAATGTAATCCTACAGTTGGTCTGACCAGACCAAGCCTCCGTTCTCACCAACCTGCTTACATGCCTATCACAATAATGCTTATACTATCTTCTTTAATCGGACACCTTTTTATCAGAAGGGAGTTGAGTATGTGCCAAGTCCTGGCAAACGGCAAAAACGCACCCGGCTATATAGAATTTGTTAAAATTTACAACTCAATTTTGTGTGTATGTGTGTGTGTGGGGGGGGGGGGGGGCGGGGGGTAAAATCAAAACTACTGATGCAACTCATGGTTGTTGTTTTTTTTTGTGTGTCTGAAAGAAAAATGAGATTCAAAGCTTAGTCTAAATGCAAGTTTGGGAGCTTATTTTTTATATAGCCAACACTATTACATTAACTAATATAGTTAGCGGCTGTCTGTTTCTTTTTCAATTACCTTGACAGTCTCAGAAATGACATTGCAGCATGGGAGTGTAGTGTTTGTTTTTTATTACTACCATGATAAAAAGAAATAACGAGACTGGCCTCACTGCGTGCCCACCTTATAAACGCATTGAATGAATGCTTGTTTAATGACTTCCGGAAACACTAGTTGTTTGTCATGAAAATTTGCAGAGGTCTTACTTTAACCCTTTTTCATTTGACATGATTGTGATTTTGTTAGCCTTGTTGTGTTGCCATGACGACGTCTTCTGAATGGAAAAGTCTTCATTTCGCACGACCAAAGAAGCCCACAAGAAGTGCATGCTCGTCAATTTCTTTGGCTGACAAGGCATTATTATGAAAGAATATGTGCCATGGGGTCGAAATGTGAACCAAGAACATTATAATAATATTTAAGTTTAAGGCGACTGAGAGAACGAATGCGTAGAAAGTGATCAGAGTTGTGGGCGTCAGGGGACTGGTTCCTCCAGCATGACACTACAACCGCTCATAAAGCTACGTGTGCAGCAAAATCTTGCTCCAAACAGAATGGCAGTTATACTTCATCCCCCTTATACCCTGACTTGGCAAACCGTGACTGTTCCTTGCTCTCAAAGCTTACAACGCCACTGAAAGGGCAGGGCTTACAGGACATCGAGAAGATCCAAGAAGCATCGTCTAGGGCCCTCGACAATCGACAGCATCCCAAAGGATGAGATCCAGCGGTGTTTCCAAAGCCTTTACACCAGCTGGAATCGATGTGTAAATGCAGAAGGCGAGAACTTCGAGGGGTTCGATGAGAAATGATATATTAAGTTGAATCATTTTTGAGAAATTAGACCAGTTTCGTTAATTTTTGTCCTAGTTTAAAGTGGTTTGGATGCAGGAAAAAGGTAAATGGCAGAACTGGCTTGCACATATCGAGTGAAACAAAAGTAACAAAACATTATTATTGAAGAAACCAGGGCTGTAAATTTGCCTACAGATAAGTTTTCTTGGGATTCATGGCGGAGGATAGTTTGAAAACGTGAACACATAATTCATTGTCATTTTCATTTGTTATTATCTTTTCCTTGCTCACATAGCTATTAATTTTCAATTTAATTTTTAAGTAATTGTTAAACACATTTACTAAATAATTACACCTACTAAATGTTGTATTAATTGCACTGTAACCTAAATCTCATTAGCCAAACAACGCAGTATGTGAGATCCTGTGGTTAAACGGATCATGTCAATGGTTACTAAAATCAGAATGAACCAACTATTGATCGATTGAATATTTAATCAGCCAACTGATCAATTAACTGGCTGACAGACCAACCAACTGACCAACTAATCAACAAGTTAACAAGCAAGTTGATAACCAACAGATCAGTCCATCGACCAAGCGAACAACCAACCAACCAACGAACCAACCAACCAACCAACCAACCAACCAACCAACAATCAACCAACCAACGTTAGCCTACGCCTATCACATTAACACTGAATATGCAACAAACCCACTCGATCTACCCTCACAATCTATAGACATTATCCCCGAAATTCTTCAGAGCGCCAAAGCTCAGCTCACACTTTGTAATTACAAAGCTATAAACATGGCCGTAAACGACTGTAAATCGCTGCCACATGTGTGCAGTGAGTCCGTTTCTTGAGCTGGAGTCAACTCGTCTTTTGATCGATGTCCGGTAATGTGGTAAACAACTTCATTGAACCTGACAGTCGTGATGGCGGTGCCGGTCGTACTGAAAGTAATGGTGATGCTGAGGTTAACGTTGAAAATCATTATGGCGTTAGGGTATTAAAATAATGGTCAGACTGGCATAGTGTAAGGTGGCGCCCTCCTTCCGTATACTGAACACGATGCTTTAAGTTTGTAAGTTATCATCATCGATAAAGACACCACCGTTATTAATATCCGTCTAATTATCACCAGCTTGTTATCATTCTTTAACATTTCGTTAAAAAAAAAAAAAAATCAGTCAAGATTCTACGAAATTCTTCTTTGAAATTTATTAACTATTCAGTTCACCTTATAAAACAATGTAATTAATATAAATAGAAATATTACTTCTGTTAGTGAATGCTTTTAATGTCATTGTCTCTTTTTTAAAATATACTATATTTTTTAAAATGAAAATTTAATAAAAATGTAATGATCTTCAGTTGTTCGTACCTATTAAGTTACATGTCGTTTCTGAATATAATATAGAATTATATATAAAATTATCCTTCCACCTAACTTGGATTTTGGAGACACACTATAATTGTTTGCCTATGAATAGACAGTACATCACCCTCGCAGCCTAGCTACACTTTAAAGAATTTAGACATTTGAGGTGTTGTATTTTCATTCACGTGTTCCATTTCACGGAATTTAAACGGTAAGTTGTGAGCCAACCGTAATCACTTTTCTGTGCCTCTTGTAAAAATATTAACAGAGGAGTCACATGGATAGAAACATACATAAAGATGGTATGAACATAAAGGCTTTCTTTAAAAAAAAAAAAGACGAAAAATTATGAAAGACCATGAGCCGAACTATGTGAAAATGAAGAACAAACTGTAAAAATGGGCCAGAAAGTTAGCATAAAACACAGGTGTTGGAGAGTGAAAATTGGGCTTATTTGTCTACCTGCACCCAATGAAATGAAGCAAAACATAATTACGCCTTAGGATAAACGAAGGTTAATTTGTGAATCAGAAAAGAAGGTCGACAGTAACAAGATATTTGATATTTAATCGTTCGGATTTACAGATATTGAAATGGTAAAAAGGGAACACCCAGTCAAAATAAGTATGGTTCTCATAATTCATCAAGATGTTATCAAACATCAAAATTATGAATAAGATGCGTTTACCATAGAAGCGTACAAAGAGAAAGAATCAAAGTAATCCAATGGAAGCTTAGAGAAAAACCAAAGATGTAGAAAGAAAAAGAATGAAAGAACAGAAGAGAATATTGAAAGAAAGAATGAAATAAAAAATAAATAACAATCATGTTTAAAAAAACAACAACACAAACTTGTTTGTGAAGTTCAGCTTCAAATAATCTAAAATACTTCTCTATAAAATTTAACTAGCACGATCTTTTGCTAGCTGTTGTTCAATAACTTTACTTTATCCGCCCAGTTGTCTTTTGAACGTCATCCTTGAAGCGAAGTCGAGTTAACTTGGCGAGTTTTATGATATCAAAGCCGAGGGTCTGGAAACTTCTGTATTAAAGGCTTCTCTTGTGGCAGGAGAGCAATAATCATGTCGCCTATCTAAGGTTTATCTTACGCTAGTCTACGTATCTGGTTTGGAGATTAGAAACGTAAAGTTGGTCTTTGACGCAGTGCAAATCAGTGGGAAACCCCGTTGGGAGTATGTTCTCGTGCTTCAGTTGAAGAGGAGAAACCTTTCAATGGGCTGAGTGCAGATTTACACTCTGTGTTTCAAGGGTGGTGCTGGGAGTGTAAATATAACAGGGCTGACGGTGTTGATGGTGTGAGTTTGTCTGATATAAAATGTGGGCAGGCAGGCACGGGATAGACAGACAGACACAGAGAGTAGATAGATAGATAGATAGATAGATAGATAGATAGATAGAGAGTAGATAGATAGATAGATAGATAGATAGATAGATAGATAGATAGATAGATAGATAGATAGATAGATAGATAGATAGATAGATAGATACATACATACATACATACATACATACATACATACATACATACATACATACATACATACATACATACATACATACATACATAGATAGATAGATAGATAGATAGATAGATAGATAGATAGATAGATAGATAGATAGATAGATAGATAGATAGATAGATAGATAGATAGATAGATAGATAGATAGATAGATAGATAGATAGATAGATAGATAGATAGATAGATAGATGTGGAAAAGAACACAATATAATGTCGAGAGAAAAGAAGAGATAAGAGTAATTACCCAATTAATCATTATGTTCCAATCATCAGAGAGGACAGCGAGACTACAGACCGGACACAGAGTGTCGTCATTATTTTCACAAGTCTCCCTTTCTCAGGCTCTTGAGGAGACTGCTCATACCGTATGATTTGTCACATGAATCTTTGCAAGCTCTATCTTTCTTTGTTCTTTCTATTGTTCTTGTCTGCCCTCAGACACCCATTTTTTTCTTCCATTAACACCTGGAAAGTTTTGCAAACAAAAGTGAAGACAGTGTCGAGCTTCCAATGGCATAGATTCACTTCTACATTCCTGCCTTCCCTGATGTTTATATAAACAAAATGCATTAGATTGGAGCTGGGAACAACTGCAGCAGCAGCAACACGATAACAACAACAATGCACTCCAGATTCTCTTGCCTGGGATTCCCGCCTGTTTATAGTCATTGATCAGCACTGGTATTACACCTACCTATAATACACCATCGTTTTGTGGGTACGCCTTTACAGCATCGTACCCTGCACACGGTAGCTTGGAACATACAGAGGCAACCCAGCTGTTGCATTATGGGAATTTATCAACCAACCTACAATAAAAATAAATGATAAGGGGGGAAAAACCAAAGCTAAGCCTGTTTTGTTTCGTATTCAGCCCTAAGCGCGGTATTCTATTGATGCATAGGTAGACAATCTCATTTAACGCTATAGATTGTAAAGCCTTGTTATGGGAGACTGTTCGACTTGATTATTTACTCACTCAGATCTAATTGTGTAAAAATAAGTGACAGCATCTCATGTTCTGAATTCTAGTGTAAAATGTTCAAATTCTGTTGCTGTCTCGGATTCTGTATGAGAAATTCTACCCGTCTCTGGCTCCAAATGGACAGCTTAGAGATATGCAGTTTATCAAGTATCTACTGAGTACTGTATGTACAATCAATGTGAACACTAATTAATTTGTTAACTTTATTCCTGAGTGCACTGACAAGCTTCTTAAAGGCGCGACTTCTCGAACATTCATGCTAACCGTTAACGCCACCAAGAAAAAGTTCAGAACTCCTTTGTTCTTCACACTGAACTCACAAGAAAAGAGAATCAAATGACGAAGTTTTATTCAATTAGATTTAAAACTTAAAGCTTTATAACATCAATTAAGCCTTTTGTCCTCTCTCACTCTCTTCATAATATAAATAATCTATTATATTGCTCTACGCCCAGCTCCCCGAACTCTTGATTTCCCCCTCTACAAAGCTGGACAACTGTGAAATATGGCTAATTTGACTCTAGTTTAAGCCAGCGTTAGACCCCTTTGGTTCCCAAATGAAATAATAAAAATTGCACCAGTCCCCATTTACCCAGTGTTGCCAGCGAATCTTTTTCTTTACCAATATCACTTTCTGTATACATGCAGTCTCCCGTTCTTCTCTTTTATTTGTGACGGAAACGGTCAGTTCTCAACAGAATGGATTTTAAAAAAAAAAGAAGAGGAAAGAGAGACGGGTGTAGGTGGTGCTTAAAATTCTCTGAATTTATACTTTTCCAGTTAACATTATCCAATTACTATTATAATTTTCTCACTTGCTAAGCAGACTAAGTTAGGCTGACACAAGACTAAACAGGTAACACGTAAGCAGACAGGCAGACAGATGTACAAACTAGACAGTAAGAGTGCAACTGAGCGATACCTGAAGGCTCTTGAGTAACACTTGAGAAAACCAGTTAGTAACGCTTGAAGTATGGTAGGAGGTATCGCTTTAAAGATTGTAGACATAGGAATGAGCGAGACCCGATGTGCTCACCTCTGGCATTAATTGTTTGACCTCTTGAAGTGGCAACAATGAGGACGAGAAAGAAAACATAGGCGTCTCCAGGCATTTTACCCCTTACAGCGTACTCTGATCGTGAGGTTTCCTTTGATGAGATGTGCCGCTCTTTAAATATGATCCAGAGCTATACAACCCTTGGGTTAAGCGGGGGCGTCCCCAGGTATTTACCCCTTACAGTCTTCTCTTATCATGAGCTTTCCTGTGATTGAGTTGTACCCCTCTTACAAATGACCTGTAGCAGCGCCAATCATGTAAACCTGAGGGGAATCATTGTCGTCACGCGTACAAATAAGATTTCACTCCATCGGCTCAAGTATGGAACTTGGAATGCTAACCTCTTGGCATTTTAATTACATCGTCTCCAGGAAAAACAAAAGGGTACGAATAGAAAAACTAACAGAGGCGGATCAGAATTATAATCATGAGACCTACACAGACTGACGAGCTCCCGAAATAAGTCTCGCCTAGTTTTCCCCATCTTTCGTAACAGTGGAGTTGGACGTAATTGAACTGCTTGCTTTGGACTATTCTACTGCTGAAATAAAGAGAAACAAACAAACAAATTCATGTGACACTTTGCAATATTAAACATCAAGACACCATGCCACTTTTATTAAAGGAAAAAGTTGTAAAATGCATGAAACCTATTATCACCGATTTTCTTTTACCTGCCTGTGTTATAGATTCAAGGGGCCAGTGAAAATAACAAAGGAGGTGTAGAATATTAATTTAGACAGGCTAAGAAATCGCCTGTTAACAAAATAGACTGCTGTCATATGCTTGCACATATATAATTATTTTCCGTACCGCATCGTGTCTTACAATGCAAGAACGAGCTAGACATTCAAGGCCGTTTTTAGTAGTCCATTGAGTTTTTAGTTTCAAGTGGGTTCACTTCTGATCTTAAGCATTGTCGTCGATTCCACGAGCGATTGGGACAGCAAACGCCATTCATGCCCAGAAAATAGAAACGTTTATGAGTATATTTAATGCATACAGGGGGATTTGGAAAAAAAAAAAAGGGGGAAGGGCAGCTCAAAGGAAGGGATGCGATTGTGTGATCGAGTCTTTTAACTTTAACGATGGTAACACGAAATTATTTGCATCTTAGAAAGAAATTAATTATTAAATGCGCCTATTTTAATTTAAGCTTCCCTTACATAGGCCTAGCATCTGCTCTTATTTTCGCCTACCTTCGTGATCCGCCCTCAAAAGATCAGTGTAAACAAAAACTTCCTCTGTATAGTTGTAAGTGTGAGGCGTCTGCATGAAGTTGTGAATGAAATGCTGATGGGAACGTGAACAAGGGTGCTTGCGTTGTGCTTTCTGATACAACTCGAAAGTGGGTCTGTCTTTTTCTTGGCTAAAAAAAAAAAAATTAAATAAAAATGCCACAGTTTCTGTTCTTGCTTTTTGTGATTCTGTCTGCTCTTCAGTTTAGACATTCAATAATGTACAACAACTTTTTCTTATCTTTTTTACCCCAGATAATCTGATTTGCTTACTTGTAAAATTAATTAATAAAGTGTCCGTGTTGTCAGTTCGTTTGTTGTTGTTTTTCCTGTTAGTCTGTACTTATTACAAACTTCGTGCTCATTAAAACTCACGAAAACATGTTCAATAAAATGTGTACAACGAATATAATTATTTGGACGTTCACTGGCCGCAATAAAATGTAAGCAACTGGCCCCAACTAAAGCAGAAGTGGTATTTTATTTCTGAACAGTCAGTTCGATTTTGCGTCAATGACCTCTCCCATGTCACATGACATGACCTTTCGCGCATGCGTTCCATAAGTCATAGCACAATCGACACTGAGCGTCGAAAATGGCGGAGTCTCTGAGACGTCTTGTAAACATCGGAACTTTTTCTGTTTTGCAGGAAAAGCTTGAAAAATGGATGAGCGATTATTATGTGAGTATACATTAATGACAAAGTTGATTTATATTTATGTTAATTTGGAGCAAGTTTCTGTGGCACTTTTGCATTATTTTTCATCTATCAATTCCGTTGCTATGGAAATTCAAGGCGCGCACTCCACTTAAATTACATACTGAAGTGGACAAAGTTCGAAGCGCAAATGTTTTATGATGAGAGCCGCTGCGGTCAGGTTCTTTAGATGAATTTGAGAAAAACGAATTTATGCCCTTTGCAGATAACACATTTTAGCTCTCATTTACCGGTACCGCCGAAATAACGACTCGTTCAGACACGGTAAGTAGCACCTAAAGCTTGATGTTGAACGTTCGTGGCTTCGTTGAATGGGACTCGCAATGAGCTTAATGGGACATTGTTTATTGTTGCAATCATATTTATTACACAGAAAATGACTTCCTAATTGATTTTTTCTTTAGAGGCCTAGCTGTAGACACCTGAAATTTAATTTAGGTTTAATTGTTGACATAGACCTAGCCTTTTTTTTTATGTAATACATCATGAATGCCGGCATTGCATTGCAACCTGTTGAGCCCAAAGCCGTAAAGGACTCAGGTGCCACACATAAAACCAAGCTTTTGGGGAGGGATATTTAAACTTGTTTTTTAATTTGATAATGGTAAAATGATTACTTTGGTTGGCCAGGAAAATTGCAATTAAATTGGTGTTCAATCAAAGGCCCGCCAAGCAGAAATAATGCTGTAACAGGACATTACAATAAACTAAGAGATTGAGACCAAGGCTAAGTTTGGGCCAATGAATAAGGTTTAGAATTCCAGTATAAGGATAGAGTTGACAATATGGTAGGTGAGTGCAGTTAGTGAAATACAGATATCTTGCTAATGCAAGTAGTTTTGTGACATAGCTGTTGTGTAATTAACAGCATATCATATTTTCTAAATACATTTCATGTGTATACCATAGCAAATTAATACTATTGTCGACAATTCGTGGTCAACTGAATACCATTGTGTAAAGATAGCTAAATATTAAATGTAGTTTTTCAAGAAAAGCCGAAACAAAATTTGTTTAATCCTGTAGCAAGTCTCACTGGTCATACTGAAATTAAAAAATGGATTGTAAGATTTGCTTTTCTCAGGCCTGAGATAGTTTTTTTGAGCAAATTAGTTGAAAAAAGATCAACTACCGAGTCCTGGGACTACCATCTTATATGGAAGGAAATCAAACAGAATAATCCATGAGAAACAGAAGCATTTAAAGACTTAGAAAATTCATTGACAACATAGCATATATGGTAATTTGAAGGCAGTTCTTGGTGGTTCTTCTGAACCAAAGCCTACAAACATTGTGGGAACCTCCTTGCAGATCACTAGGGCTATGATATGCATGCAAAAGCTGTACAATAGGGAAAATGTTGCTCTGAGAAGCTGTAGATATAGTGCAGACCGTTGCAGTTGAGTTTATAGGATTGCACTGTTATTCCTGCACCACCAACCTATCTGCCTGTGTGAGACAGAATCTTGCAAAATACTTTCTGTAAATTGTTAGAGGCTCTTTGCAGGCTTAGTTCGTAAAAAGTTTTTAATGAATATTATGTGTACTTGAGATAAAGTGAGACAAAGCAAAACATTAAATTAATATTGTCGAACATTTAACATTGATACAGCCAAGAAATACACTGCTGTTACGAGAATGGGGCATTGAATTACATATTATTCAGAACTCAGTGCCAATGAGTTAATGTTATTTATGCCTGAAAGGAACAAACAAAACCAAAAAAAAAAAATCAAGCTAATATGCTCGCACTTATTAGAATGAATAATGAGAAATTTGCACTAAAACTGTGAAATTTTGACTTTTCTACTCATTTCTGACAAGTAAATTAAAAATGGGAAACATTCAAGCTTGAATTTTAACGTGAACCGGCAAGACAAGCTAATATGCAAAGTTTTCAAGTTCAGTATCAAATAGTTCTGTTGTCCTGTAAGTGGTTATTTGAATACATATCTGTGAGCTGTAACTGAAACCACGCATTACATGTACCTTGAAACTATGACATGATATGCCCATTAGTAGAACCGCTCAGACAAAACAAAAACCAGCCAAAGGTTTATAGATCATTGCGCACAGTTCTTGTCTGGTGCAGCATCAATGGCAAGTTGCTTAAAGTAGTGTAGCCACTTGTCCTTGGTGAGTTAAAAAAAAAGGAATATTACATTTTTATTAGGCTGTTTTTACCTTTGATAGGAATGTGACATGATTTGTGACATGAAAATCTGAAGAGGAGAATTTGAAATCTATGTGCAAATGAGTATGAATGCAAATAAATACAATAACATGTCTCAGTTTTTGGAATGAAATCAGCTCAGCATGATATCCAGAAGGAGCACATGCCAAGTTATGTTGTGGTATAATTTAGATGTAGGTAACTGGCCCCTGTGGTATGTGGAATGTTGCCAAGCACAGTTTACTATAGTATGCCAGTGAAAACAACATACTGTTTTGTTAAAAATTGCCCTCATTTATTCTCAGCCTGACCTCATTGTAATGCACTGATTAGGCACAAATTAGCATGAAAGAGCAATGTAAGATTAAAATAAATAGTAACACCTGGACAAGACAAGTATTCCTCAGTCTTTACTTAACTGTTATTTAATAGAAAAAGAACATCAAATGAATGCAAACAATAGATGGCTTAATTCCTCATGGAAACTGTATTTTCCTAATTGTATTTCTCACAATACTTCATTTTTTTTTTATCCAACCCCTTTTCATGTGTTTTTCTTTGTAAATATCCTTTAAAGTCGCTTTCCAAAAACTTTTATTTTCAGTCATTGTACCATTATTGTACCTGTTGTAGAGTTATTAAATATGGATGCACGAGTACAAAGGGAAGGGAGCAGGGATGAGAGAAAGACAAAAAAGACCAACATTTTTAATGAAAACACTAGAACCCATATTATACAGAAGAAATGATTTCTTTCAATAGTTTACATCAATAACGTAATTAATGTGTTATAAGCAAATATTGGCACATAAATACAAAGGAACAAAAGAATGCCTTCCTCGAAAGGCTTACCTTGAATAAATACTGTATTATCATCAAAAAGAACAGACGAGTCCATACCGCCAATATTGAACGCGTTGGATGGCACGGTGCCAGACAAAGCAGATTATAACGAGACCATGTTGTAATATCAGATTATGTGCCGGGAAGCGCTGGGTAGGGCGAAAAAGCAACTTTGTATTGTCAACGTCCTATTGGGTATAGAAAGGTGTTACAGTATTATTTGGAAGGGCCGAGGCTTAGATCAGAGGATTTCAGCCTTTTTAAAGTTTGCTACCCAGCCCCTTTCTAAACTCAGATCACTACGTGAGACTCTCCTCCTCAAAGCACCCCCTCCCCCACACGCTATTCCCCTTCCCCTTTCTCTCCCCATCTCTCTCTGCTCCTTTCTCCTTTTCACTCTCTTTCCTCCCTGTCACTCCTGTCCCTCCTCCCCCCACTCCCCCATTCCCCCCCCCCCCAAACACACACACATACTCGCGGCGAGAGAGAGAGGCATAACATACATGGCTGTGCATTCATAGAGGCAGACGGAGAGAGAGACGAACTGATAGAGAAGCAGACACATGCACGCAGAAAAAGACAGAGAAGGGTATTAATTATTATTTGGGGGGATTTTTTGCTAAGCTGGCACACCTATGAAAATGCCATGACGTCCCCCATGTTGAAAACCCACGGCTCAGATAATGGGCAATGCAAAGTCAAGCTGAATAAAGCGTGCATTGATAAAGGAAATCGATTTATAATGAGAAACTGTGAGGGCAAGTCATTTTCTTATTGGGGGGGGGGGGGGGAATTAATGACAGAAAACTTGTATAATCGATGAACCATTTCGAATAGTGAAGTACTCTTGTCGGAAAAAGTAGTTTCCTTAAGTGATAAAAGTAAAATAATATGAAAGATCAAATTGCAAAAGATGGTGATCCTTCGGTTGAAAGAAAATCGATTACGGTCACTGACCTCTTCAGTAAACGGTGTGTTCCTTTCTACGGAATACTAGTCGTGGAATCCCCAATTATGAATCGTACGAGAAACTGCTGAATTTCGGTTTAACTTTCTAGTACCCAGTGCTCCATATAAGGAAAGACGTTATCGGGTGACCAAAGCTCTTCAATTTGAACACTTGATGATTAATTGTGAGTGTGCATGAGAAAACCCGGCATAAGTCGGCAACATGACATTTTGATTTCTGTACATATAATAAAAGACAAGACATTTCTGATAAATTGAAGACAATGACCCCTCTAAAACAAGATTTTGAGAAAATGGCATTTAATCCTATAAGTGGCAATAGCTAATTGACTAAGTAATATTGGAGTGATTGCTGTTAGGAGACCGTAGTCTAATGACTAAGCAGTTATAGAGATCATAGTGAGTAGTGTTCACTGCTCATCTACAGTTTACCCTGTAACATGCCACGGTCCCCTAGCAACAGCCAAGTCGGAAGTTTTTGGATCTTGTTAGGAGACCGTCGTCTAATTACAAACCCGTTATAGAGATCATAGTGAGTAGTGTTCACTGCTCATCTACAGTTTACCCTGTAACATGCCACGGTCCCCTAAACAACAGCCAAGTTGGAAGTTTGTGTCGGACCCATATTTTCACTTCAAAGCCGTTTTTCTCAAAATCAGCTCTGCCGACTTATACCGGGTTTTCTCATGCACACTCACAATTTACCAAGATGTTGCTTTTATATATATATATATATATTTATATATATATATATTATATTTGCATTGAAAAGGAAAAAAAAAAAACTACTTGTTTTCAGTCTTGCATGCATGTGGAGTTTTGGATATGGCAGTGTATGTGAAAGAGGGCTTAAGCAATATCGGCTGTTTGTGACAGGGTAAGCAATAGGAAGAGCTACACGTACAGAAAATGCCTTATCTTGAAATGTAATGTTTCAGGCATATATTATGATACCTCGGTGTCTCTTGTTTACACTGCAACTACTGGTCGGTGGCACTGTTTGCTGTACGCTTGACTAAACCGGTGTAACAGAGAAATGACCTGTCTTTTATGCTGATTTCCACTGTTGACTCCTAGAGCAATGTATTCATTGATTTCTTATTTATATTCCTTTGTTGCTTTCTTTGTTCCCATCGTATCCATTTGTGAGTGTGCATGAGAAAACCCGGCATAAGTCGGCAACATGACATTTTGAGTTCTGTACATATAATAAAAGACAAGACATTTCTGATAAATTGAAGACAATGACCCCTCTAAAACAAGATTTTGAGAAAATGGCATTTAATCCTATAAGTGGCAATAGCTAATTGACTAAGTAATATTGGAGTGATTGCTGTTAGGAGACCGTAGTCTAATGACTAAGCAGTTATAGAGATCATAGTGAGTAGTGTTCACTGCTCATCTACAGTTACCCTGTAACATGCCACGGTCCCCTAGCAACAGCCAAGTCGGAAGTTT
The DNA here is from genome assembly GCA_963931925.1 of Onchidella celtica. Lineage (NCBI taxonomy): Eukaryota > Metazoa > Mollusca > Gastropoda > Systellommatophora > Onchidiidae > Onchidella > Onchidella celtica. The sequence goes on along the minus strand of OZ007573.1, from coordinate 27,532,202 downwards.
TTGGATCTTGTTAGGAGACCGTCGTCTAATTACAAACCCGTTATAGAGATCATAGTGAGTAGTGTTCACTGCTCTTCTACAGTTTACCCTGTAACATGCCACGGTCCCCTAAACAACAGCCAAGTTGGAAGTTTGTGTCGGACCCATATTTTCACTTCAAAGCCGTTTTTCTCAAAATCAGCTCTGCCGACTTATACCGGGTTTTCTCATGCACACTCACATTTATGCACACATTATATTGATATCTCTTTCTTTCCCTTTATATTTGGCTGGCTCTGTCGTGAAACCGCGCAGATGTATTTGTACAACTACAGATGGCAGCTCTTTTCTGCCAAAAATTCATTCTGGGGACTCGTTGGAGGAATTTTAATTTTTCTATTGATTAAGCCAGTGGCGGGATACAATTTTTCAAAATACCGGTACATGTATTAATCTAGTATGGTGTCTTTTTTTATAACTAAAACTGTCGTTAAGGTCACATAGAGTACATTTTAGATAAACCCTTTTCTTTTTTTTTTTTACTGTAAAATTAAGTCCTTGGCACTTATACGATTTCGTTATATGGCGAACGATACGTTGAACACTGCCTTATTGTGTTTCCCATTAAGACAAAGGAAGCATTTTTCATGCTTCATGGATACTGGGAATTCTATACGGATACCGGATCCAATTGAAGATCAGCAGTCCGGGACATAGACTATTGATTTAGCTTATTCTCGTAATTGATTTTTCACCTGGCGTATCTGCAGGGGTGCTGTATTTTCACTTTCTTTCGCTCGGTCTCGCTTGTTACAGCCTGTACCTGTACTCGATACCCGGACCAGAGTATCAATAATCTATACCGTCACCAGCAGAGGACTTTTATTGTCAGTCACAGGGTGGGTGGGAGGGGCAGGGATGAGGCAAGTGAAATTGCAATCGAGTGAAAAAAAAAAGTGGGGAAACGGGATAGAGAAACAACAAAATAACTGAGCAATATTTACAAGTCTATAGAGCCAATGATGGAGACCACTATTTGTGGGCTTCTACGTCATCTGAATTAGGATCGATGGTCCGCCCCTCTTCCTCATTAAGGAAACAAACGTCAAAGAAAAAGTTTCTGGTCCATTTTTTTTATCCAATACCCCCCCCCCCCCCATCCACAACACTCATCCCAAATTTCCGTTAATTAGACAAAGTCCGACGCGGGGTGAGGTGGGGAGAGGGGTCTCCTTCTTCCTCAGTCTCGAGGTCTTTAGGACATCAGACAACTGTAACTGTTACAGGGAATTCAAAATCTAAAACAACAATTATGTAAATGTATTGTTGCTTAAGTCTGTATCTGTGTGCCTTACGTATTATGATCCCTACCTCTATCTTGCCCCCCCCCCCCTCCTCTTCTTTCTCCGTACACATTTCAAATCTCCGACTGAATTTGAATATAATAAGTCTTATCGAATTTCTATGACGTCATGCTGAGCGAGCAGTCTGGTGGCGGTAGAATGTAATAGGACAAGCACGAACACGCTTTATGAACTAAAGGGTGCACAATATGTTGAAAGGTGGCAAGTTTTTACATACCCTTGTCCGCAGTCAAGCAAGATGGCACAGTAGAAGATACAGGTGTCAAATGCATAGTGAAATCCCTGTCACTGCGAAAAAAAAAAGTTTCCTTTTGGACATTGTCACATTGAATTTCTGTATTTTGAATGCAACGAAAACGGATTTTAACAGTCACGCAAGCCATTCAGCGTAAGAAAACGTTTTGTCCCGAGTGAAGTTTGGGTTTTCCATAGTGACTCAGTAATATAATTTGTGATTTCATCAGGTCAGTTTCAGCATCTGTGATGTCTTTTGGCTCATCTCGCCCTTGTCTTTCCTCCCCCCCCCCCCCCACACACACACAACGGAAATACCACTTAAGATCTCAAAGCTAATTTAAGTTCTCAAGAACTTTTCGTTAAAAAAAAAAAAGCAAAGATTCTATCCAAATAGGCTGTGATTTAAAAAAAAAAAGGCTTGTCTACGGCAGTATTGATTTTGAGCTGTCTCTCCAGTTGATAAACTGGCTCATAAAATCATTTACTTTCGTGTTTACGCTACAGCAGTTTCATAGACTTCACGCTGATCTTTAGGACAATTTCAAGCATTGAATCGCGTCAGCTGAACTAGTTCTGTTTTAAATTGCTTTCTGGTCTGTGCAAAAAGGGTCTCTTTGCAATTCAAGCCGTAGTTTTGTGCAGTGCCAGTTATTGAATGGTGTGATTCGAGTCAGTTCATAAAACTTGTCACGGGTCGATTTTGGATTATACTGTGATATACTTGGGACTGAATTAATACGGATAGATCGTGTTCAAAGTGAAAAGAAAAACTCAGACAAAGTAGAAAACAATATAAAGCGTAGACTTCTGGCTTATGTATGCTTGTGTATTTTGAAGAACATTTCTGTAGTTCATTTAACTTTCTGAAGTGTGTGTTTCAAGAGATTGACCTTTTGGCGCTGTTGTAATTGTTGGCTGTTTACCGTTACTATAGTAAGAATATTATTTCTTTAGTATAGGACCCCCTGTCCTCTTATTCTGTTACATTCTGTCTATTGCGTTGCACCATCCTGGCACAGTGTGACCGTTATCGAGTCGATGTATTTCTCCAAACTCAAACTCTTTAGTAAAGGGACATGCGAAGTATAAGTTCTTTCATTTTTTGGTGGACTGTGGAGAAAGAGAAAAAAAACAAGAAAAATAAACTGTTGATGGCATCTCACATCTGTGATGTTTTCTTTTATTTAGAGTTAATGTTAAAAACAGTTTTCATACATGTTAGGTCTTGCATCCTGCCCGATATATCTCCCCTTTTGCACTTCCCTTGAATGGCACCGTTTTGCATGAGCGGGAGAGCCGTTCCTCAGTCGTGTAAGGTCCGGTATTATAGGTGCTGGCAAGGACGTCTATCCTCTAGCGAACGTCATTTAGAGAAAGCCCTACCTGAAATTTGACAGGAAACCCTAGGCCAAGCTTAGGAAGGACCGCGACTATATTGGGTGGAATGTGGATCTAATAGATCTGAGATTGAATCGCCATGCGATGGCAGACACTACGGTAGATCTCGATAGCTCTGACCTCTGTATAGGAGACGTAATCTCCAGATCGATATTCCATGCAAATCAATCGTCCGGTTTTATCGCAGTTTGGCACGAAGGCGTCGCGGGACTGTATAAAAGAACAATAAAAAATTCAAACCTTTTTGTTGAGTCGGGCAAACTCAGATTCGGTGTCGTAACTTGGTTGACAGTCAGATTCAGCTGAGTCAAGAGGTTTTAAAAAAAAATTATTGTATTGTCTTCCGTGTTTTAATGACGGAAATGTAGAAATCGTTTAGGTGCTAGTACGCAATTTCCACGTAGTGAAGTGTTGCCTTGAGTGGAAACTCTCTTAGGAAAGAATGATTTGTCACTGACTCATATAAAAGCCAGTCACTTAATTTTGTCTCTCATTGAACAGGGGCAGCAAATAAGAATTAGAATTTCTGACTGATTGTCGAACCTTTGCTACCAGTTTTAGTATATCAGCGATATCAAGTTTTAATGTAGGCCTTCTGTTTATCTGAAAGTACCATTACGTAATGTCTCAGAGGATTTCAAGCTGAAAATTACAGGAGTGAATAATTTTATTCATAAGCATTAGGAAAGCTATTTTCCCGGGCCACAGTTGGAGAAGTAGATCCACGTGGCAGAATTATACCTTCTCGAACCACCGATAAGTGCAAATGCCAGAAATCTGTATTTATACATGGAGCATGTAAATAAGACTATTTGAAGATATTGATATTCAAAGCGGTAATGTGGGCAGAACATGCTTTAGGGGAAGCTTTTCAAATTGGAGAACAACCAGAGTTAAAAAACAATTTACAATGAAAGAATTAAATTTGCTTTGGGATTTGGAGGATTAGATCCTGCATGTGATATATCGCTAAATTTGAATGAGATATTAAGAAAAGTTAGCAGGACTGGTTTCCAGTTGTTGCAATCAACGGTGAAGTGATTAGGTCTAAATCTCAGAATGTGCTGATAACATACTTCCCACTACAACCACAGAGCTATTGATCGAAAATCGAACTCGACATAGGAATCTAAACGTTTACGTGTGGTATTTAAATTTAACCCTCTTGTCGAGTGAGGACGGAGACCCACTGGCTTAGTCGGTACATTCTTGCTGATAACAGCGGTCCACCTTTGGAATGTCAAACAATTGGCAGAGATTAAGGCTACTGCAGGGTTTTGATAACTGCGTGGTGGCTAATTTTGTAGATTTCAGCCAATCTAATTAATTAGCGTGACTTGCTATTTATGTTATGCAGACAGCTGCCTACTGAAGGATTGCTTTAGTTATACTGAAAAGAAATCATAATCGATAAATTCATTAACGTTAAACCCACAAAGAGTTTATGTGTGGTCATAAAAAAGAAAAAAAATCTGCAACGCAGAAAACGGATTTTAAATAGTTAGACTATTTGAATACAAAATAATGAAGAAAAAAAAATCAGGAAAAATTATTTATCGAACGATCTGAAAGTCTACCTACTGCATGTTTAAAACATTGCGTATTATTACGTGATGTCTAATAATTATATTCTAAGTGTGGGGCACGGGGCGTTAAAAGGTTAATGTAAGAAAATAAGTTTTCTCTTGTCCCGCCTCTTTGTTCTTCTTGACTCTCTCATCTGGTATATCCCAAGTGGCAATAGTAAATCTCCCACCTTTTTTATTTTATTTTTTCTCCATTATGGTATCCTTGGAAAGTATGTCATGAAGTTTACCTCTCGGCTAGAGACACTAGTTCTGTGATACTCGGCAGGAATGTAGTTCACCTTTCGGCCAGTGACACCAGAATCTCTTGTAAATTCGTTGGCCTGGCAGTGGCCCCAAGCAAAAGCCTCTCAGAACGGATTCACTCGTACAGCTTCCCAAAGCTTAAGACGCTCACTGCAGCTTCCATTCCAGATCATTGTTTTCCATCCACATTTCCTACCAACACTCATACCCATCGCCTAGATCCCCTCGGTGTCTATCACGTGAAGATAAGGGACATACAGTTGTAGTGGTTCCTAAATATTTGGTACGCGCAGCCCTAAGTTTAGTGTTTTCCCCCTACTCCATGGAACTTTTCCCCCATTGTTTTTGTCTTTTGTCCGGCTCCAGAATATTCCAGCGCTTGAAAACCGTTATGTTTAAACTGATTTAATTTCACATTCGACCAGTGACATGAGTACAAAAACAACAGCATTGCATTTTAAATTTGTAGTTTATTGTGAGTCCATAATGTATATATGAGAATGAAATTTTGACTGTCCTCCAAATACGTCGGAGCTACTCTGACATCATAAAATTATGCTCCGAGACTTTAGAAAATGCCCACGCTTTGATGATCTGATCCAGTCAAATCTTGCCACGAATAGGCATTCTTACTGTTTAAAAAGTGGGTAGAAACAGCAGTATTTATTTTTCAGTAGGTTGTCCAAACTTCTGACGGTCATCATAGAGGGCTTGAACCAGAATACATTGAGCTGCGGTTCTTGTTGCAACTTCTAACTTATTCAACTGTTCTACCGCTGCATGAGCTGATACAGAAACCGTGTCATTTTGAAGTGATTCGACTGAACTCTTAACTATGGCAGTTGGTCGTTACTTAGGAGGTTTACATTACATACTTTACAAGCTATCGCCTTAGTGTACCAAACACTGTTGCTGGCTTGCTGCTTACTCGCTCTATGAGCTGAGGGTGGAACCGCGCCGTTTTTAATTGGACTGACCACGTAAAGCTTTTTTCCTTTGACATGAAACAACCATGATACCGTACTCTCACCCCCTTCACAGACTGAGAAGACTCTTAAACAGACTTATTTTTACACAAGCCAGGTTTCAGTGAAACGGTTCCAGCTACACTTAACAGGTATCAAGGAATTTATAATCTAAAAACAACAGAACTATTGTTTATTCTCTCTGACCTAGCTGTATAAATGAGAGATCCCGTGGTGGTAAAGTCAGTGGAGGCGACGCAAGTAAATCTATAGTATTGAAAGATTTTCCTCTTAAATTGGTCTGTTTAGATGAAAGATAGGTCATTGACCCGATTCAATTTTTGGCTGCTGTTCAGTGAAATCGTAATTATAGCTTCACTGGAGCGAGCTGGATTGGTGTTTTATAATGCTATTGATAATGTGCTTCATTCTTCACTTGATTTGTTTTGAATTTCCCATTAACTTTCGATGTCTTAATCGATTATTAAATGTGATGTCTGTGTCTGGCTTTGTTTGGGAACATACAGTAAAAGTGAATGGATAGTGTGTGTGTGTGTGTGGGGGGGGGGGGGTTCTAGCACATTTCACATGTACTGCATATTATTATGTATACCAGTATTACATTGACACCCACTTACAGAATCCGACTGGTGGCACCTATCAGCGGCAAGTGCTACAATAGAACATGAACGCATTCTTTATGATCAAGGAGTTGTGGCCCCAGGGCTAATACACGCTAGCACATTGATCTTCCGACTTGGTACTCTAATCCTTTGTCATGAATATTGCTGGCTACCTTCTAACACAGAAAAGCTGAAGTGCTGTAACATAGAGTAAGCGTTTGCATAAGCTGAATACATGTACTAGCGGTGTGGAAACTGTCGGTATGAAGCAGATTAATGCTCGCGGAGGGTTAAAAAGGTCTTTGGCCACAACTTAATCCCTAAGTGAATGCAACAATATGCTAAATGCTGATTTCTGACCGGCAGATTTGTAAGCGCCTAATGCTGACTTTACAGGGCGAAAACCCACTGACTGATTCCCTGTTAGAAATATCAGGTCATTTTCATGTATACACAGAAGTTTGTTGACTTCTTATTTGAAAGTAGAGTGTGTAATTGAAAAGAGTGGAACTGTCTGAGGTTATTACATTACTCTGACATGTTTGGGCAGTGAAAAATGCAGTATAATAAAACATTATACATTGCCTTCATAGTTGCTCCTTTGTGTCCATTTTGACAAAGTTCTTATTGTTCATTTCAGAGCAATTTACGTCAAAGATTTTAGATTATTCAAACACAATAGACTTCTGTAGCACAATACTGGCCTCAGTGCACTGATGGGTACCTTTGCTATCAGTTGCTTTTGTATACAAGCTTTGATCTTTGGTCACCTGCAATAGCATTTTTACTCCATGGAGTGTGTATTGTGATGGTAGCAATCTGTGTTCTGTTGATGTCTTTTGTTGACACAGAATCAGGTTGTTTATTCTTCATGATTGTTTTTTAAAGGAAATTTGACAATTAAGGTATTTATCAATTTCATTATTCATTGTCATTTTATTCTTTTCATTTCAGATCAATACTTGTGACCAGAACACAGCTCGATGCTGTGAGATCATTGAACTCAATGCCAAAGTTCAAGGTCAACTGTTCAAACTCCTCAGCCTCTGTGCGCAGGAGGGTAAGTGAAGTATTTACAAAGCAGTCAGTATAATTCAATTAAATTTACCTACCATGGAAACTTTCTTAAGATCATTATGTGTCATTCGCACATGAATGACATTGTCATTTCTGAAGAAAATTATTAGTATGAGATTTATGTGTTGACAAAGCAATCCTGTTGTCCTGTCAGATCGTATTTGTTTAGCATCTCTGTTGATTTATCTTATTTGAGATAGTATTCCTAACTGCATGCTCACACACTTCTCATTTTCACAGTTAGACTGTCATTGTAAAGAACAAACTTTCACATTTTAGCAACTAGATTGTAATAATAAAGTGAGTATTGCCTAGCCTTGTCCTGAACCTTTAACTTGAAAGGGAGTTATCAGAAAATAAGGACAATACTGGGCACAATAAGGGCACCATTCTACAGGCTTGATGGTCGTATATGAGGGAAGGGTCCTTGCAATAGTTTTCCCATCCAGTCTGCAGTGTTGTCTGTCCATCTTTTTTACTGTCTTGTTCTGTGTCATTTCACCTGGACTGTTCTCTGGAGTGTCATCATGGCAAGCTGTTTGGGCTTCCATATGCATTATATTTGATTGTTGATATTCCTGTACAGGTGGCATGTATGGAGGTGCCAACATTATCAAGTCCCGACTCCTGCCATGGCTAGGACAGAACTTTTTCACCTCTGGCGGTGCTGTCACTGCTGACACCAGCCTGAGTGTGCTTGCTGAAGCTGCTGCCAAAGACAGAGAGTTGTCCGATTTGCAGGAAATGTACGAGAAGTCTCTGGATGACCTTGACATTGAACTTCAGAATGCTCACACAGAAAACCAGGATTTGAAAGATGAGTGAGTATCACTTCTAAGATCTCCTGCAAATTGTCAAAATCCTGTCACTCCAGCAGAAGGTGTTTTGAGAAGGTTGAGTTTTGTGTTTGACCCCTACTTTATCAATTCCCAGTTTTCAAAAAGTAAGGGGACATGTAAAAACAGAACATTTCTTTAGTTGGCCTCACCGTGACAAAAGGAATTATTACCCCGAGGAAAGATGTAAGTGTTGCATAGCCAGGTATGATGGAGTTGGTAACATTATTGTCCTGGGGTGACGTCACACTTTGTATAGACACAAAACAATTTGGCTAATATGCAAAGTTTTTCCACCTAATCTGGTAATGGAACTGCTGGCATGTACTTGATTTGCCTGTAAAAGTATATCTTTACCATTTTGTCAGCACTGTAGACTTTCCATTATTTTCAGGGACAATATTGGAATTAGACAGTAGCTTGAAACTTTCTAGCAATGATAAGATTTTTTCAGAGCTGGAGGCCATTGTTCGAAAGTTTACTTTCCTGAATCTTGCAAATACACTAAACGTTTAATAGGCAGTATTATATTGATAATTGTTTTAACTGAATTTTAGGCTTCAGGAGACAAAATTGGAGTTGGACAGAAGTATGAGGGCTTCCAGCAGTGACAAAATGTTCACAGAACTGGAGGTCAATGATCTGAAACGAAAGTGAGTAGACTACATTGCACTTCTATTTTTTGTTAGTAGAGATTACATTAATCCAGTGGTACAGTGCACAAATCATCAGCTTTGGAAATCTTGTGAAAAAGACAACAACTTCTCTGTACCGTGTGAGTAAAAAATATCTTTGTAATGAATACCATAGGAATACATATATTGGTGCCCTGAGCTTGTATTTTGAAATTTGGTGTCTGCTCATGCCCTGAAGACGAATGTTTTCTGCACGAGAACCTAAGGACCATATGTCCTGACCATTTACCAGAAACCTTTTCTTTGGTCATGTGGAATTATCATTATGAGATATACAGTAGTCAGACGTTCAATATTCATGACATGTCCATTATGGTCTTGAAAATGATGTGCCAACATTTTTTTTCCTATGTAGGCTGGCAGCTGCGGAAGAGGAAAACCGCCTGCTGCGCTCAAAATCTGGTCTGCTGGCAGAATATCAAACTGAAGTTCGACGTCTACGAGACGACATTGCTCTTCTGTCAGCTCGTCGTGATGTGCTTATGAAGACACCAGATGTCTCCACTTATGAACGCACAAAACTGGAGGACAAGCTGAGGTATGGTATAAAGAGGGAGTTTCAAAACTTGTTGGGCCCTAACACTTTTATTTTTTTTTGTTTTTATGTTTTAAGCTTTGTTGCCTTAATTAAAACAAAATGCAAAGGCCCAGCTGATTTGAGGTGATGGAAGTGCTCACTTTTTTCTTTATTTAATATTTTCCATAAGTTTGTTTAATTTGAAGTTCCATGTCCTTCAAGCAAAAGAGTACTCTGTCATTTTCTGATCATTAGGCCCTGCATGAATTTGCTTTGGTATGCTGGTTTTATCTTATCTTTTCAGTTTTGTTTATGTTTTTGTTTCGAGTGATTTATTCAAAAATTTCATGGCTTGAAGTTTTCAACCTCATATAAACATAACAAGGGATCAAATCTCAGGAATAACTAGAATACCACTAGAAACCTTGGATTTCTCTGGAAATACATAGTTAAGAGAGTTTCCAGTGCCTGGTCAAACCAGTGTCAAAGTTATCCACCTTAGAAAAAGACCCACTAAAACAAAAAACAAGAAAAAAACACTCAAGAAGAAAAAAGTCGGGGCATTTATCGTCAGTTAGTTGAAATGTCCTTGCAAAATTTTGGAATATCTTTGCAATAATATAGTATTTGTGCCTACATTGTGGCCATAATCATGAAATCAAGACATTAAAAATCAGCAAATTGAAACAGAGTGAATTTTGCAGTTTGGTTATCCTGAGATTTGATAAATTGTGTAGATTTTGTCTGCAGCCTGCCAGAAACATAAGTTGTTGTGAAGCTAGTAACTTTATTTATCCATAGAAATATGCATGAAATTGGTTCATTTATCTTTTGGAATTTAGTTTTACATATTTTAATACCACTGTGTCAGAGTGATCATATCTTCCCCTAGCTGGAAATATTACTACTGCGTATCTAAAATGCAAACTTCTTGGGAGAAGTGATTGAAAATAGTGGCTACTTTGGTTGTTTTTGTACAGAAGAGTTCCCTAATAGCATCAAAAGTATGACAAAATGCCTTAGTATTAAGTCACATGTTGCACTTTGAACCTCTTGACTGACTTACGATTTGAAAAACTCACCCATTCAGTGATAGAATTGTGTCTTGTTGTAAAAACGTCCTGAAACACATATCCTGTCCAATGATCCTATATTTTGCATATTGTTGTATACATGTGCATTTATGTGTTTTTGAGGAAATGAGAATCGAAACTTCGAAGAGTTGTGTAAAATCAGAGGACAACATTACGTCACATAATCATGTATACCTCAAAAAGTTTTGAACAGATTGGAATGACACTTATACATAATGAAATTCTGAGTGAGAGAACCATTCTCATGTCAAAACCTCAAAGCTGTAAAGTGGTGCATACAGCAATATGGCAAATACTCCTTGATAAGAATGAGAGGCTCATATTCAGTGCATAATTTTCAGTGAAATACATATTATTTTTGTTACAAGAGGAAAAGGCAAAGGTGCACACATTGTAGTATCATATGGTTTGTTGTCTAAAACATTAAAAAAGAAACCAAAAAACTCTTTCCTTAAATATGAGAAAGGTTTGATGTGATTATGTTCCTCTTAAAATGCATAAATATCACATTACATATTATCACATTTAACATGTTGTTTATCCTATTTGGTGTGAAGCACCCTTCCTTGTCACATTCCTATTGACTCAAAAAGAGCACTGATATTCTCATAATTCACCCCATTTAAATATTAGTTGATTTTGTTTGCACCCATAACACAAATATAACTTTAAATATTCATGTGATTTTTTTGGTGAAAAATAAAACATCCATGCATATTTATTGCATTAAAGATCATTCATCTGGTTAGCAGTGAATTTTTTCTGCACAGAGTTATTGGAGTGAAATATTTAAGTGAATCCCTTGTCAAGCTTAGATAAAAATAGCAAAATTTGGGGCAGAATTTAAAGTGGTCCAGCATACTCCTTAGTTTCACTCTCTAACATTGCCCTCGTGTAACTCCAGTTCAGAGCCAAAAGATGAGCTGGCCGTATTGAGGGCTGCCAGAGTCTCAGTGCAAAATGCAGATTATGAACGTAAAATTGATACACTGCGGCGAGAGATGGAAGATGGAAAGGATAAAGAGTAAGTATAACACAGAAGCTTTAATTGTGATTCAAACATTCAGCTTGAGTCCAGATACAAGAATGCAAACAGTTTTTTTCCATCACAATACGTGGACATTAGAAAGTTATGATTTTTGTTCCTGGTTCCAGAAATCAATGTTTATAGGTCATAGATTTACCTTGGAATAAAAGTTTTAGTGTTTGAAAGATACATTGTACTGAATATCCTGTGTAGGAGACAGCAAATGGCAGCGAGAATTTGGATGCCGTTTTAATGGTAATAAAGAGTTGTGATTAGTAAACGAATTATGATGACAATCAGAGATACTGCAGAAAATATCATTATTTAACAGTAAAATCTGAGAGGAGGAATACCTTTCTTTTTATTAAATAAAATATGAGTTGTTTGTTTAATCTTGCCACTCATTTATTTTCTTTTCTTACGTGACGCTTGCAAATCATTTAAATTTCTCTCCGGTAATAGAGTCAACACTTCAGATTTCTGTAACTCAGTTAAGAAAATTAACATCTAATCAACAACTGGGATGCTTGTTGGCAAGGCTTAACATAATTATGTTAAATATACTGCTTGCTCACTAAAACTTGGCTTGTGTATCAAAATAATATCATTTCATATATCACTTTTGTATCTGTCTAGCTTTGTACACAGAAAATGAATCACTTTACTTATTTGTGTACTTGTACAAATATATGCATAATACATGGTATGTGATTTTGCATTAATGCTGAATGCTAGTAGTGATGCTGTCTCTTCAGGGGGAACCTACATTCATGTATCCTTAGTGTTTACAAGTGTATCTTCTAATCTCCTACTTGCTGCAGGTAAAAGGAACCTGAATTATGGAATGGCAAATACAAATGGCAAACAAATGATAATTCATTATAAATCTTTTCAAATTGATATCGTCACCAAATCTTGCAGACCGACATATTAATATAGATCCTTGATACATCTAAGCAGTCATCCAAATCAAACATTCGGACCCACATTTCCTTCAGATATACTTTTCTAATGTTTGCCAAGACCGCTTTTCTCCTCATATTGAAATATGCTGTCTCAAAGATTTTTTTTTCTTCTGCATAAATCCATCTATCTAGTTTTTCCACTTTTTGGGTAAAAACAGTGCAGTAAAAAGTTAGTTTTCTGGGGTTGGAAACAAATCTGCACCTTGAAAGTTTGTTATCTTCTCAGCTGAAATTATGGGTCAACAGTCCGCATATCAGAAAGCTTTTACTGCCTCAGCAAAATTTTGGAAGCAGTTGTGGCATTTCTACTCAAACTTCCTTTATCAGCCTGTCTTATTTTACTCTTGTCTGTATATGTATATGCTGCCATTCTGTTCCTTTCTCTTGGTCTTCCTTTATAAATTCAAGACACTGGGTTTCATGCTTATTCCCTGACGTAAGTACGGAGGAATTCGTTATAGAAATAAATTCAGCATACTCATATAAGATGATCCTTTCTTTGAAACATGACACTGGGATTAAGAGAAATTTTTTCATTGCTTATTATGTCAACATATAAAAAGAAAACAGGCAAAGACTACAAGATTTGAATGCTTATTTTAACAATAATGCTGTCATATCTTACCTTTTGTGAGGTGCCTTCACAACTTTTGTTTTATCTCCTCTGGGATGGTACTTTTAATTTGGTATTTATATACAGCTATCATCTTGGCAGTTAACCTCCGATGTTTACCATACTCTAGATCTTGTTAGTAAATTGTGTAAGGTTAATATAACTGATGTAACGCTGACTCACTATTAAACTCAAACATGAAAAGTCCTGACTTAGACATTATGTGTAAAGTGACATTTCTCTTAAACACAATTTGATCAAGCTTCAATGTTCTCAACTTTATGAACAGAGATCTGAGCCTGTACTATCGCTATATACCTGGCCCCACTTCACCTCTCTCCATTGATGACACCATTCAGCGCATCCGTCAGCAAAACCTCATCGCCCGCTTCAACGACATGTTTGCCCAGGATCGCCTGACCACCATGGACACTCTCAGGAGATACTCAGATGACCATGAAAACAATCAAAGAATCTGCTTTTCTGTTATGCAGGTCATTAATGAACCAGTTAGAATATTACATACAGCCTGTCATCAGTTAAAATGAATAATGAACTTTACTGCAAGTATTACAAATTTGTCATCAGTGAAGGAAGATTTCATTGCAAAAATAAAATATTGCAGTGTTAATGGAAAGCCATTTAACAAAAATAAATAAAGAAAGAAGAAGGAATGGGTGGGGAGCAAATGCCTAGGATGTTGTTCAGAGATAATTTTTGGAATGACAGTCACTTCATTCTATCAGAAGGTTATCTCACTGCGGCATTTCAATACCGAGATAAACTGTTTTCATCAGTGAATAATCCTTGATAGATTATTAATTGCTTTTAATCCTTCTGTTACATTGGGTATGTGCTATTTTGGGATGAAGATTTACACTTTTACTGCTGAAATACAAACCCTTCACTTCATTGACTTAAAGGCAAGCCTGTCTATTTCAGGAATCTCCCACTTCACCTCCCCCAGGTTTCCTTTTTATTACGTAGAAAAGTCGTACAAGGGACATAATGATGATTTTCAATGGGAAATGGGCTTGGCTATGTTATTCTCCTTTTCTAGGTTCTTTGGAGCAAAATGAATACAGCAGTTAAGTACCAGCTTGCCTTTACCAATTTAACACTCAGGACATTGTGTATGAATTAATAACTGAACTAAAGAATAACGTTGTGATATTTTCACTCATTTAGATTTGCTCATGCTATGCTATATTTTTAAAAATTAACCTAATGTTATTGTAAAATAACTACTTCCAGGAAGCATTCAGTGTTGCCAAGTTGGAGTTCCGTCAGTTCAAGATGAAGACCAGAGCCAACTTGGCAAAGACCCACTACGGCCCAGACACATTGGAAGAAGCCGTGCAAGATTACATCAACCGTAACACTGACCTCTATGATTTGCCTGGCATGGTTGCTGTAAGTGCAAAAGTGCAAACAAATATCTTCAAGCGAAGGTCATGTCATTAAAAAATGAAGATGACTTTGTAAGAAAAAATAATGAATGAATTTTCTTTTCTAATTATCAAAGTGAGAAAAATATTTTGATGAATATTCCCATTTCGTCAAGTCTTAATAATTTTTTAAGTGAAAAATTTTGAGGCTTACATACAATATTAACCCTCACCCTGCGAAGGGCGGTATATGTCGGCATCAACTTTCCATGCACTCACTTTGCACGGGCGGACTAATTCGGCAAGGTCAAGCTGACCATGCAGCGCACAAGCCAGATTTTCACACGTCTGGTCACTGACCTCTTTGAGACATAACTACCGTCTTATTGCTCACTGTTTCTCTTCTAAATCAAAGGCATTGTGATAATGACACGTGAACCAGTGAACCACTGGTCGGAATCACAAAGACTAAGGTTTCAAAGGCTCTCTGCATGCTATCAAAAGATGTAACATCAACATGCGAAAACTGTTGTTCAATAAATCTGCAATATTATCTCATTTTCTCACCAGCTGACCATCATCTAGAGTATCTGTATCTAAGATCCAATCAGAAACAAGCTCTGAAACGATCTTTGCCCCAAATGCACACATTGGTTCATTAGTATGTGTCAATCAGGATGAAACCATTTGTTTAGGGCTGGGGGGGGGGGGGGGGCTAGTTATCATGCTTTGTTCTCACGAAAATTACAGCTGTCAGTTTAGTTTCATAAGTCAGATCATTGGTTAGAGACTTACAGACAAAGATTTCGCTGGTTAATCCATTATCAAGTGTGATAAAGCATAGCAGCGAATGTTTTTATACTGATCAATAAAAACTGAGCCATGTGGACAGCGGTACATCGGCAAGGGTCAGTGCGACCCAGGTACGATTCTCCGTGAGTAAGGTCACTGACTGGACAGCAGGCTTTGAGTGTAGGTCACAGGGTGAGCGTTGAAAAAATAAAGTGTGACTGATAATCAGCATTATAACTTGAATGCCCAGGGCTAACTCTGGAAAAGTACTTATCTGAAAAACTTTCATTTTGGCAGAGTATTTAGGATAGGAGCATTTGGGTTCGATTCTCTGTAAGTTGATGCAATCTTATCATTTGGTCTTTATTTCAACTTCATTTTCTTTCATATTTTTTTCCTCTTTCATTCCATCATTGCAGGTGCAAATATTGTCTGTACATTGTTTCATGCATTTGAAATTGTCATGGTCATATTTGATAGCAGACTCTTTTTAAAAAAGCCTTTTGTTTCTTTTGTAAGCTTTTGTCACCTCTGAAAGAATGAAACTTATATATAAAAATATTTTACTTCCAAAGGATGTGATCAGAGCACTGAATCGCAACCCCAAGATTTTCCTGCCACCTGACACCAGCTACGCCATCTGCCAGCCATTTATCCGTGAGGCTGTCAAACTTGCCTGGCAAGTGAGTGCTCTGGCACATCCTCTGGACATTGCTGTGGCCACAGATGCTGAGCTGTTTGATGATACCAAGTGAGCATGAAAAAAACTTTGTTATAACTACGTATTTTTATATACAAAGCCCATATATTTATATACTCATATTGAATGTTTGTGATACCATCATATAGTGCATTTTTTGGCGTGCCGAAATTGCGTCTTCCTAAACCTAGAACAAGCACAAAATGCAACACTTCACCTTATGATGATGCCAAGTTGTCTGAACAGTTCCAGCCAGGCTTAAAATTTTTTTGAAATTTTGTGCTCCTTTGTCAGACATATTACTTAGCTGCGGGTATTTTAAAGTTGTTTTTTACCATAATATATCTTGGACACACAATCCATTCATTACTTACAAATCCCTGATCATCAGAAAACCTTTGATCAGACATATGGAAAAAAATTCTTGACAATCTCTCTTAGAAGTTGAAGTTGTGGATGGGAAATCAGTTTGAAATTTCCTGTGAAATGCAATTCTTGAACTATAAATTTGAATTATAGTGTTTTTCATCAGCTGTTTGTGTGCTGCTGGCAGTAATTTTTCAAGTCACAATAGGGGAGGGTTGTTGTGGAAATTGTAGTTTTCAGATGAAGTGCAGCTTGATTTTTATGGTAGATGTGAATATAGTATTGGGTAATTTTTCAAGAATATCAGGGCATGGGTGGTGCAGAAATATTTGTTTTGCAGTTGAAGTGCAGCTTGATTTTTTTTGGGTTGATATAAATACAGTTTTTACATCTTAATTGATTGGTGGAAATGCTGTGATGATTAACTCTTTGTGTGCCAATCATCGATGGATTGGTTCTTCCGCTAGTCACATTTGTGCCAATCACCGATGTATCAGTGCACAAGAATGCTGGGCTATTTTGTTTCGGGAAGAAAGAAAGTCGACTTTCTGTTAATAGATGTTGATGTAGTTAGTCTTCAGACATCTCCCCTACTATTTTCTTCCCATACTGGCAAATGTGGAAAAATTCATGGCACACAAAGAGTAAACTTTTTCCTGTTTCCGACAGATATCGTCGCAGTTACGACTCAGAGTACACTGCACCACTTGTCAACCATCATGTCTGGCCATGCCTGGTCCAAGGTGTGAGAACTCTAGTGAAAGGTGAAGCTGTGACTCGACGTGGGGCTTCTTTGGTATGTCCATGTTTTCCTATTGTAAATTAACAAGTATCTCGCATTTGAATGTTAATTTAAGATAAGGAATACATTTCAAGTAAAACAGTGTCTTTTGTCTCCTGTAAAAGTATTTCCTTTGCACTTGCGCACTGTCATAATTGGATCGGGAATATTGTCACAAATCCCAGACTGGGAGATGTAATAAGTTATGACAGGACAACAATCACGAACGAACAAGTTAACACTCAACAGAACAACCCATCAGACTCACACATTTATTAAACATAATTATACAGGTAATAGCGCAATTACATACATTATATTATTGAATTTAACTGCCGTACAACGGCCTTATTCCCACATGCACTCTTCCTCGGATCCACAACCCGGTAGTTACTTCCTAAAGACACTTCGGCCTCAGCCTCTCCCCTCAGGGTCTTAATAGCACATTAATAATTCACTGGCACCGCAGTCTCTCAATATCACCTTCCTATTGCCATAACACCTTAGCATTCCACTAGCACCTCAACAGGGCAATAGCACATTATCATTTCAATAGCCCATCAACATGGCAATAGCACATTATCATTCCACTAGCACATCAACATGGTAATAGTACATTATCATTTCCATTAGCACATTCACGCTCATATCTACGTCCCTGTCCGTGGCCAGACTGCCACGACTTTATGTGCCTCTACTGTCCTGCACCGACAGCCTCACTCTTGGCCTATGTGTGGCCCCCGGCCCTATGCTGGCCTATCCCCTGGGCTCACCGTAGGTGGCGCTCTTCGGCCCGACCTCGGCACCTACAAGAATAACATTACATTGGTATAATGCCATACCATTTCTATTCACTCCACCTCTTCTTACAACTCATGAAGCGTACACACAATAGTTCACATTTCACTCACCAAACCTCTTACGGTAACACACCTCCATCGTAGTACACAATACTCACTCGTGCTACAAATCCATGAACTCAACTTTCATCTATCGCTCATGGCGCACATTGCTATATCCAATATCAAGGACTTCCACATTCCTCACATATACTTATTTACATCATGGTAATAGACGAATATAATATAATACATCAATCATAATTATCAATCATCGTTTCACCTACCAGTCATCACTGGAATAACACTACTCCCAAGTCTTCCGACTGCTCTCCTTATGTTCGCCCGCTGGGCTTTCTCTTGCGTCCGTTCAGTAGGACCTTCTAACTTGCAGTGATAGTAATACAGCGCTTTCGCCTCATTCAGACCCCCCACTACTCATAACAGGCACGCCTTTCCTTACTTGTCTACGTGCGTTAATTTTACTCTCCTCCTTTCCCCCCGTAATTATTAACCATCGCTCACTCCACCCGTGACAAATATATTATGTAATTTATGCATCTAAATATCTTTTTAAAAACTTTTTTCCCAGGGTACCCCACGTCGCTCTCGCAGCCCTGTTCGTGCCACCAGTCCTGCCCGAGGATTGTCACCTGCGTCTCGATCCCTTAGCCCCAGCCGATTCCGTGCTCGTTCCCCCAGCCCAACCAGGAGAGCTTTCTCTCCCACTCGACGCAGCCGATTTACATAAATGTAAGTGTTGTCACAGTGCCTGTGTGTAACAGCTGAGGTTGTTCTAGCACGTTATAGTAGGGGGGAGTTAGTTGATCCAACTACAACCCTTTAGAAAACGAAACTATTACAGCTGTAGAATAAATAAACACGAGATCCGACGATCGATTAAATAATACTAAAGTTTAAAAACTGTCTCTTAACAATAAAACACTAGGAAGGCACCAGCGAACAACTAAATATCCTACGCCACACGAGAAGGAAAACTCACTTAATCACCGACCAATCACTCACATGGGTCCATATATATAGGTATTTCTGTAGAAAGTTCCCGAAATAAATGTAACTTTTGCTCTCGCCCGAAACACATAAACTAACCAGTCACGTAGCAATACGTCACCAGGTTACATCACTCAAGGCCAAATCTGGCGTAAACTTCTATATCCACAACGTTATCGAATGTTCGGGAACATACTAATATTTACGATGACCCAACAACTACTCACTAGGAAGGGAGGGTAAGGTCACGGAGTACACTCTGGCGAACGTCAACAATTAAAGAAAAAAAGAAGTGAACACATGCTCAGTCACCAGTATAACAAGAAAAACGGGGGAGGGCAAGGGGTAGCTTGCAGATGCTACACTGTGCAAGAGATTTGTAGCTGATTTCTAACTCTTTGGAAATTTTTTTTTCTGTTTGGTCATGATATACAATATTTAGTGCAGAATCAGGTTTGAAAGATTTGTTTGCATATAGATATTTTATAACTGCATTCTTAGTTAAATACCTCAGTCTCATTAAAATCTCAAGAAAAAGAGAAAGCTTAGTAATTAGAACTTCTCTATCTCTATTTTTGAGTCACCATGTGAGTGAAAAAGAATTACTGTAATGAGCTTATAAGAAAGATAAACTGTCAGTTGTACACACAGGAAGTGAAGGATTGCAAAATTTAACATTAAAACACATGAAGATAAGGGAAGATGGACTGAAGAATGAATCATGTTGAGGAAGTCTCCCTGTAAAACGTTTAATTTTCTGGCTCATTTCAGATAATAAATGGAACTCTGAATGATACAGGATTGTCTTGACTGAGAAGGAGACAAGACCTAAGGTTCACATGGTGGAGGAGGAGAAGAAGAAAGTTATTTCTGTCAGTTATTAAAAGGGAAGTTCTAAATGTTATTGATGATTTTATGAAATTTTTTACTCATGTGATGTGGAGGGTAGTGTCTTGAGGCAATGCTGTCTTTGCTGCACGGAACATCAGAAAATGTTCAGAAGCAGTACTGAAGATTATACTCTTGTCTATTACCTGTGATATGTAAGACATTCCATTGATCGGAGGTTTTTAAAATTTTTGGTAATTTTCTATTTGATGTGAGCAAATAACAAGTTGTTTGTTGATTTTAATTATGTGAAGTGAAATTTGAAAAATACACTGTTTCTTCATGTTTAGAAAAAAATCATACTTAGAAACTGTTTTCTTTACCCGGAAAGTTTTGTCTCAGTTAGTATCATAAATCACTAGTGGCATATGATATATATTTTAATATTTTTGAAAGAAAAATTTAGATACTAAAAAAAAAGATGAAAAACTTGTTCTGCCATGTGGAGAGAAATAGTTAAAGAAGGAGATTCTTGAGTATCTGCCAACAGATTATATGGGCTTGTAGAAATTGTCTCAAATTTAATTTATTTGGAAGATGTGAGCAGTAATTTTACTGCCCTGGGGATAAACACAATATGATGCATTATATGATATACTGGAGAGAAATATTTAAATGAACAAGAAACAGCATTATTAGTAGCACGTAGAGCTAGTGTCATTGTCAAGGCTATTTGTGCTGTATTTACTACTGTTTACCAATACACTTTTGAATAAAGTCACTGCATTTCAGTTCAGTATGATTGAGGGATATGGTGAACATCCTACGGCATCATCATCCACATCAACTCTCTAGGTCACTTTAACCAAATAACATCACTTTGAAACTGTTCTCCTCAATCATGAGCTGATGTTTGAGAAGGTTGTAGCTAGACTGTGTGCACACTGTTATCACTTATTTTAGTCAATTTTTACAGTAGCCTGGTCACTATAATCTTGTCCACTGTATCATTTGATGCACATTTCCAGTCATGAAGTTTTAATGTGTTTTGACCATGGAGAGGATCCATCATTTTACCAAAATAGGCTGTGATATCGAGGTAGTTTTGTAATACTGTAATTTTCATCATAAGTGTTGCCAAATGAGTGTTGTATGATAGTATAGTGTTTTATACGATGCATTGACTGAGAATTATATCAGGGGTAATACTTTTCCACCTGGAACAGAAGACTGTGTAAAATATGAAAGGAATATGACATAACATAAATATAATTTGATATTTCTTAAAAACAGCATTAGTACTGAGAAACTATTTGTATGATGATGTTTTTGAGATATATTGTTTGGCATTTGATCATGTTTGTCTTCTCAGATATTGTCCCAGCTTTTGTTCAGCTTTTCATCAGAAAAGGGTTATACTAGGACATGCAACATTGCTATTTGCTCCTTGGTTCTAGTTACTGAAGTTCAGTTTGCATTTTTACTTACTGTAATGCAAATACTCAAATAAAACATTTTGTAAAAACTGTGAGCCTGTGTCATATTATTGAGCATTTATTACACAGATTAATGCATCATGAACATAATTGGCAAAATAATAAAGATTTCAGAATTTTAAGTGATGGGTTCATTTGTTTAACAGCACCCACCTCATAATAAAAAATAACCATGAGTGCATTTTTACTTGTTAGCATTGCTAGTTATTTGTTGAATTTATATTTTATAACGTCATTGACAATGTGACAAAGCAGCATTATATATTTTTTTAAAAATTCAGATTTCATTATGGGAGATCTAATTTTTTATTAATGCACAGATAATCATTGTATGCACTCTTTCCGTTACTGTCTCAGCAAAATCAAGCACTAATGTTTTATTCCCCCTCTTGCCCAACGCTTAAAAGTGAGTAGGTAGAAACATTTGAGGAGCGAAAATCAAAATGCACTAAGTGAAGAAAAGTTCATATTTTTAGAAAAATTGATAATTTTTTTAATGTTTTACTTACAGTCAGTTAGGTTAGTGTGATTTTCTTCTGAATTTATTTTTTTTAATACTCGGACATCGCGCTTTATAGTATCTTGTAGTGGAAAGTAGTATTTGAAAAAAAAATAAAAAATTTCTCTACTTCTGCGGTTCAAGATGTATGCCAGGAGCAGTGATCCACCACAGGCAAAGATTTCTACCACTGGACCACTGAGCACTCTTTAGGTTAAATCACTACTTGGTTCATTTTGATTGTTAACTCTTCATTTGCTCTTTAATATTATGTTCAACAGTTAACACATAGGTTCTTGCCTTTAATGCTAGGGTCTGGACTGATTAGACGTATTTCAGATTTTGGATTGTTGATTTTATTCAACTTTCTTTGTGCATCTTTTGATAATTCTTTTATCAGTTTTTCTAAATTGTTGCCTAATGCATTTTTTTAAGGCATCCCAGGACTTGGGTTGTACAACTGTGATATATATTACTTATGACTATAATATATATATACACGTTTTTAGTGATACGCTATATCTTTTTCTACTTTCTTGCGGCTGTTGTTTTTATATTTGAGGAAAGGGGATTAAACACTGCATTTCAAAGTCAGCCCACAGAGACTGTTTATGGATGTATCCATTGAATCAGGATATTGACTGATATTGACGACTAAAACCAGAAATCAGCTACATGTATAGTGAATGTCATCAACTTCATGCCAAGGGTATGATAAAAATGTGCTGTCACTGGAATGGCATTGATTATTTTTGTCACAAAGCCTGAAAGAGCATGAAGTATTTTAAAGGTATTTTATTTGATTTGTCAAATAGTTTCATCCTCAAAGAACGCAGGCAAATGCTAAAATAAAACAAAACTGAAAACAGTTTTTCAATCTTGATATGGGTGGAAAGATAATTAGATCAAGAAACACCAAAAAAAAAAGTAAAAAAGATTTATGTTAATTGTGATAAAAGCCACCATTTCTTAACTGACTATTTATCTCATAACAACTTTATATCCTATGTTCCCCTTCCCGTCTTCTACTCCAGGTAAGTTATCCTATTTCCATGAATTTTAGAATTATAATTTATCCGTCCCTCGTCAGTGTAGTGGATAATTATACTTGTTTAGAAATAGCTTTTTTTTTCCATAAATAAAAATTGAAAGGAAATATTCCAGATTTGTGCTGAGTTTTCTTTAAGTTTATCTACCCTATACCATTGTCATGTGCTGGTCTTGCATAGCATTTGTGGGTCAGAATTCACTAATGTTGTTTTCATTTTCTTTCTCTAGACCTAGTTTCATTTTTTTTACCTTGTGTGTCTTTCTAAGTATCTTTGAACCTCAGCTGTTGCTGAGGGCTATGGAGTAACTATGGAAATGTTTATCTGTCTATATAAGCACAAGGACCACAGATGGAACTTTAGGGTATGGGGGGTATCATACTAAGCCTGGATTGTCACAGCCAGTTGCTGCCAGCAAAATGTGCACCCAAAAAATGCTGGCAGAAGCTGACCATGTCTGACTAGGCTTATATGATAAGGTCCTTCTGGATTTACATAGGGAATGTAGGAAATTAGGGTGTGCATATTTTTTCTGTCGGCAGCTTACTGTGACATTCCAGGCTTAGTGTGATACATGTCCTGTCAGGGGCCACTCAAGTTTACATGTTAAAATGTTACAGGGCTAAGGCAGGTTAAAACAGTAATAAGCACAGACAGGGTATATCTATCTGTCAAATGAATCTGGTGGCACTAACAATAGTTTCACAGAAAAATTATCAGATTAGTTCAGAAAAATAGAAGAATCCTGTATGTTTAAATAATTGGATGGAATATACAGTATTTGGTTAACTCTGGCTGTTGTATATTTGATAAAATTTACATAATTCCAGAGATTGGTCTGTAGTTTTGGCCATTGTCTTGCATCTGCTCCCTCCCTGCTCATGTTCATTTCACAAATCCTGCCACAATACAAAATTTTAATAGGTTAGTGTTACTCTGAAATTTCCATAGAGAGGTGATGTTCACACATCTGGAAATCTTAAAAGGTTCAGCATGTGAGAGGAAACATATCGGGACTTCATATTCCATGTAGAAAGGAAGTAAGGCCTCCAATGTAACCATGAAAGGCTTTTTAACCACTGTGTCTTAAATTCTACAAAATATCATATTACACATAGAAAGATGTACAGGTGTAAGTGGGCATATTTAAAAGGTCATGAAGTACACTATATTTGACCACTTTCTTCGATTTTGAGCCACAAGTGAGACGAACAGAAGAAAATGTTTTGATGGTTTGAGCCGTGAAAAAAAAAAAAGAGGCAATTCTCTTGAAGAGTAGAATTAAAATGTATGACAGGAAATTTCGCTCTATGCCTTAGTTTACACATTTGATCAAAACTCAACTTCAAAAATCACATCTATCTTATTCCCTGAGTCAACGGGCCAATTGGTTATAATAATGAAAGAGATGCAAGTCGAGGGCGCTTTTTTTTAAATCCATAAAATGATGATTCACAGAAAGTGAAAATATAACAGTGTTAACTATTGTGAGCGGAAGATATTCACGTTAGGTATTGAAGGGAATGCAGAGATAATGTCCCGGCGACTGGACGATTATTCTTGGTTATTTCCCTTTATTTAGTAAGTTATCCAAGTGCGCGGAATACGGCGTTGAGAGATTTCAATGAATGCAAAGAGTTGTAACGCCTGACAATGCAGTTGTACGTATACCTTCGCCAACTATTTTTGCTTTACGATCTAAGTAACACGGCTCACATTTTAAAACCATATTACTTTCAGGGCATAGCAAATTTTCCCAACTAATAGTCCCAGTTGTAAGAACTGGATATTGACTCTTACATAGTCTTCAGGTTAAATTTTAATCACTGCACGTACTTAGTTGATGAAAACTCTTCATTTGCTCTTGAATATAACGTTCAAAAGTTTACTCGTAGGTTCTTGCCTTTAATGCCAGGGTATTTGGACTGGTTAGACATAATAGACGTATTTCAATATCTGAACATTTTTTTCCCTGGGTTGTTGATTTTATTCACCTTTCTTTGTGCATCTTTTGAGAATTCTCTTATCAGTTTGTCTAAATTGTTGCCCAATGCATTTTTTAAAGGTATCCCAGGACTTGGGTTGTACAAATGCCACTTCATTAGCTGTGCTGACATCAGCTGTCAAGCTAGAATGGTAGACTGAACTTTGAGACGCCAGAAACAGAAACCCACAGCCAAGGATAATCTTACATTATTTTGTGGTCCCTTACTGACTGTCACTTTTCATGGTCACGTAGATCAATATCAGCATGTTGCGACTTCATTTAAGTTATATTCTCTCCCTGCTGATTTCTGAATTGAGTTTGATGCTTTAATATTCAAAGTGTCAATAATTGTTATTCTGCTCAGTAATCTGCCCTGCAAAATGTCGTTCTGAAACATACAATCTACATTCAAGACCAACTGATTTCACAGTTTCGTGTAAACTGATTTAAACACCACAGTAGCGGAACTAACGAGATCGTCCCTTTCTTCATGATTCAGTATCGCATTTTCATCACTGCAGTGCTCATCAAAATTAGCTCTCAGCCAAAGTCCCGAAATGCCAAATGTGAAACAAGATCAGCACAAGGACTTGCAAAATTAAATAAATGAAGATATACATACTGGGATACCGGGTGAAAAGTAAAATAAATAACAACAGTAGCCCCTTTGGTAAATAATAAAACGGACATAAATCTAATTGGGCATTGTCAAAAGACCAAGACAGCGACAGGAATGTGAGCTCATAAAAAACAAGGAACACTACACTAAGTCTACCGAAGCTGCAAGAGATATCGTGGGGGTCGCCAAAGCTATCAGTAGTCACCGGTCTTTTCCTTCCCAAAATATCTCATGACCAAAACGAGGATAATGGGAACACCGGACCTCTGCGACCCTTTAAACCGTCATACCTAAAGGATCACAGACAATGGGCTGGTAAAGACGATCATGCCCGTAAGAAAACACTGATCCGAAAATTACCGTTAAAGATGATCCGAAAATTACGGTTGTGTGTAGCGGCGAGTGTCGCCATAGCTGCCATGGGTCTTTTGTAACGGCGATGTCCGTTGGTGAAAATCTGAAACGCTTTTGTTAAAATATGAACTAGTGATCCGTCTGGCAAGCGAGCTGAGGTTGATCACTTTTGTAGCCAGGACTCCACCAAAAAGCTATAGAATAGGAGGCTTATAATCCTCGGTAAATTGCCCACATTCTTCGTAAACATAATGTCATGATCATTTGTAAATACGCTGCCATGAGCTAATACGAAACAGCGGTTAATCTCAAAGCCCACAACCTATGGGGCGTCGACTTCGAACAAAACGCATTTCCCCCCCCCCCCCCCCATAGTTTCTCGTGTATTTTAATTAATGCAGGTGGGATGGGGGTGATGGTAGTAATTTTAAAGACTCAATAAAACGTCTTCTCTCGTATTTATTTATTTTTATCTCATCTATTTTTAAAGACCATTATATTGACATCAATTCTAAAGACCACCCACACTAAGTCAGATGTTGAAAATGATTTGAATGAGATATTTTTCATTTTTGGAAATTTCTGTCTCCTAGGGAATGGAAGACGAAGAAAAGTTTCTTGATTCGAACGATAAATTATGGAATCCCTCTGACTAGATTTCTCTTTTGCCTCTCCTTCTCATTCCATTCACTAAATAGAAACAAGTGCAGTTAGAAGTACTAAGTTCTATGATAAAGATATTTTTGGTCTAATTCAATCAATCACTAAATTACATAATTTACATACATGTGATTACATGTTTAAGAGTATATTATAAATTTAACTCAGAAGGACAAAGAATAAATATTATTTTTTTATAGCAATTTTCAGTAACGGTATACATAACTGTATAATATTGCGACGGAGAAGCGCTCACTTCACTAAATCTAGATTATTATCTTTGATGACATGAAACAATAGCACCACAACAACGGAATTGACAAAACCTACCATGAAGCAACTTAATTACTTTTTCATAAACTTGCCCTTCAAAACACAGATATTTGTGTGACACCCTGTTTACCTTTGCGTAATATAATACACTAGCAATCGAACAGGCTAACATACTCTGGCAAATATATCATGGTAATTTCAAGTATTCCGCACTTATTTTTATGGGACATTCAGTTCTGGAGTTGAAAAGTATTGAAAAAAGGTTTGACACTTTCTGGGTAAATCATGCGTCCCCAATAATCTTTTTCAACTATGCGACATATAATTTTCAGATGATTACATAGGCGCTGCCTGTATTGATGTGTTAACGCCATTACTATTAAGGTTAATTGAACTGTCGGCTACTGATCTTCACAGTAGGTTAGCCTAACCACATTCTGTGCTATACTGAGTCTGTGTGGCCTACACCATGCCTGAATCTTAGACAGGAAGAAAGAAAGAGGGGAGTGGGGGGGGGGTGCTTCAAAAGGCACTGTTACTGACTAAATGACTCTGAAGTGACGCAAAATGACAAGCTACAAGCCACAAGAGATATGAAAACAAGCGTATCTCTTTCAACAAATGGCTCCCTGAACATCGTGACTCGTGGAACGGGGAGACAGTTGGGGTCAAACACATGGCGCCACCCAGCACGTAACTAACAAAAGGGAATTGATGTACAACATGGCCAAACCACCTCAACGTTACAAAGTGTTGTGACAGCGGAAGCTGTTCACTCGCATAAATAATTGCAGAGGTGACTTCATCATGCTTCCCCTTTACACAAAAGGTTTAGGAACAGCCTCCCCATATTCAAATTTGTAAGCGCCGACCACATTATAATGTATCTATCATTTGCAAAGATAAGAATGAGTTGCAGAATTCACGCCAAGCACTCCGAGACAACCATAAAACATTATTATACAAGCATCTTTTCATTAAATTCATAAAAAAAAGTGTTTGCGATAGACGAATGAAGTTGCGGGAACATGTTCACATGATGCTCACCTAGGACAGTTTTCGAAGTTGATCCGTTCCTTTTCCAAACCTCATTTCATAGTCAAACACTTTTGACTTTTTCTGGCGGTGTTTTGTAAAAAGTTTCTTTTTCCGGCATCATCTTTCGGTAGTTTGGTGTAGCATTAAATTATGTTGTTGAATGCCATTATAATCTGAATTATCTGTGGATTTCAAAGCTCTTCTGGTGTTTTTTTTTACTCAAAGATGCCATGAATACCTCTCCTTCCCCTAATGCCTAGAATGAGGAAAGTACACACTCTTTCAAACATTATTGGGTCTTTTTACCTTTGTGTTCAAGACCTGGTTTTTGTTCCACCGTCTGTCTGTGTGCTATACATATAGCAGTTTTGTCGTTATTCCTCAATGATCGTCCACCTCTCATGGCCAGCTATTCTGATGAACCAACCAGGTTCCTAAACCACGTTTTTCTTAAACAGAACATAGATCCAGGTCATCGTGATGATATCAGGAAACTGACCTGCGTCTCTGATCTGTGAAGCATTGCAGATAAATGTCCCTGATAAGCCTTTTCATACCTCTGGTCTTTTGTGGTTTGGACTCCTTCCTCAGATTCTTTCAATGCTAATTGATGGACTCAAAGGTTTTGGATATAACCGTACGTTTACAGTGTAGATAAACGTCCCCTTTAGATCTCTTTTTTCGGGATGAATGTCTCTTCTCTTACATGTGTAGTTCATGCCCTTTTTTGTTCGTTCTTGATCCATTTTATGTGAAGGAGATTAGAGGCGTCCACAACAGGACTCGTTTTAGGAGGACATAGCAATGTAAGCGGGCTGGAGATTTCTATAGAAACCATCACAAGGAGAGCAAGATGACATGTGCCTTTGGAGGAATTTCATCATGTATTTGCTGTTTCAAAACGTCTCTCGGATCATGGATCATTTTCCTTATGGCAGATATGGAGGTCCATCTGACCTGTTTCATCATGACCAGCTTACGTAATTGATATAGACTGAGAAATTGCTACTTCCATCTATTTGATTATTACAGAAGCGCATCTAAGACACACTCCCATGGATTATGTCAAATTAAATATTTCATCTCGCAAATCCACTTGATTATATTCTTTATGCTTGCAATTCGTCTTCTTCTTTTTCTTCTCTCTCTCTCTCTTTCTCTCTCTCTATCTCTCCGTCTCTCTCTCTCTCTCTCTCTCTCTCTTCGATTTATTTCATATAATTTATCTTTTGAGAGACGGGTTTTGGCTCAGTTAATTTATTAGGTTATTATCATTGTTATTATTATTTACTGTTGAGAATCTCCATTTAATGCATTGCTCAAGTAATGTTAGGAGTTCATTTCAAATGAAACATAATAATAAAATAATACTGATTAGGATTTCGAATGTGGAATACACAAACCCAGACATGCAATAATAATATTCCAAGTCGCGCTACCTTGCTTCTTTTGAAACAAAAGTTGTATAATTCGGAAGTAATATTATTAGTAATGCTATTGTTTATCAAATCATTGTATGTCACTATCAGCTTCACTGACGACTTTAGTTCTATTGCCCTTCATATCGTGAACATTACCATGGTACCGGTGAGGTTTCGTTCCTCCAATGGCGTACTTTATTTTAACTCCCTAAACCAATGTAGCCTACACAGCACAGAGGGATGATAATGCAAACAACTTTGACAACAATCACTGTTTGGACACTTGATAGCCAACGGAGTGACAGCGTGATGTCAATGAAATGCGCCAACTGTATACATGTATGACAGAATCTGCATGTGTGAACAAGGACAAGACTTCGGTACTTTCTTGGTCACAGACAGAAAGTCTTAAGGGGATTTTGTCATCTGGCCTGACTGGGCTTGATTTGTCCGATACCATAAAAAACAACTGTGTTTCATAGACTAAGAAGAAAGCTGCCCAATAAATGCTAAATTATTAAAAGAAACTATACCCCTTTCGGTCACTAAGTACCTTCATGGGGCTAAAAAAAACAACAACCGAATATCTAAAAAAAAAATTAAAAATCTGAAATAAATACAAGTATGGGCATCGGCTGTTGGTCTAAGGAAAAATCAGATTTTTAAAAATAATATTACCAGGGCCGGTTTGTGTAGATTACTGAATGCAAAGTTTTCATTTCTGAATCTTACTGTGTTTTCAAGGGAAGTTACCGAGACCGCTGGCCGACAAGATTTGTTGCACAGAATGGTCATCAGACAATTTGCCAAGACTGCCATTAAACCATCAGTGCCGCTTTGAGAAGCTCGGGGACATCTGAATCAATGGGACTGTGACGGGTCATGAGATTAGGTCTGTTCCAGGGGGATTGTTTACGCAAGGACAGGAAATTATAGGAATTATCTGCCCCTGGACAAGGCGCTCTTCAATGCAGTGGGTGAAAAGGTCATAACTTCATCGCTTCCTCTGCGGACACGAGGCGTGGCACCAGTGTCCGAGGGCGGAAAAGTTTGCCCACGCGCTCGAAGCCTCGACGTTTTGTTGGAGCATCCGTCACCCTGGCGACCTTTGACATGAAGATACGAACAATAGCGGAAGTGAGGGGGCATGCTGGGATAATGAGAAAATGAATACTACAGAAGGAAAAAGAGACATCGCGATTAGGTACTCTAACCAAATAAAATCCCGACTTCTTTTTACAGTGGCAGAAGTTATGTTCTTGACAAGGCTGAACTCACTACAACCTCCGGGCCAAAAACGTACAGAGAATTGGAATACACAAACAACACGGACAATGCTTTATGACAGTAAAATTATTATTATAATAAAACTACGTGAGACTGCTATTCGTTTTTCTTGCACATAACAAGACAGCCACTTATCCAAATAATAAAACCTCGTTTACACATCTTGAAGCACTCATGTTTTGGGGCACTCCCGAAGATGCGCTAGCGAGAAATCACTTCAGCTTGTTACTGTACATTTTGTTTGAGAGTATTAGTGCGTGTCATTGAAAAGGTGAGGGTCAGTGTAAAAACTATAACTAGAATCTTCAAAATATGAAAGAAATGAAATAATTTTAGTGTTGTCGAGTGCCACTCAACAGGTAATTTGGAACAGCTATATTTTTCTTTAGTCAGCGAAACACGGCAGCTAAGCATTTTTTGTGTATGCCGCCTGTCAAATTCAAGAATCTAGTGATGAGAGGATGGTTTCAAAAGGAAGCAAAATTAGAACTAGGTGAAGCATTGGGAAGAATAGGATCGTGTTATTTTTTTATCATGTGGAAAAACTCATAAATCTTTGGGGTTTTAAGAGTCGTTGAGTGCTTCCCGTGAACTTATCATGATCTCTCGCTGAACAAATCAGGTGGCAAATTTGTCAGCGGAACTGCAGTGAGAAGAAAGAAAAAAACAACTCTTGTAGCCGTTGCTTTTTTGTTTGTTTTTCTTTTCTTTTTTTTTTTGTTTGCTTTTTTGGCTTATCTTTGGTTCCTGCTTTGCCGAATGTAGTTTGTCTTTTTGGAAAGTTGCCAGATCGGTCATTGGGGTTTCAAAGTATCCAAAACTTTCCCTGATTACTGTTGAATGGGATGGCTTCACTTAATGCCACAGAATTTGCGATTTTCCCAAATTTTCTAATTATGTTCTCAACCAAAAGTTATTTTTAAGCCTAAAATTATCTTTATACCCAAAATTATTTTACACCTAAAATTATTTTTATAGATAAACTATACATGTACTTCTAGAAGTGAAGCTAAAAAAAAAAAAAAGACAACCTAGATTTCAAACCTGACACGTTACATAGGGGCCGAACGGTGCTTAACGGCCTGGTCTTCACTAATTTTTTGGTCATGAAAATGAAAATACCAGTATTCTAGTCTGACGGTAGTTCTGGTATAAAGGGTCGAGTACCGTGTATATCAAAAAGAGAGAGAGAAAGAAATAACGAGACAGACAGATAGACAGAGAGAGAGAGGGAGAGAGAGAGAAGAGGGGAGGCAGAAGGAGAGAGGGAGGGGGGGGGGAGACGGAGTGAGAAGTGGAGATAGAGAGACACATAGAGAGGGGGAGGGGGGAGAGAGGGAGAGAGAGAGAGAATTATGACTTGTTGGAGAAAAATGAATCGTCAGAGATGAAACCAGGGCGGATGAAAAATATGAGAACGAAATTGAGACACAAGCTCACTCTTTCAACAGCACACACATCCATCATATTTACACAGGCGCGCGCGTCCGCACACACACACACATTTGTACATGAATAGTGATGGCAAGATTGGAAGCTTATTGAGAAGATCCAAGTGTCCTGGGAACCTTAGGGCACTTAGTGCCCGACTCGGTAATATTGGTGAAGATGGCAAAATATTGACAGAAATACAGAAATATACGGGAGAAATTGTGGGAATGAGAATGACAGAAAAAAAAAGAGAGAGAGAGAGAGAGAGAGACCGATACATATATAATTTTAAAGAGAGAGAGAGAGAGAGAGAGAGAGAGAGAGAGAGAGAGAGAGAGAGAGAGAGAGGGGGGGGGGGGAAGAGAAAGAGAGAAAGTTGGGTCATGGAAAAGAACGGAAGGAGAGTGGGGGATTTTGAAAGGGTCTTTATGATAAGTTAGTAAATTGGGTGCTCAGACAATGTCTTTGAGGCCTAACATCAGTTTTTGTGAAGATCAAAAGAAATTAACTCAGAGGAGATAAAGCAAAAACATGAATCTGAACGAAAATCTTTGAAAGCCTATTCGATATCACACTTAAAGGTTGCACAGTTAACGAACTCATCTCTCCCTCGTCCATTCTACTTCAAAAATCCGACCTGATACATTTCTGATAAAACTAAAAAGCAAAGAAAATGCACATCCTATCACAGATTAAACCCACCCCCTTTTTTCCTTTATCCCCCCCCCCCCCCCGCTATCTTTCCTTTTTCTTGCCTCTATTTGGGATTCGTCTCAGCGGGGAGAACATTTTATTGTTGCAGGAGGGAGGAGGGGAAGGGGAGATAACGATTTAGATGAAAGAGAAGAGGATGGAGGAAAACATTCTTTGCAATAACAATACATCGGCTTTACGTTATCATTTTCAGACATAAAGTATCATTATGAAAACTCTGTCGTATCGCCCGTGAGCACTAGGGGCGCTGGGCTGATCTTGGTCCATCAGCGGCGCGTCAAACTCGCAGTTGTTTGGTGTGCAATCTCTATAATTAGTTACACTGTCTCGTTGTTCCCTTATATAAGCGTTTTTATCGTAATACCTTATCTGTGACCCTACCTTTGACAATTTAAAAAAAGAAAAAATGGTCTTTTTCCTCCCTGAGCAGGCCGTTCCTAATCTTTCTTTCTCTGTTTGGCTTCCTTCGTTCATTCATTTCTCACGCTTTCATGGCCTCTTTTTGTCTCTCACGCCATCTTTGTTAACATTAATTTTTCAAATTCTGTTCAGTTGCGCTGTCCATGACACAGTAAACTTCTCCACTCTAGCTCTGCGGTTAATGGCTATATATAAGCCAAACCTGGTTAAATTCATTTAATAACATCATTAATTTATAGACTGAAATGTACTCAGCCTTTCTACGCACCTGGGTTATAATTTTGTACGACCAGCAGTTTTTCTTTTAAACACCAGAAAATGGCAAAGGAACGAAGAATAATGCGTAGCCTACGACAAAAGCTTTGTTGTAAGTCCTATTATATAGGCCCATTGCGGATGTCGGCCATTTTAGTTGTCAGGACCGACGCTTAACCATGGCGATGGTAGCACTGATTTTGATTCGTTAGCTGATTTGCATTGTGAGCACTTCAGGCGTCGCGAACCAATCGGCGGCGAGCTAAAAAAAAAAGTTCAGTACAGTAAACAATGACACGTGCGTTCACGCACATGGGAGAGGTTCGGTCAATTCTTTCACTTCCTTTCCTTTATTTACACGGATGGTAGGGAATCTGACCAGCTTGGATCCATCCTTTCCACCCCTGACATAACAGTCAACTGCAATGCAACCAGCAAGCATTTTAACTCCTTAGACAATCATATCTCGAAGTTACACTCGTCAGCTGATCCACCCACCTTTTAAAACGTGCCTTCGGTCCGTGTGTCGGTGTCCATTACACACTAAAGCTCTCCTAAAACATCAGCTTTTTAATAACAACACCAAAGGGGGAGTGAGGTGCTTATGAGCTGCTGGCGAAAGCTGCAGAAATGTCCATACTGGACATTGTGTCTAATGAGCACAGATATTACTTATTAACTGGTGTGAATTTAATATACAGTCTGTATCAATCATAAATAGGAGACAGTAACAGTATTATTGTATTAAGATAAAAGCATCACTTCATAAACCGTGTACGGTACCCAAATAGACTGCGAAGGGCGAAAAGCGGTCATTGTCGTGCCGAAGCGCCGAAAACTCAAATTCAAAACTCAAACTCATAAACAGTAAGAGAGCAATAATGACATTCAAATCAAGCCCTCACCATTTATAATGTTTGAATGAATTATTCTATGCGAAGACATCCCTAAGGAGATCATTAATTATGAATGCATAAAATCTGAAGATTATAAGTTTACTATTGACCGAAAACAAAGGAAAAGACATGCTGCAATGTCGTAATGTTTCTCTTTTAGGAATATCTCATGTGAGATATACTGGAAGGTAAAGAGTGTCCCTAAATGTTGTAAATGCTGACCTAGGACTTAGCAACAACAATGAAAAAAAACAACCATCTGTATCTCGGTTTTCCCCACTGCCCTCGATGAACTCCCAGCAAACGAGCAGTAATTATTTTATTTGAAGCTGTGGAATTTCTTTTTCTGCACTCTCGTTATCTTGGCTGTAATTATAAATTATCACAGGCCCGAGACAAGCGGATATGAATGAGGGTAAATTGCTCTTTGGAATCGTCAATGCCCTGCCAACATTGGAGGCGTCTCCTGTCTCTCTTCCCCACATGTGCTCATTCGTCCTTTCAAAAGCACGTTCAAAAGAGCCACTCTTATAATATCATTCGCCTGATCCTTTTTAATCAAATTTGTCCGCGCTTCTCTTCGTTTATTATTTATTTATTTATTTGTTTTTAATTTTGACTTTGCAACATGATTGACTAGGTGGAACTAGATGGGTGTCATCTCTCTCATGTTTCTATAAAATTAATTCTCATAATTTCAGGCCATGTTACACATTGTTAGTGAGGAACACATATTGCAGATCCTAGTGCTAAAAGTCACATTTTCAGAAATCTGAAACTGTTTTGGGGGGGGGGGGGGGGGGGGTGAAGGGGCGTGTTTTATGGATTCAAAAGTTCACTGCCTGAATATTGGAAACAAATAAAATACCTAAGCATCTTTTCACTTTAGCGCGGATTTCATTTGGATCAGATTTAGCAAAAAAAATATTTTTTTAATGCCCAGGTCTACAATGGCAAGGGTAAAAATTGTGGACGTCCTTTTGTAATAACATTAGCCATTTCATAAAGATAAGTTTAAAATGAGTATTTAAGTCACGAGGATAAGTGAAAGAAGTGCCTGGGTCCAAACAAATAAAACTCTTTAACGAGGCATCAAACTGCCTATTGAAAGCTAAAGACTGGCATGTTGGTATATTAATGTGAAGCAATGCTCAGAAAAATCATGACAAGACATGCCTCACGAGAAATTTCAGTTTTCATGATCGATTTTTCTGAAAACAGACATTTTCTGACTTCAGCGCTATTAGCACCAGGGTCTTCAATTTACGATTCAAGAGCCAACAATTTAGTAAATAAAATAGAATAAATAAATATATAAATAAGAGGCACACCCAGCAGAGAAAGCTGACGCCAGCAAGCGCAAAAGAATTTAGTGCACCAGTTACATCTGAACAATTTATCTTCCTTCAGCCAATAAAAGTTAGTGTCAAGACGCCCCAACTCTGTAACAATAGAAATTTATTGGCTAATTTGAGTTGATAATGAAGGGAAACCCCTTCCCGTGATTAGATTTTAACAAGAAACGTGTAGACAGATCTCTCAAGATACCTGGATTTAGAACTGAGGGAAAGGGGCGATGTTCTTTTTTTTTATAAATTTTTTAGATAAGAACAAAGAAAAAGAAAATGAAATTGAATTTTACAAACGCTTTTTTAAAAGAATTATCAGTTAATTGGACCAAACACGTTCTAACACCTCGATTAGCAGTTTACAATGTGTTTTTTTTAACAAAATAAATGCATCGTGGAGTCAGACAATTTTTTATGAATGTATGGATGACTCACTCACTCAGGTACAAATGCCCGCATAAAAACAAGAATTCATTAAAACCCTCCCCTCACCATTTCAACTGATAAAAAAAAGAAGGGAAAGCTTCCCGAGGAGGAAAGTCATCGTCCAATTTCCCATCTAACTTCAATAAACAACAATTATGTTTTAAAGTCATTTTACACCCTGTTTATGTCCTCCATATCCACTGGAAATACACACACACACAACAGAAAATGTTTGAGAGTGCGTGACATCCTCGTTGCACTTTGCCACACATTTAACATTTTTTTTTTTTCATATATGCACTCACGCAAACACAGCAATGTTTCAGTTAACCCTCTAGGGCCCAAACATAATACCGGTACTGGCACCCAGAACTTACGAAATATCTAAAGCTGGTCTAAAATAGTCATGTAAATTATACCAAAAATGTGACTGATTGCAACATGAAGTTCTAGATCACGCTTAAGGCCACCTGGACTCCAAAACGAAACAAAACAGTTGCGCATAAAGATCAGAGAATATAACGTATGTCCTCTGTTCAAAGCAAATCAGTCGAGGAATGTTATTATCCAAGCGAGTTACCTCCATGGAGTTGAAGTTTCCAGTGTCGTGCCATGCACTAAAAACACTTTTTGATCAGCATCTTGGTGTCTTTATGCGACTTTTTGTGCTGACGATATGAACTAAGGCCTTCAAATGAAATTACGAAATGGTATTAAGTTGTTGACAAATGAGAACGTCTTTTAATTACAGAAAATATGCACCTGGTGATATGGTTTCAGATTCTGAAACAGCGCACAATGAAGGGTCTTAAAAGCTAACCTAAATGATGAATAAGAGTGAAGGGTGGGGACAGGGGGGGTGCCTCCTCCTTTCTCTCTTGCTAATGGAACTGACTGATAAAAAAGCCATGCAGCCCCCTAAACACTTTCAAGACTCTTGCTCTCTCCTAACTCATCTCTTGATCTTCAGGAGTATCAAAGACCGGCGTACCCACAACACACGCCCTGGCGCAGATAATATACTCTACTGTCTGCTCGCAGAACATTATATCGTATCACTTTCATCTTAATTTTGTATCAGGACGCACAGGGTTAAGGAAGAATATAGGCATGAAAGCAGGAGCTTTAGTTTAAGTTCTGTTCTAACAACTCACGGTCTTGACAGCCGGAGTAAATTAATGACCTGTTTCTTTCACTTTGTCTCTTCCTTTCTTTGTCTCTCTCTCTCTCTCTCTCTCTCTCTCTGCGAGTCTCTTTCTTTCTGCCTGTTTCTTTTTGACGCCGTCTCCTTCTCTCTCACTCTTTCTCTCCCCCACTCTCTCATTCACTCACTCACTCACTCACATTCACTCACTCACTCACTTACTCACTCACTCACTCACTCACTCACTCACTCACTCACTCACTCATTCACTCACTCACTCACTCTCATTCGCTCACTCTCATTCACCCACTCTGTCTCTGCCTCCCTCTCTTACTCTCTCTCTCTTTCTCCCTACTCTCCTCTGTCCGTCTCTCCATCTGTCTATCTCTCCTTCTCTCTTTCTCGCCCCCTCTCATTCTCCGCCTAATATGTTATCAACTCATAGTCTTTGATAGTTTTGGAAGAAAGAACAGTGAGAGGAGTGGGCTCAGGGCAGGACAAGGCTGGAGAGCCTCTTTTCTATGTCATCTTTCTAGAATCATGCGGAGTCCCGTGAAAGTTCATTTCGTTCATTCATATTACACTAATTTTCTCTGGCCTTTTATTATGAATAATTCTTCATCCTGCTGCGGTAGGGCGGCCTGTTGTACTTTATTATTATTTTTTTTATTGCTTTTTTTTTTCGGCCCTCTCTAATTTTGAGTTTCATCACTTTTTTTTTTTCAGCTTGTCATTATTATCCTTCTTTTTTTTTTTTTTTTTCGGCCTTTCTCTTCGTTTTGTATTTAATCTGCCCGGTTCTGATGCCACCCTTTCAAACCCCCACCCCCCGATTTCTCCATTTGCTGGAAATTTTCTGTTTGTTATAACTGGATTTTTACAAAGTGTAACCACAGTTGGAGTTTTGAAGATTGTCCGTCATACATGTACAATATTTGTGATTTTTCTTTGCGGATAGAGGACTATCCTTTTCCGTACACATAAAAACCCAGCTTAATGCGGCAATGTCTGTGTTTTATACTGTAAGCTCCTTGTATGGTGCACGGCCCACAATATCACATAAAACTCAGCTCAACTTTGTACTGATACGTAGAAAAGATCAACCCCTGAAAGGCGCTGCCCCACACACCATTCGTTCCTTAATGAGTTAGGCAGTGAAATATAGAGGCAGAGGACGTGGCTGGGCGATAAGCCGCTTCAAAGCAGCCTGCATCCTAATCAGGGCTTTTTTTTATAAGGTCTTAAGAATCCGCCTTTTTGGCGTTCTTTGTTTTGGCCTAAGATCGGATCTGCAATAGACGGGCAAAGCGGTCAGTCAGGCAGCTGGCTGATAAAAGAACGAATTGCTCATTGAATCAGACAAAGCATTAGGTATAATGGTATTATCCGGATAGACTGGACAATTACGGGATTCACCAATAACTACCAGGCAGATTTTTAAAACTTCTGTTTCCATTTTACTTTTTTTTTATTTTCCCCAAGAAGATCTGTCACGGCTGAAACTTATTATATTTTCCTTTCTAATTTTTATGTGGTTTATTGAAGCCCTTCTGTATTGTTTCTGACTAAGGTCTTTTTTTGAAAAAAATTAATTGAGAATAAATGAAAGTTGCCAGACAGATAAAGAAAACGTAACCCGATACAGTGAAGATTTTGGAGATAGATAGATATATAGAAAGAAAGATAGATAGATAGATAGATAGATAGATAGATAGATAGATAGATAGATAGATAGATAGATAGATAGATAGATAGATAGATAGATAGATAGATAGATAGATACATACATAGATAGATAGATACATGGATAGATAGATAGATACATACATACATACATACATACATAGATAGATAGATACATGGATAGATAGATAGATAGATAGATAGATAGATAGATAGATAGATAGATAGATAGATAGATAGATAGATAGATAGATAGATAGATAGATAGTTAGATAGGACAGATAGATAGATAGATAGATAGATAGATAGATAGATAGATAGATAGATAGATAGATAGATAGATAGATAGATAGATATATAGATAGATAGATAGATAGATAAAAGGACTGTCAGATAAGCCTAGAGACATCACAATCTGTGCAAGTAACTCTGTGCACACTTACAAAATGGCGAACAAGCAGGAAAAAAACCCATAAATTTCAAGGAAAGATAAGAAAATGAAAGAGGATAATTCTCCAGGCCAGATAGCAGCGGTGTGTATCTCTGTCACGTCAGCATCCAGAGGGGTTATCAGTAAAGTCAGACTAAGCTTTCAACATTGATATAACTTTCGCTACTAATCACCTGAAAGGGCGGATGTGGGAAAACCCTTCATCCAACGGTCTACTAACTGTAACCAATGGGTTTATCAACCGGGGGGTCACGACCCCGGGGGAGGTGGTAGCGGAGTAACCAAGACAATTTTCATGGGGGGGGGGGGGGACGAAAAAAATTAATAATGATGACATCCCTGTCTCACTCTCTCTTTCTGTTTGTGTTGCTCTCTGTTTGCCTTGCTCTCTGTTTGCCCTACACTCACTCTCTCTCTCTCTCTCTCTCTCTCTCTCTCTCACTCTCTCACTCTCCCTTTCGCTCTCTCTCTCTCTCGCTCTCTCTCTCTCTCTCTCTCTCTCTCTCTCTCTCTCACTCTCCCTTTCGCTCTCTCTCTCTCTCTCGCTCTCTCTCTCTCTCTCTCTCTCTCTCTCTCTCGCTCTCTCATGCGCACAAAAGAAGAAAAAGAAATGTATGGGGGGGGGGGAGGTGAGGAGATAGAGAGAAAGACAGCGAGAGATATATGGGCAGTTTCTTTTCTTTGGGGTGAGGATGGCTCTCAGATGGCGATCAAAACCTTGAACTGAAGGGGCTGAGGAAGGCAAAAAACGTTGGTACAAAATCCCTGTTCCAGATTATATACCTTTGCCAAGCCCTGTTTTAGTAACATTCTTGTTATCTATGCAAGTTATGGGTCTTCCACATTAAATCAGATGGAATATCAGAAGAACGAAAGGAAAAAATCTAGATTCTGAACGTACAGAAAAATAATAAGTGTACCATGTTGTAACATTAGGATAGTATCTGTCTGCGTCCTTTTCCTTGACGTTTTATTACATTGTTTCTGAATTATTTCTTACACGAGGCTTTGCAATTATTTCTTATTCAAGGCTCTTCTACCTTTTTGCCAACTTTGACTCGACAGTGGCGCCGCCTGTTTAGTGCTAACGAGGTTATCTCCCTGTTTCATTTTTAGAAGGATTGTTTATGTCTCTTGTCTGACTGTTACGACTTCAGTAAATCATACTTTTGTAATTACTGAGTTTGAGAGTACACATACTTATACGAAACAAGTAGAGAGTCAAATTAACATAAGAACGATAAGAAGACTTACAGCTGCTGCAGCTTGTAAATCTTGAATTTATATTCAATGGTTCCGTCAACTTTTTGGGAAATTGATGGTTGAAATTTCATGTGCTCAATGCTTTTAGAGATACATTTTTTTTCTTTTTAGTGATACTTACAAATTACACACCGAATCCGCTTGATAGTTCGACATTCAATGGAGAAGGGCCATAAAAGTATGAGTAACTTAGTTCAGCCAAAAAGTGTAGACAGAACCTTGTCATTTCAAGGAAGTGAGTTGTCAGTGAGAATTGAGATGTTTACCCCAGCCATAGCCATAAGACATTTATGGGCGGAGCAGTGGTTCAGTATTTTGAGCCCTTGACCCAAGAGCGAGGGTTTCAATATTCGAATCCCGCCCAGGGCTGGGTCCAACCTACTTTTGCATTTTTCGGGTACTCATCTATCGGGCGTCTCGATAAGGACGCAAACCTTGTATCTAATATAGCCTCCTTGTGCTGAAAAGGCATGTAAAACCCAAAGATACACTAGACATAAAGAAGGGCATATTATTCACCCTAACGAGAGTTCAGGTTTCCCGTGACGTAAATTTAGATAATACTGCAAGCAAAATGGAAATAAAACGCCCTCTGTATCTGTGGATAGTCAGACCTGAGGACAAGACTGTAAACTCATTATAAATGAAAAATGAAGCAATGAAATGTGTGAAAGCTCTGCAAATAACATTTGATCCATGTATGTAAGCAAGAAGTCAATGAACTACAGTTACATAAATTTGTGGCAAGGGTATAATGCAGTCTTTGTTCCAACTAAGTGGTCCCCTCACCAATCCCATCCCATTCCGCATCGTTATCGTCCCATCCTTGGTTTATTCCTACTAATCCAGGGGAGGGGGCGGGGGGCGGGAGCGGCAGATCTTTATGCAGCAAGTAAACGTTGCCATAATATGCGCAGGGGATATTTTCTTTAGTGGACACGCCTGATTCGTTTAATATTGTGTTATTGATGCAGTTGTGTCAGTAGTAAAAAATAGCATGAAAATTAATCCTTAAGAACAACGAATCCATTATGGGCACACACATACACATTCTGACACTCACACATACACACACATTCACACACATACTCATTCACACACAAATACACACACACTCGCACATACACACACACTCACTCTCAACACATACACACACACACTCACACGCTCATCCATACAAACACGCACAAATAACGCATAAAGCCTGCTATTTCAATTAAAAGCTTCCTTTTCACCCATCCGAATTGCCAATTATTATTAAGGTTAGTGTTAGGACAAATATTAATAAGGTGCAACTGGTCAGAGATCACTAAAAGCCCTTCCTCCATTCATGAACGTTTCACTTTATGAACTAGATCTAATATCCGGACACAAACAAACACACACACACACACACACACCCACCCACCCACCCACCCACCCACACACACACACACACACACACACACATACACATACAATTGATGCAAAAAGCCAGCTATTTTATACGCTCCTCTGTCACCCTTTAGAATGGCAAGTTTTTGTTTTAATGTTAGCATAAGTCTGACAAATCTGCCACACAAGTCTGACAAGTCCGACGCGTAAGTCCAACAAGTTGGCCGAACAAATCCGAAA
Organism: Onchidella celtica; assembly: GCA_963931925.1. Classification (NCBI taxonomy): domain Eukaryota; kingdom Metazoa; phylum Mollusca; class Gastropoda; order Systellommatophora; family Onchidiidae; genus Onchidella; species Onchidella celtica. The sequence goes on along the minus strand of OZ007573.1, from coordinate 27,489,946 downwards.
AGTCTGTCGCACAAGTCCAACAAGTTGGCCGAAAAAAGTCTGACGAGTCCGACGTCCAAGTCCAACAAGTTGGCCCAAAAAAGTCTGATGTCCAACGTGCAAGTCCAACAAGTTGGCTGAAAAAATCTGATAAGTCTGACGCACAAGTCCAACAAGTTGGCTGAAAAAATCTGACAAGTCTGACGTACAAGTCTAACAAGTTGGCCAAAAAATTCCGACAAGTCTGAAGGGCAAATCCAACAAATTGGCCAAAAAAAAAGTCTGACAAGTCCGACATGCAAGTCCAACAAGTTGGCCAAAAAAAGTCTGACAGGTCCGACCTCCAAGTCCAACTAGTTGGCCGAAAATAGTCTGATAAGTCCAACGTGCGTCTAACAAGTTGGCTGAAAAAATCCGACAAGACTGATGGGCAAATAAAATAAGTTGGCCGAAAAAAAAGTCTGACTAGTCCAACGTGCAAGTCCAACAAGTTGGCCAAAAGAAGTCCGACAAGTCCAACGTGCAAGTCCAACTAGTTGGCTGAAAATATCTGACAAGACTGATGGGCAAATCCAATAAGTTGGCCGAAAAAAAAGTCTGACTAGTCCAACGTGCAAGTCCAACAAGTTGGCCAAAAGAAGTCCGACAAGTCCAACGTGCAAGTCCGAAGGGTTGGCCGTAAAAGTCTGATGATACTGATGTACAAGTCCAACAAGTCAGCCAAAAAATTTTGACAAATCTGACGTACAAGTCCAACCAGTTGGCCAAAAATTTTTGACAAGTCTGACGAACAAGTACAACAAGTTTACCAAAAAAATTGGACAATTCTGACATATAAGTCCAATAAGTTGGCCGAAAAATTCCGACAAGTCTGATGGGCAAATCCAGCAAGTTGGCCGAAAAAGGTCTGACAAGTCTGACATGCAAGTCCAATAAGTTGGCTGAAAAAATCTGACAAGTCTAATGTACAAGTTCGAAAAGTAGACGGTAAAGGCTGATGATACTGATGTACAAGTCTAACAAGTTGGCCAAAAAATTCCGACAAGTGTGATGGGCAAATCCAACAAGTTGACTGAAAAAAGTTTGACAAGTCCGACTAAGTCCAACAAGTTGACTGAAAAAAGTCTGACAAGTCCGACGCGCAAGTCCAACAAGTTGGCTGAAAAAATCTGACAAGTCTAATGTACAAGTCCAAAAAGTTGGCTGTAAAAGTCTGATGATACTGATGTACAAGTCCAACAAGTTAGCCCCAAAAAATTTGACAAGTCTGACATACAAGTCCAACAAGTTGGCCAAAAGTCTTTGACAAGTCCGACGCACAAGTCCAACAAGTAGACCTAAAAAGTCTGACAATTCTGACGCATAAGTCGAACAAGTTGGCTGAAAAAATGTGACAAGTCTAATGTACAAGTCCGAAAAGTTGACCGTAAAATCTGATGATACTGATGTACAAGTCTAACAAGTTGGCCAAAAAATTCCGACAAGTGTGATGGGCAAATCCAACAAGTTGACTGAAAAAAGTCTGGCAAGTCCGACTTGAAAGTCCAACAAGTTGGCTGAAAAAAGTCTGACAAGTCCGATGTGCAAGTTCAACAAGTTGGCTGAAATAATCTGACGTCTAATGTACAAGTCCAAAAAGGTGGCTGTAAAAGTCTGATGATACTGATGTACAAGTCCAACAAGTTAGCCCCCAAAAATTTGACAAGTCTGACATACTTGTCCAACAAGTAGATCTAAAAAGTCTGACAATATCTGACAAGTATGATATACAAGTCCAAAAGGTTGGCCATAAAAGTTTGATGATACTGATGTACAAGTCCAACAAGTTGGCCAAAATCTTTGACAAGTCTGATGCACAAGTCTAACAAGTTGACCTAAAAAGTCTGACAATTCTGACGTATAAGTCCAACAAGTTGGCTGAAAACATCTGACAAGTCTGACGTACAAGTCCAATACATTGGCTGAAAAATTCCAACAAGTTGGCTAAAAAAATCTGACAAGTTTGATGTACAACTACAAGTCTGAAAAGTTGGCCGCAAAATTCTGGTGATAGTGATGTACATGACACAAAAAAAATTTGTCAAGTATGATGTACAAGTCCAACGAGTTGGCCAAAAATTTTTGACAAATTTGACGCACAAGTCCAACAAGTCAGCCAAAAAAATCTGACAATTTTGACCTACAAGTCCAACAAGTGGGCCGAAAAAGTCTGACGAGACTGATGTACAAGTCCAACAAGTTGGCTTGAAAATTTTGACAAGTGTGACGCACAAGTCCAACCAGTTGCCTGAAAAATTTCCAAACAAGACTGATTCACCAGTACGGCCATTTGACCAAAATATTTTGATGAGTCTGACGCACAAGTCCAACAAGTTGCCCAAGAAAGTTTGACAAGTCTGTCGCACAAATCCGACAAGTTGGCAAAAAAATTTTGACTAGCCTGACACACAAGGCCGACAAGTTAGCCAAAACATTTGCAACAAGTTTGATACACAAGTCCAACAAGTTGACTAAAAAATTTTGACAAGACAACAAGCAAGTCCGATAAGTTGGCCAAAAGAATTTGACAAGTCTGATGCACAAGTTCGACAAGTTGGCCAAAAAACTTTGACAAGTCTGAAGGACAAATAATACAAGTTGGCTGAAAAAGTCTGATAAATCTGGTGCATAAATTTGTCAAATTGGCCAAAATATTTTGACAAGTCTGACGCACAAATCCAACAAGTTGGCTGAAAAATTCTGACAAGTCTGATGCACAAATCTGAATAGTTGGCCAAAAAATTTTCACGTCTGATGTACAAGCCTGACAAGTTGGTCAAAACATTTTGATCAGTCTGACATATAAGTCCAACATGTTGGCCGAAAAATTCCGACAAGTCTGACGTACAAGATCAACAATTTGGCTGAAAAATTTTTGACAAGACCAATGCACAAATCCAAAAAGTTGGCCGAAAAAAGTCTGACAAGTCTAATGCACAAACCAAACAAGTTGGCCGAAAAAGTGACAGGTCAGACGCAGAAGTCTGACAAATTGGCCAACAAAAATTTGACAAGTCTGACATATAAGTCGAAGAAGTTGGTAAAAAAAAAATCCCACAAGTCCAACACACAAGTCCAACAAGGTGGCCAAAAAAGTTGTGACGAACAAGTGGAGAAGTTGGCGGAAAAAATCTGACAAGTCCCATGCATAAGTCCAAGAAGTTGGCCGAAAAATTTGAACAAGTCCCACACAAAAGTCCAACAAGTTGACCGAAAAAAGTCTGACAATTCTGACGTACAAGTCAAACAAGTTGCCCGAAAAAGTCCGACAAGAACGGGGCACAAGTCTGATAAGTCCAACTAGTTCATCGCACAAGTCCAACAAGTCTGTCACACAACTTTGACAAAGGCGCACAGGTTCAACAAATCTGACAAGACATCAGCACAATTCCGACAAATCTGCAACCCAGATTCGACAAGTCCACTGGACAAGTCTGACAAGTCCGACGTCTGCCAAATAGTTTCGACAAGTACGACAAATCCAACAAGTCATCTGCACAAGACTGACAAGTCCACGTCACAGTTTCAACAAGTCCGACAAGTCCACTGCCCAAACCCCATGACTTTGACATGTCTGACATGCCGGCCGCACAATTATGACAAATCTGACAAATCCGCCGCACAAGTCCAAAAAAGTTTGCAGAGCAAGTCCTCCAAATCCAACATACCTGATAAGTCCACTGCAGACATCCAACAAATAGGACAAATCCACAGGAATCTGTCGCATATGTCTGGCAAGCCAGGGGCACAAGTCTAATGAGGCTGACAAGTCTGCTGAACAAGTCAAACAAGTTCGCCACAGAAGTCCGACAAGTCCAAGAAGTCTGCCGCACAGGTTCCAAAAGTATGACAAGTCTAGCGGACAAGCCAGACAAGTCTGGCGCACAAGTCTGACAACCCCAGGGCACAAGTCTGGCAAGCCTAATGGGTCCAAAAATCTGACATTGTCAGCAATCTTGACAAGTTCAACAAGTCCGCCGCACAGGTTCGACAGGTCTGACAAGTCTGACAAATCTGACAAATCAGCCACATAAATCAAACAAGTCTGTGGCAGAAGTCCAACAAACTCGACAAGTCTGCCGCACAAGTCCGACAAGTCTGACAAGTCTGACAAGTCTGACAAGTCCACCACACAAGTCCGACAAGTTCGAAGAAAATGTCACACAAGTCCAACAAGTCTGACACGTTTGCCGTACAAGTCTGACAAAGTCAACAAATGCGCACCACTAGTCCAACAGATCTGCTTCACAAAACCAACAACCCTATGGCATAAGTCTAACAAGTCTGAAAAGCGTTTTCAGCAAGTTCGTCAAGTCCGTGGCACAGGTTCGACAAGTTCGACAAGTTAGACAAGTCTGCCGCAAAGGTTCGACAAGTCTGAGAAATCTGTTGCACAAGTCTGACAAGTCTGACAAGTCTTGCGTAAAACTTGATTTTGATGAAATAAGTGGTTTGACCATGACATCGACGTTATATATCATAATTTAGAGGTTATAGGATTTTTAGTGTTAAGAGTGGTGAAGTCTGGCAAGTCCGACAAGTTTTTCCCTCCTACTGTAAAATTTTGTTTTCATGAGATAGGTGTTTGGCCACGACACCGACGGCATATATCATAATTTAGAAGTAATGGGATTTTAAGTGGTAAAGGTGCTGAGGTCATGTCTTTGGTAATGGACATGTCTATTTAGTATCGAATTTAGAATCCTAAATCGGGACTTTCTTATAATGTCAGACATAAAACTATCATGAAATCATTTTAATGTTTTGTTTAACATATTTTATTTTTATTCAAACTTGTAGACCAGAGAAAGAAAAACCCTCATGTAAATTCTGGTGAAAAGTTTCACATTTTCAAGAAAGTAAGAGAAAGTATTCAATCCATTGTGACATTCACTTTAAGGAGAATATACAGTGGTATCGATTCCTACTTCTGCCTCCGGTTTGTAGATAAAAGTCAAGAAGATGTCAGGGGCAAAGGGCGATATTCATGTGATGGGGGCATAATCTTTTTGAGAAGGCAAACTTACGAAGCCATGCCGTATCGAGAGACATTTATCTTTAAAAATATTAAAAAGCGTAAAAGTTTGAATTAAAACAAGATGATTTTAATAGTCTCAGTCAAGGGATAGATTTAATATCTGAGTTTATGCATAATGAGGTCAAACCCATAACGGCAGACAATGTATGGATTCTGTGTCATATAAGAAAAATCCAAATTTATTTATAGTACAGAACAGCCACTTTGGGGAAACCTGGGTGGTCACTGGCTTCTGCTTCCATGTAGCGTCAAGGTCGGCGGTCGACCAAGGTACTCGCACGGCTAGTCATGCCCAACTAGCCTGTAAAGCCTAGGGTCTGGCGAGATTTCCTCCCTTAAGGCGCTACTGAGGGACTGAGAGTTGGGGTGGAGTTTGGTCGGGGGTAAGCCGGACAAAACATACGGATTAGAACCTAGTTCCTCAGATCTTAAAGGGCAACTGGTACTTTAATGTATTAGACTTAGGATCGTCCATGTCATGGGAAAAGTGCTCTCGCAACCACATAATCACACGGCACATCTGTGCTAGGTAGGGTAGTGTGTGCTGGAGTCCCCGTGCCACTATTTTTGTTGTTGTTTTTTTCAATTCACATATTTTAATTTCTCTAAACAGAATTCAGTGAACAAAACAACAGCAACAATAACTGCTGAGCATTCGTCCTTGCAAAGTTCACGAGAGGGAGTGGGGTGAATTTTTTGATAAGGGGATTTCTTATTGCTGTAGCAAATAAAAATTTAATGTTTCAATTGTGAAACGCTGGGTTTTGTTTATTGACTTGTTTAAACACAACATTTCAAAACACATATTGTTGACCGCAGGATTGGTTGTATGAAAGATGGCAGAAAGTGTAGATTTTGAGTTAAGATAAGATAAGAATCACTTTATTATCCCATATGGGAAATTCGTTTTCACAGAGTGTTTAACATATATCTCTCGTATCATTATAAATAAACAAACTCAATAAGTCAATAACAGACATACATGGCGTGACATGGAAAGAACCTTAATGAAATGTGGCACCCATCTATCTGTAAGATGACTTGCTGAGGCGAATTGCTGAAGGCAAGAATGATCTTCTGTATCTTTCCCTGTTTGTTTTCATGTGTATTATTCTGTTGCTCTTGGATGATCTAGAAATTTGATGAAACAGGGGATGGTGGCTGTCATTTAAGATGGACATGAATTTCTTCACACAAGCATTTGAGTATAGATGCTTAAAACTGAAAAATGTCGTCTCTGTGATGTTGCATACTTTCTTGATGATTGTGTTCTTAAGTTTATGCTTGTCACTTTCTCTTGCATTGCCTCCCCATGCTGTAATACAATAAGTTATTATGCTTTCGATGGCAGCTTTGTAGAACAGGGAAAGCAGTGTTTTATCAACATTAAAAGATCTTAATTTTCGTAAAAAAGTACATTCTCTGGCTGGCTCTTGAATGGACATTTGAAATATGTGTATGCCAGTCTAGATTGTGGTGGATATATATATCCAAATATTTGTAACATTCAACTCGCTCAACCTCTTCATTATCAATGCTTAATGGTGGTAAAAGTGCCGTATTTGTCCTAAAATCAATTACAATCTCTTTTGTTTTCTTCACATTCAATACAAGAAAATGATCATGGCACCACTGTACAAATCTGGCTATTTCTGTAATATAGGCGTCTTCATCGACTGAGTTCTTGATAAGACCTTGGATGGTAGTGTCATCTGCAATTTGATTATATATGAATATTGTCAGACTCACTTCTGCATTGACTGGTATAAATGGTGAAGAGGACAGGGGATAAAACGCAGCGTTGTGGCGCTCCTGTGTTCGTATAGAGAGTTGATGACGTAAAAATACTCTGTCCAACATTCAAACTTACATACTGGGGTCGATTAGTAAGGAAATCTAGTACCCACGACACAATATGTTTGTTGACATTAATTTCCAACAGTTTTGAAACGAGGAGATGTGGTTGAATGGTTATTACTCATTGTAGCGGAATAGGATCGGCCCTGTGCTCTGATTTATACAAGACTAGAATCACAACTGCCATTAGGGAGAGAGCATCGAGAACGCTTCAAGGGCGAGAAAGCTAGCACCTCGAGAAAAGCGCTTTACAGCTTCGTGAAATATTCCACTCAAACCTTTTTGGCACACATAGAAAACGCATGTATTATAAAGCTCGCTGCGTTGGACGCCGCTTCTAAAATCAAGTGTGTTCTGAAATATTGAAAGTGAATTCTTTTTCAGGCTTGGAAGCGACTTGCTGTGTAATGCAGTGTGTAGTTACCTCTACTTTTCGAATTTCTGGTGCAAGAAAATGGATGTCGACTCACGTCTTAAAACACGCAGTTGTTGTGACTGGTGAAGCGCTTGCTTTTCCGGGCTTCATCCATTGTGCAACCACTTCAGCAACAGGCGCTTTCTTAAAAAATGCATTTGTCTGAAGGCGCTAACTTTCTTGCGACCATAAGCGTTCTCTATGTTCTCTCCCATAACATACAGTGGAACAGAGTACTTTACCAGCGCCAGGGGTAAGGCAAATATTGCGCTCTCTGAACTGTGGACTGTTATCACTCGCTGAGTCCCTATCACCAGTCTAGTATTGAACCTCTTACAGATCCCTCCCACAAGCACTTGTACTGTATTTTAAGAAAAAAGTAGTTAAAATAAAATGCATAGGATGCTCAAATAGATTTAAAATCGCCTGATTTTAATTTGTACAGACTTATTGAAATCTACATTGAAATCTCTCTCAACTGACAGTATTGCTAAATTACTCAGTCATTCTTGGCTCACTGTAGATCTGTGATACATTTTGATTAATTGAAGATTTGAGAAACTTCCTTTGCTGTTGGCAGTTGAAACTGTGATAGGTTCAAAATGTCAGAACAAAGTTACTCAAACTCTCTTGCAGCTTTCACTTGTACACCCACCGAGGCAAATGCAAAAGAATATCATTGTCACGAGTGGAGTGAGTGCAATTAAGGGGATTGCTACAGAGCGGGTGTAGAGTAAGAAAGGCTCACAGTAGACAGCAAGTTAAGCGTGCTGTTGTGAGTAGTGGGGGGGGGGGGTCTGAAGGAGGCGAAAGCGCTGTATAACTATCACTGCAAGTTAGAAGGTCCTAGGGAGCGGATCTGTGAATAATAGCCCATCGGGCAGACATAAAGGGAGCAGTCGAGAAGACTAGGAGAAAGTCTTTCCAGTAATGACTGGTATGTAGAACGTTGATTGATTATTATGATTGATGTATTATATTATATTCGTCTATTACCATGATGTGAATAAGTATATGTGAGGAATGTGGAAGTCCTTGATATTGGATATAGCAATGTGCGCCACGAGCGATAGATGAAAGTGAGTTCATGGATTTGTAGCGCGAGTGAGTAGTGTGTACTCCGATGGAGGTGTGTTACCGTAAGATGTGTGGTGAGTGAAAGGTGAACTAGTGTGTGTACGCTTCATGGGTTGTAAGGAGAGGTGGAGTGAATAGAGATGGTAGGGTATTATACCAATGTAATGTTATTCTTGTAGGTGTCGGGGACGGGCCGAAGAGCCACCTCGAGGAGCACAAGTGATAGGCCAGCATAGGGCCGGAGGCCAGACATAGGCCAGAAGTGAGGCTGTCAGTGCAGGACAGTAGAGGCACATAAAGTCGTGGCAGTCAGGCCACGGACAGGGACGTAGATATGAGAGTGAATGAGATACTATATCGTTGCCATGTTGATAGGCTAGTGAACTGATATTATGTTGTTGCCATGTTGATGGCTATGGAAATAATAATGTGTTATTGCCCTGCTGAGGTGCTAGGGGAGTGCTAAGGTGTATGACAATAGGAAGGTGATATTGAGAGACTGCGGTGCCAGTAAATTATTAATGTGCTATTAAGACCCTGAGGGAGAGGCTGAGGCCGAAGTGCCTTTAGGAGTAACTACCGGATTGTGGATCCGAGGGAGAGGGTGTGTGAGAATAAGGCCGTTGTACGGCAGTGCATTTCAATAATATAATGTATGTAATTGCGCTATTATATGTATAATTATGTTTAATAAATGTGTGAGTCTGATGGGTTGTTCTGTTAAGTGTTAAACTTGTTTGTTCGTGATTGTTGTCCTGTCATACTTATTACATCTCCCAGTCTGGGATTTGTGACACTGGGGGCTCGTCCGTTGTGACACTGGGGGCTCGTCCTGTTTACCTGTGGTCATTTTGACATTGTGTAGTCGTTATATCTAGTTGTTTTTCTGTTGTGCTAGGAATTCGTGCTGTTGTCTTTGTTCGTGGGATGAATGGAAATTTCATGATGGTATGATTTATGTATGTTTATGAATAATAATATGTATTGATGCATGTATTTTGATGAGTATGTATTAATGTGTACTTAAATTTCTGCAGAGTGTGTGTGCCAGCCTGTAGAGGTCAAGCAGCCAGAGCTCCGAGGAAGGGGAGAAATTGAAATCTAGGGTCGAAGTTAAGTAAAAGTCAAAAATTTTGTACCCTGGATTAAGGGCTGTCTTTTCTTCTGTCTTTTTCCGCTGTTTTTCTGTTTTTGTCGTAATTGATTGTACGGGCGGTGGCGCGGGTTTTGCTGTGGTGAGCGTAGTTTGTTCTCTTCGGGAGGTGGGCTAATCTAGGAACTTCGTTCATCACAGTGAACAGTTCTATAGGTTTTTATTTTTGTTTAGATTGTAGCGTTCTATCTTCCTCGTTGTTTTAGGAAGACGTTTCTCTTGTCCTTCTCCTCCCTATCTGTAGATACGTTCCTTTTTTTCAGACTCTGTTCTTGTTTGTACCGTGTTGTGTAATCGGCGTAGTAGGTTGCATTTTTTTTTCCATTATAGTTTTTTTTGTAGAAGCTTTGTCCTAGTCTAGTTCGTTGTTCCTCGACGTCCTTGTGGTCTTCCTACTGAAATTCTTCATTCTTGTCGTTTTTATTTTCTTTTATAATTAATAGTGCATACATTTTATAGATATAGAATTAGTTTTGCTGTAAAGGTAAATTTCTGAATTGTATTCTGAACTGGGTATTGTTATATCTGGTGTGATCTCAGGTCTCTGGTCGTATCGTTAGTGATCATACCGACAGGTTGGTCGTCTTATAATAGATACCATAACCATAAATCGGTGAAATGGCGGAACTCCAACAACTAATGAAGTTGGGTAAGGAACTTGGCCTGGAGGGAGAAGAGCTACGCGGCTGGATTAAAGAACAGCAGGCAGATTTGCGCGATGAGCGTGCTAAGGATAGAGAGCGAGAAAAAGAGGCTAAGGCTCAGGAGCAGGAGAGAGAGGCTAAGGATAAGGAAGAGGAAAGAGAGTTTAAGTTAAAGGCTCAGCAACAGGAAAGAGAGGCTAAGGCTCAGGAGCAGGAGGGGGAGTTTAAGTTAAAGGAGTTAGAAGCTCAGCAACAGGAGAGACAGGCTAGGGAAAGGGAGCAGGAGATAAAGTTAAGGGAGATAGAAGCTAGGGATAACCAACAGGAGAGAGAGACGCGAATGAGAATCGCGGAGTTGGAAAGCCAAAAGAATGCGCCAACAGAAGCAGTTGAGCGGCAGGTACACAATAAAGGTGGTGTTAGGATTAAGCTCCCTACGTTCGACGACCGGAAGGACTACATAGACGCCTTCCTTTACAGGTTCGAACTGAACGCACAATTGCAATGGGGGGAAAATAAGGAATTATGGGCCACGTACCTGGCGTCTCTATTGCAGGGGCGAGCGTTAACCTACTTTAAAGAGCTACAGCGCGAAGACGTGCAAGATTACGATAAGCTGAAGGCTTTGCTGCTTCGCCGATTTGCGCGTACCGAGGAATACTTCCGGGAGCAGTTTAGGCGGGCACGTGCAGATACCAGGGAGGACTTTGCTGCCTTCGTCGCGAGACTAACTGAGTATTTCGCGAACTGGGTAGACTTGGCGCATGTGGGCGCGGATTTTGCTAAACTGAAAGACTTAATGATCCGTGACCAGCTGTACGCGTCGTGCCACAAAGATCTGGTGGCTTTCCTGAAAGAGAACGAACCCGCGACGGTGCAGGAGGCGTCTAAGTTGGCGGAAGCATACCGTACGGCACATCCGTCCAAACCAGTCGCCAGGGCGTACGTCCAAGATGCTGGGTACGTCGCCGTTGTCGAGGGGTCGCCGGCAGGACTTAGGGACAGGTCGCGTCAGCGTGGTGCCTATAGCGGGCAAGCCCAGGGGCAGCGTAGGGGCTATCACCAATCACCGGCATATGGATCCGGTAAGTTTGACCGAGCAGGAGGGCTAGGTCGCGGTAATGGCCGGGGGCGAGTTGTAACCTTTGCCGATAACCGACGGCATAGGGACTCTAGTTCCGGTCGCGATGGGTCACGGGGACCCAGGCCTAGTGCAGCACAGGGAGCGGAGTGTTGGACTTGCGGACGCGTGGGTCACTTTTCACGCGAGTGTAGGGCCGCGAAGTGTTGGAACTGCGGAAGAGCAGACCACATCAGCGTGAACTGCCCTGCAGGTAGGATAGCGGCGAACGTGGACAGTAGCTCCAGTCCATGTTCCCCAAATAAATTTCATCATGCGGCTGCGTGTGTTACACCGGACAACGGAGGCGGACAGTATTCTAAGTGTCCCAGTTGTGAGAAGTTATTATCTTCCGGTGTTTTACCTTGTGGGAGAAAGATCCCCGTTATAAATTCATGTCATACAGGAGGTGGTCTTAGGGTTTATCCGGGGTTTGTTGGGGACGAACCGGTCTCGGTTTTACGAGATACAGGATCTACCGTTGTGGGAGTGCATAGAGACTGCATTCGGGATTCACAGCTTACAGGTGAGACTGTCCCGTGCATCCAATTTTCGGGGGCCATTGAGAAATTACCGATGGCAAGAATAGTGATAGATACACCTTTCCTTAGCGGGGAAGTCGAAGCAGTCGTTGGTTGTTTTCCAGGCGCCCAGCTCATCATTGGGAATGTATCACGGGTAGTTTCCCCTTCCGATGAGAACGTGCAAGCATGGTCGCAATCAAAAGGTATTGACTTTTGCGCCGCGGTCGAAACACGTCGACGGGTAGCGGATAAAGATAAGATTAGACCTTTGGCGACGCCAGCGGTCAACCTAGATATCACGCCAGAGCGCTTGGCGAGATTACAAAGGGAGGACCCATCATTAAACCCATGTTTTGGGGAAGCGCGAACCGAGAAAACGAGGAGATATAAGAACGGGTCGTCCTCCTTTATTGTTCAGGCGGGCATTCTGTTCCGTAAGTATGTAACGGTGTCCTCCATTTTAAAGCAGGTCGTTGTGCCAGCGTTGCTGATCGCAACAGTATTGCACTTGGCACATGATGTCCCATTAGCGGGTCATATGGGGATAGCTAGAACCAAAGAAAGGGTTCTTAAAAATTTTTACTGGCCATCGATCCACAGAGATGTGCAGGTCTATTGTAAGACGTGCAGTGCGTGCCAAAAGACGACGCATAAGGGTCGTACACCCCAGGCTCCTCTTCAGAAGATCCCCACGGTCTCGGAACCGTTTAAAAAGGTCTCGATAGACCTTGTTGGCCCCATTCACCCAGCGACCGATAGGGGGAATCGATTTTTCTTAACGGTCATATGTAATGCTACGAGATGGCCAGAGGCGGTTCCTCTGCGGACCATAACGTCTGAGGCAGTCGCGGAAGCGTTGTTTGCAATTTTCGCTAGGGTAGGAATACCAGAGCAAATTCTGTCTGATAGGGGCGCGCAATTTACGTCGCAGATGATGAAGGAATTGTTCCGCTTATTCAGCATACAACCCATCACTACCACCCCTTATCATCCGCAGGCTAATGGCATGTGCGAGAGATTGAACTCGACGTTAAAGTCGATGCTGCGTAAGGTAGCTGCTGATCGCCCTAAAGATTGGGATAGATATATCCCTGCAGTGCTATTCGCGTACAGAGAGGTACGGCAGGAGTCAACGGGATTCTCGCCGTTCGAAATGATGTACGGTCGTAGTCCTAGGGGCCCAACTGATGTTCTTCGGGACATGATGACGTCGCCATCATCGGGAGACGATGAGCAGATTTCGGTGTTTCAGTACCTTGTTGATTTAAGAGAAAGACTATCTGCAGCGCGCACTATAGCAGAAGAAGCGTCTGGTATCGCTTCGAAAAGAGCAAAAGACTATAAAGATAGAGGTTCCAAACTGAGAATTTTTAAGCCAGGAGACAAGGTTCTGTTGTTGTTACCTACGGACCATAATAAGTTATTGATGACATGGAAAGGTCCTTATGTTATTGAGCGAGTTGTTTCGAAGGTAGATTACGCTATCCACATTGAGGGGTCAGTTAAGGTTTTCCATGTTAATATGCTACAGAGATTTTATGAGAGACCACAGTATCTGTGTGCACAGACAAGACCAGAGGAGACTGTCTTCTCTACTGCTTGTACGGGGGTCGTAGACCAGTTGGACTGTGACGTAAGCGACACCGAGGCGCAGGAAGAGTTACAAATTCAATTGCCGGAGTTAACTGCGACACAAGGTTACAGGGACGTAAAAATTAACCCTGACCTTACGAGTTCAAGGAGTAGGGAACTTGAGACCCTGTTAGCGTCATTCCCGGACGTTGTTACGGATTTGCCGGGTCGCACTACGGTGATCCAGCACCAAATAAAGTTGACTTCGGATAAGCCAGTATTTCTTAAACCGTATCCGTTGCCTTTTTCTTCGAGAGATAGAGTCATAAAGGAAGTTGAGTCAATGTTGAAGTTAGATGTGATAGAACCATCAACATCGCCGTATTCATCACCCATCGTCCTCGTGAAAAACTTGATGGATCGGTGCGGTTCTGTATTGATTTTCGAAGATTGAACACTATTACGGTAGGCGAGAGGGAGCCTATTCCGTTCCAGGAGGAATTAATAGCTTCATTGGCCGGGTCCACGTGGTTTTCCAAGATAGATTTAACGAAAGGTTATTGGGAAATCCCGCTTACTGAGGAGTCTAAACAATACACGGCGTTCCAAACGCCCATTGGATTATTCCAATTTAAGGTCATGCCATTTGGGTTGGTAAACGCGCCAGCGACGTTTGCACGATTAATGAGATTAGTGTTGAAGGACATACCTAATGTCGTGTCATTCTTTGACGATATAGCATGCCATACGTCGACATGGTCTGATCATATTCAGACACTAACAGTAATTTTTCAACGATTACGTCATTTTGGGTTAACTGCTAAACCCGCAAAGATGGATTTGGCATGTCCAGAGATAATATTCTTAGGACATATTGTGGGTAGAGGTGTTCAGAGACCTGAAGAAACAAAAATTGACAAGTTAGTAGGGTTGCAAATCCCTAAAACAAAGAAACAAGTCAGAAGCTTAGTCGGAATTTTAAATTATTACAGAAAGTTCATTCCAAATTTTTCCTCCTTGTCATCTTCTCTTACTGACCTTACTAAGAAGGGACAACCCGATAAGGTCCAGTGGACGTCTGAATGTCAGACAGCATTTGATAATTTGGTGACAGCATTATCATCGTCACCCATTCTGATATTACCCGATTTTCGATCTAATTTTATCCTCAGAACGGATGCGTCGGACTCTGGTGTCGGCGCTTGTCTTCTACAGGAGAAGAACGAATGTCTCCATCCTGTATGTTATGTCAGTAGGAAGTTATTGCAGAGAGAAAGAAAGTATTCTGTGATAGAGCGTGAGTGTCTTGCCATTGTCTGGTCCGTCCAGAAACTAGGACGTTATCTCATGGGACGAGAATTTTGTATCCAGACAGACCACAAGCCACTGACATTTTTGTCGAAGAATCGTTCGTCCAGCCCACGCTTGTCTAGATGGGCATTGGCTTTGCAGCCGTATACCTTCGTTATTCAACCAATTCCAGGAACCAGCAATCATATCGCCGACTACCTTAGTCGAGCCTAGGGGAAGATTTCAGGAGCTTATACATCGGAGGACAGGAACATTGACAGGATCTGTGTGAATAAGTCGACTTTAAAATATTGACATTATAAATATGATATGAAGAATGGTTGATAGGTTGAATGGGTTTTGATTCTGTATTAAGTATTGTGATTAGTTAGCTATTCATGATGTGACACATATATGCATATTGCAGACCATATTGATTCCCATATTTTCCCCTGATTTCGGTATTTTTATATACTAGGGGAACCGCTAGGTCAGTTTTTTTTAGTGTAGGTATTGCTCACGCTCACTCGTTGACAGTCATCTTGATGAGATTTGAAATTAATTGCATTAATTTTTTTGGGGTGGGGGATGATGTCACGAGTGGAGTGAGTGCAATTAAGGGGATTGCTACAGAGCGGGTGTAGAGTAAGAAAGGCTCACAGTAGACAGCAAGTTAAGCGTGCTGTTGTGAGTAGTGGGGGGGGGGGTCTGAAGGAGGCGAAAGCGCTGTATAACTATCACTGCAAGTTAGAAGGTCCTAGGGAGCGGATCTGTGAATAATAGCCCATCGGGCAGACATAAAGGGAGCAGTCGAGAAGACTAGGAGAAAGTCTTTCCAGTAATGACTGGTATGTAGAACGTTGATTGATTATTATGATTGATGTATTATATTATATTCGTCTATTACCATGATGTGAATAAGTATATGTGAGGAATGTGGAAGTCCTTGATATTGGATATAGCAATGTGCGCCACGAGCGATAGATGAAAGTGATTTCATGGATTTGTAGCGCGAGTGAGTAGTGTGTACTCCGATGGAGGTGTGTTACCGTAAGATGTGTGGTGAGTGAAAGGTGAACTAGTGTGTGTACGCTTCATGGGTTGTAAGGAGAGGTGGAGTGAATAGAGATGGTAGGGTATTATACCAATGTAATGTTATTCTTGTAGGTGTCGGGGACGGGCCGAAGAGCCACCTCGAGGAGCACAAGTGATAGGCCAGCATAGGGCCGGAGGCCAGACATAGGCCAGAAGTGAGGCTGTCAGTGCAGGACAGTAGAGGCACATAAAGTCGTGGCAGTCAGGCCACGGACAGGGACGTAGATATGAGAGTGAATGAGATACTATATCGTTGCCATGTTGATAGGCTAGTGAACTGATATTATGTTGTTGCCATGTTGATGGCTATGGAAATAATAATGTGTTATTGCCCTGCTGAGGTGCTAGGGGAGTGCTAAGGTGTATGACAATAGGAAGGTGATATTGAGAGACTGCGGTGCCAGTAAATTATTAATGTGCTATTAAGACCCTGAGGGAGAGGCTGAGGCCGAAGTGCCTTTAGGAGTAACTACCGGATTGTGGATCCGAGGGAGAGGGTGTGTGAGAATAAGGCCGTTGTACGGCAGTGCATTTCAATAATATAATGTATGTAATTGCGCTATTATATGTATAATTATGTTTAATAAATGTGTGAGTCTGATGGGTTGTTCTGTTAAGTGTTAAACTTGTTTGTTCGTGATTGTTGTCCTGTCATACTTATTACATCTCCCAGTCTGGGATTTGTGACAATCATAACCGTCGATAGCTGCAAAAAATGTAACTCGATAGGGATTAGAAAATACTTTTCATAAATACTTTGGATGTGTAAATCATTAAATGCTTTTGAGACAATGTTTAGAAAGGTTTCATATGCCACTTATGGCAAGAACTCAGTTTTGACCTAGTGTCACTTTGTTACCGTTTTTGTCCTTTATCTTGAAACTTGACACTCGAAGCTCGATAACTGCCCTATTTTCACACTATATACCTATGACTACTGTATTAGCAAGACAATTATCACAGTAAAAACCCACATAAACTAAATTGTTGACTCCCCAGAACAAAAAAATTCACCAAACGATCGAACGCCTAACGACACACGCACACACTTGGAAGACAAGTCCAACAAAATATTCAAATATATATTTATCACACACACACACACTCACACACTCACACACACAAACAAAACTCTTCATAATGTTGTCATCAACCTTATTATCATTTTCAAGGGCAGCCTTGTATTCAGGCAAGGATGTGGAGCTGGAGTAATGGTTCTTAACAGTAGGAAATTTGTCCTTGGGAGGAAATTTTGGAGATTACAGGGGGAAATCTCACGGACGTTGACTTATGTAATGCAAACTACTACATAATATTGTGGAATAACAGAGCCTCTTTTATTTTTCCAATTCCGGATTGTGTAAAAATAATTTCCACACACGTTCAGCCCAATCTGGATGGTTGGTGAGCGTTTCTGGTGGGGTCTCCTTCTGTCCCATCATCCTGCTATGTTCTGTATATCGTCTTGCTTCTTCCTGACAGAACATGGCCGTTATTATAATAAACAGAACATTTCCAGCAAATGGAGAAAGCGTGGGAAGGGAGGCGTGGCGGGGGAGGGGGGGGGGGGAATTGAGAATTAAAAAAAAAATGAAGGATATCAGAACCGGGCAGATTAAATACAAAGCTAAGCGAAAGGCCTAAAAAAAAAACATGAGAAGTATAATAATGACAGCTGAAAGAAAAGTGATGAAGCTGAAAATTAGAAAGGGCCGAAAAAAAAAAAAGCAATAAAAAAAATAATAATAAAGTACAGCAGGCAGATCTACCGCAGCAGGATGAAGAATTAAAAAATAAAAGGCCAGAGAAAATTAGTGTAATATGAATGAACGAAATCAACAAAAAAAAAAAAAAAAAGCAACCGGGAGACGGCCTTCAAATTTCTCTGACATTGTACTCCCGGTGTAGGAAATCATTTTTATTTTGTTATGTTACAATAGATTACCGTTATTTAAGTTTAAGCTCAGATCGATCTCACAGAAGTGGAATCAAATTCAAATTCAAAAGGAATATTATTGAAGATGAAAGCAGTGGATTTGTGCATGAATGGAGCAAAACAAATGTTTAAATCAAATTTTATTGAAAATTTCATAATTATTGTTATATAAAGGCTCTCGTTATTGTTGTAATAACTGCACTTCCCCGTGCCTTTGATCATTGTAATCGGGAGAGTAAATTCACAATCACGGAGTAAAGTTGAATGAGATGAAATTACAACTTTCTAAAATGACTGAAGCTGAAAACTGAATTTTACATTCATGTCAAACATTGTATGACTGTTGTTTATGTTTATAGCCTGGACAAACTCTCTCTCTCTCTCTCTCTCTCTCTCTCTCTCTCTCTCTCTCTCTCTCTCTCTCTCTCTCTCTCTCTCTCTCTCTCTCTCTCTCTCTCTCTCTCCCCTCTCTCTCTCTCTCTCTCATTCTCTCTCTCTTCAAGTCCAAGTATGAAAATCGTTGATAATACAAGTTTATCAGAATATCTTTCGATAAGAAGTTAGAGATAATATTATTTTTTGCTAGCCATTGAAATCTGCAACCGAACATTATAATATTATTACTTTTACGTTTATAATATTATTATCCCTCGAAATGTCTATGGGTGTTCAATATTTAATGATATTGTGGCATACATAGCTGTATATGTATATAAGTTGCTATTTATTATTATTATTCTCATCTAACACATTTACGATTTTGTCAGATCTGATTATTGCAATTATCTGATTGCACATCAAGAAACTGCAATCTGGTTAATTACTTTTGGTACTGGGGTGTTGGAATTTTTAAATATTTTTTTTGGTTGGGATTGGGGGGAGGGGGGGGGGCGAATTCCTGTCCCTGATCCTATGGTGAGTGAAATCGAGCATATAGTCTTCTTGGATAAGGACGAAAACCTCTGTGCACCATAAAGGTACCTTGGCAGTTGGAAGTCGAGAAGAACAGGCCGAATAGGGCCCCTGCTGGGGCAAAATTTAAAAAAACTAATCCCTACCACAAAAACACAGAGAAAACAAGAACAAGACAAGTGAAGTGTAAAAGCCAGTGGCAGTGAACCTCCTAAAACAAAAATCTAAACACAGTCATGTTCTTCTGAGAAATTCTCTTGAACTATGAATATAATGTTATGTACAAGAATTATGTGTGAGAAATTTAAAGAACATGACACGTACAAATAATTTATAATATCCTGCGCAAGTGAAGTAAGTACTTCACGATTTTCAAGTGAAAAATGAGGCTGAAATCTCCAACACACCTCCCTGTGTGATTCTCTCAGAGCGGAAATCTTCAAGAGCTCTCAACGTTGTCCAACCCCGTCAGCGGAAGATAAAATCTAACGCTGAAAGATGAGAAATGAGAGATGGAGAAAGAGAGAGAGAGAGAGAGAGAAAGTCTTTACATTGTACAGAGATGAGAAAGAACTTGGACTTGTGGAACTCAGCTTGGTAATTATAGGAAGACGTAGCGAGGCAAAGCCTTGATAGGCTGCTCGGCAGCACTCATCCAATTTGTTAAAAAGATGTAATTAGTATGGGTGTAGAAGTTCTCACTAGAAGATGGTGATGACGATGATGATAATGATGATGAATGATGGCAGTAGTGAGGCTGATGAGTTCTTCAAGATATGACTTTTCTTTTTTTAAATTACCCTTTAAAGATAAAATTGAGAACATTAACGATAATGAATAAACCAGATGCTTTGAAATAAACTAATCACTTTCAAACATTACCAATTCTTGTTTCTGTGATAGTTGTTGTTTTCAAAATCTTCACTGACGATATAACTGTTTTTTCAGAGAGAGAGAGAGAGAGAGAGAAAGAGAGAGAGAGAAGGGAGAGAGAGAGAGAGAGAGAGAGAGAGAGAGAGAAAGAGAAAGAGAGAGAGAGAGAATGTACTAGGAAGTTATCAAAATAAAAAAAGATGAGAAGAATTTTAAAAACCGAATTTTTTTATTAAAGGCAGCGATGTGGACATTAAGCAAATGAGCCTGATAATGAATAGTTTTATGTATGTGGTCCCAAAGAAATGGAAACTTCAGTTTTACCCAAACCTTTATCTGTCAGGTAATTTTTTTATCTTCCACTGAGTTAATTTGTGAGTTATACTGAAATTGAGTTAGTTTAACTTGCAGTGGATCGAGGATCTATTACTTTTCCAGTGTTCATTCAACTACAAAATGTGCGGAAATGAACGAATTGCCAACTCACCAATGACATCCTACACATAACACGATAACGGAATGGACTCTAGAGTAGCAAACTAACGAAGATAATTCTGTTAGAAGTTAAATGACAAAGGAGTAGGCACTTGTGGCTATAATGAAATTCAGTCTATTACTAATAACAAACATGATATTAAGATATTAACGGTAAAGAATGTCTTCCTCTTGAAAATAGCCATCAAACTGAGTCTCAAAATAAAAGAAAGTCTTCCCAGCAATAATAGGATTCTCCAGAGGTGGATGCATTTAAAGCACTGTAGAAATGTTAAAGCCTTAAATTGTAGTTTAGAAATTTACAAAGAAATACAATGTCACGAATTCCAAAAAAGGAGTCAGGTAGATTATTGCACGAGAACATGTCAGTTAGATAGGATAGGTACCGCTAATGTCGTTTCGTAGTAAGATTCATTGTGTTTAAGAGGAAAGCAGCGGTAAGAGCAATGACAAGGAAAGCAGCGGTAAGAGCAATGACGAGGAAAACTGTGACATTGTTATTTCACAAGACCCTGTATTAACAAGAAACAATGAGATATCTGTCCAGTAGATTCTAAAATAAAAATAAAAATCTGAATGAAAATAAAAGGTGATTTTGGCTTTCAATCATTAATGACCTGTGTCCTCTTTTTGAGGGGGACGGGGACAAGGTGGTGAGCTTTTCCTCCAAGTCCTTTTGCGACCTTACAGCTTTCCTGTTTTTGTTTGTTTGTTTTGATGTTTTTGTTCACAGATTTTACCGAATTTGCCGTTATTGTTTTTTTTTACTTCGAAAATAGAAGGAAAGACAAAAAGGCAAAACACACAAGCTCGCCCGCGCGCGCGAGCACACACACACAGATTGTTCACAATAATAATAATAATGATAAAAAGTAAAATCGCAGATTCTGCAAAAACCATTTTCATATTACTAATTACAGCCCCATCTTAATTTGATCTTGATGCCAGCGTAGGCAATGATTGTAGTGTATGAGACAGCGGTAACCAGGACATTTGAGGTCACGACAGGAAAAGATATATTGACAATGACAACGAATCATAGAACCAATTTAATGAAGCGATGAGAAAGATCCACGGGTAGGTTAGACCAGCGGATCTTACACTTTTTAATGCTGTTTCCCACCAACATTCATGTCTCATCATTGTCCTGTTCCCTTCTAAATAATTCAGACAGTTTCTGTTTCTAAAACCATTTAATGGAATTCTCTGAATTGGCACAGAGCAAGTTTAAATTATATTTTGGACATGCACACAGTTGGGTTACATGAAGCTATTATCCAGTACTGATCAATAGATTTCAGCAATAGATACGGAACTTAACGCCAGTCTAAATAATTATGTACAGCCTGGCAAAAAAATACAAATAAAAGCGATTCTCTACTTTCACGGTGCTGTCGTTTTGCAGGAGAAAAGTGTACAATATTTGAGATCAAACTTACTTTTTAGCATGATTTATAAAATGAAATGACGTTCTGTGTGGGTTTATAGTTCTGTGTGGGTTTATAGTTCTGTGTGGGTTTATAGTTCTGTAAGGCTGACCTTTTGTTTCGATCACCACAAAAATGGAAATTGAAGAATTAATAAAGCCTTGCATATATACAGTCATGTTCTCTTTCCGTAACACGGTTCGTGGGCAACGCTTAAAGACCAAAGACCCATAATCTATCCAGGCCAGTGGCGTAGCCAGCTCCCGGGGCAAGGTAAGTATTGCCCCCCCCCCCTTTCACCCTTGGATCCATAACGCTCCCTGAGTCCCTTCCACCATTCCAGTTTTGGATGCCTCAACCCCCAGTCACATATACTTCATTTTAAGAAAATACTTATGTAATTAAAGTAAAATGCAATGCATTTTGATGCTTGTATACTCAAATTTATCTAAAATCGCCTGGTTTTAATTTGTGCAAATTTTTCAATAGCAGCATTGCAATCTACATTGAAGTCTCTCTCAATTGACAGTAAGGCTACATTATTCAGTCCTTCTAGGCTCATTGTAGATCTCTGATCCGTTTTGAGAAATTTAAGTTTTGAGAAACGTGTTTGACAGCCTGTCAGTTGAAACAGTGATAGTTTTGAAAGTTTGTGCCTGGGGCAACCGCCCCTGTGTACCCCCCCCCCCCGGCAGGCTACACCACTGATCCACGGGGACATTTCTCGCCCGTTTGAGAGCCCCCGGAGCAGACAATTCTTAGCTGAAATATTGCATAAGCTCCGGGTCTATCCGTCTTGACAAGCTAACACGACAGTAAAAAGAAGTTAAAGAACTTGCCTGACACATCCAGTTATTTTCCTAATCTATGAAGTCTTTGACGAGAGGACAACAGCTGCTCTCCAGAATGGAAAACTTGGCAGAATATAATTATGTAAAACAGAACATAATCCGTTTTAAAATGACACGTAATTCTCTCGTTCCTTCATCAAACAGTCAATATGGAACCGCGCTGGAATGTGGAACCTGCATGATTCAGTAGTGGTAATTGGATTGGGGCGAAGAGATATTGAAAAAAACTATGAGTTTTTGGTAATCACTCGTCACAAAGGTATTGGTAAATGAAGTTGGGAAGACAAAGGCGGATAAAATAGGATGGAAGAGATTTAGGTGGGTGGATATGGTGTGGGATGAGAAAGGTTGCGTAGTCTGTTCATACACTGATCAAAGAAGTTAATCTAATACTCTGATGACAGGGTTGGTGACCCGGGCGTTGATGTGAGTACAGAATAATCGCATACAAAAGGAACAAAAGAACATTGAATTATGAAGATTTAGTAAGATGGGAAAGTATGATGTGTCACAAGAGGAAAACATGATGAATGTACGAGATGTGCAGCTACGCCATGATTCATTCTTTTAATGACATTCAACATACTCACCTACATCATACACACTGAGAATAGATAGATAGATAGATAGATAGATAGATAGATAGATAAATAGATAGATAGATAGATAGATAGATAGATAGATAGATAGATAGATAGATAGATAGATAGATAGATAGATAGATAGATAGATAGATAGACAGACAGACAGACAGACAGATAGATGGATAGAAAGATAGATAAATGGATAGATAGATAGATAGATAGATAGATAGATAGATAGATAGATAGATAGATAGATAGATAGATAGATAGATAGATAGATAGATAGATAGATAGATGGACAGACAGACCGAGAGACAGACAGACAGACGGACGGACACACAAACAGACAGACAGAAAGACAGATAGTAACACAAGAAAAGCTTTTTATCCAAACTAGAGTATACAGTATAACGAGTTCAAACTGTGAAGAAGAGTCAGTACTTACATGCTTAGCATCCTCTGAGCAAGGGGATTCAAGACATTATGTACTTTGTCAGTTCTACAATACACACAATGTAAATTTCTTTTTGTGTATTAATGAACATCTGAAATTGGACTGTCTGTGAGTCATGTGATTTACAATTTCTCATTTCGCGCCCGAGATTAAAACTCAGGAATATTATCGCGAAAAACAGCTTCATCTGGCGCGCTGTTGTCAGATGTGGACAGTCTGTATAAATGTCCTCTGCACATAAGGCATATCTGGGCAATATCTCTGTCTGTGTAGGCCTATTTCCCTATATTAACTTTCAGACAAATTAAAGATTGTCATTGTATGGAAAACAAGGAAATGAAATTCAAACTGACTGAAGATTAGGAGGTTATAAGACAACAAGGGTTTTCAGCAGTTTGTGCTTCGCGACACATTTTAAACAGACAATATGGAATCGCTCTGGAATGTGGAACCTGCAGGATCCAATAGTGGTAAATGCGTAGGGGCGAAGACATCATCTCTGACCTCACTTCATCACCCCCCCCCCACACACACACAAAAAACACGCCGCCCCATTAATTTGTTTGCTCTCTCTCTCTCTCTCTCTCTCTCTCTCTCTCTCTTACGTGTATGCATACATATACTCTCACACACGGGAAGAAGAGATTCCATTAGATAAAGGAAAGAGAGGGGGAGGGAGGAGAGTGAGACAGAGAGACAGAGAAAGGAGAGGGGAGAGTAATTATTTGTATTATTTTTTCTTCTTCGATTCTCGAGACCAGGAAATAGTGTCTACTACGCCCCCCCCCCCCACCCCCCGGGTCAGACCCCCCGGTTGAGAATCATTGTAATACAAGTGCGAGATTAAGGTTTAAATGAAATGCACAAGATTGTGAACTCCAACCCTTGACCTCTCCTGCACTTGTTTAAACTCATGACGTTAATCACATGGCAATCATGCTGGCCCCTGGAGAGATCTCCAGACTGTAGTGTGAAAAAAACCTAGTAACTCCATTTCACTCAAAATTGAAAGATCAGAGAAAAAATTGCTTAATATGTCGTGTCAGTGGTTTCCTTGTCTAGTTTGGATCTTTCTGCACAACAATCTAAGATAGATAGATAGATAGATAGATAGATAGATAGATAGATAGATAGATAGATAGATAGATAGACAGACAGACAGATAGATAGACAGATAGATAGACAGGCGGACGGACAGACAGACAGACAGACAGACGGACAGATAGATAGATAGATAAATAGTTGTTCTATATCTAACAATTGTTCTAACTTTGTCCGATTAATGGAGATCTCACTGTTCTGTGGAAAATTGAAGTGGGCCGTGGAACAAAAAAGGTTGAGAACCATTGATCTAGAGGAAAAGATCCCAACTTCGGGGAGTTTTGGTGGTTTTACATGATAAAACAAAAAAGTGTTGGGGGAAGAGGAAAGTGCAGACAGACAGATAGATAGATAGATAGACAGACAGACAGACAGACAGACAGACAGACAGACAGACAGACAGACGGACAGATAGATAGATAGATAAATAGTTGTTCTAACAATTGTTCTAACTGTGTCCGATTAATGGAGATCTCACTGTTCTGTGGAAAATTGAAGTGGGCCGTGGAACAAAAAAGGTTGAGAACCATTGATCTAGAGGAAAAGATCCCAACTTCGGGGAGTTTTGGTGGTTTTACATGATAAAACAAAAAAGTGTTGGGGGAAGAGGGGATACACCATATTGTCCAATCGACGTAGAACTAAATTTTCACCAACTCCTGTCTTACTGGGTTTTATTTTTTTCCAGATTTTGGGAGAGATGTCAACGCCGTTCTGTGAGAGAGGCTTTCGTGTTATAATTGTGGGGCTCCTCTCAGAAATAATTGAATTTGGCCTTGGTAGGACATGATCATGCATTTGCCTGGAAGCGTGCCAGCAATAATTGGGGCAAGAGGACACAAAGACATCGCTCCAGGTCAAGCTGTGAATAGCTACATCCAGGTCATTGGTGATGATGGCTTGGATAGAGGTCTGAGAGCTAGCTATGCATGCTGGAGTGGTTATGTGTTTTAGGAAGATGGGGGTGAAGAGCGGAGGGGAGAGAGGGAGGGGAAGACAGACGGAGGCAGATGGGGGGGGGGAAGTGGCAGAGAGAAATAGAGAAACAGGGAGAGAGACAGACAAACCGAGAGATGGACACACACACAAAGTGAGAGAGAGAGGGAAAGTGCCAGACAGACAGACAGACAGAGACAGACAGACAGACAGAACGAGAGAGAGACATGATAATATGAGTTGCACAACATTAATTGGGCATGTCTTTCATGTTCTGAGTGTGTTAATCGCTGAGCCGGGGCACCTACCGTAAAAACATCGATTTAGATACCAAATCGCAGAGTAGGACCCTCCATCGCGCGATCCCCGCTCAAGAACGCTCCTAAAGTCTCGTCCTTGTTAAATGCCCCTCTCATGTGATTCAAATGGAACTTCTCCAGGTTTAGCTACTTGCTAAAATTTTGGCTGAATATTTACGTGTTTGGTACTCAAAACTGGTTTCTCTTAACTCTTTGTAATACGTTAGCAAAAATAATACACATACAATACACTTTCATAGTTAACGAAATGAAAGTTAATGGTTAATAATAGTAAACCACATACACTGTACTTGCTCCTGACTGGAATACCCCCCCCCCCCCCAAAAAAAAACACAACACAACAACACCACCAACAACAACAAAACTACCGGTCCATGATTGGAGGAGTGTTGAGGTTTAAAGGGGTTAAGAAAAGCAATGTCAGGATCCTCATAGGTCCATAAAAATCAAAATTAAGGACCTTAAAGAACATTTTTAGACAAAAATAAAAGACTTTTTAAGGACCTTCTGATATTTTTTCTCAACTTGTTTACGAATGTTCTAGGACCCTAAGTATCTGCAATAAAACAATATTACTCCCTACATATTTCACAATGATGCGCTGCCAGAGCCGTTGGTCAGTCGAGTCGAAAATTGATAAAGGTCAGCTTAAAAAAAAAGATCTCGAAAATTTGGGGGGGGGGGGCTGCAACATAACACAGAAATGTATTATGGCAATCTGGTATGTTAGGGACCTGTGCATAAATTTCTAATATTAAGGAATTTTTAAGGCCTTAAAACCAAACTATGTCTTTTTGATTTTTTTATTTTTTTTTAGAAAATCAAGAACTTTAAGGACTTTTACAGATTTGTTTTTAGGTCAGTTTTTAATTTCAGTAGATGAGGGAGCTGCATTATTCGGTACATCATTTAGACAAGGAAATATGTCCGCAATTTGTCTATACATCTTTCCTTTCCTTCTCATCTGAGTTTCTAGTTTGTGAACTACTGTGTAAAGATTGTAATATGAAATTTATCTCTGGCATTAAAAAAAAAAAAGTTTAAGGTAGCCAATTTTTTAACTTTCTGTGGTGCCCCACCCAATTCCCCTTGATGCCTTAAGCACGTGCTTATTTTCCTTAACGATTAATCCAGGCCTGATCATGCCTGTGTATGTATATACTTTCTCAATGTGCGAGAAAATTAATTTGAAAAGAAAAGATCCATAGATTAATTTCACTTGACGCCAAAGAACTTGTAATGAACTTCGACTGCTGAAATTGCTTTTACCCAAAACAGAGGTGAGGCATTTCATGACGGTTTACACCTCGCCTCTGGTGACGTAAATGAATCGTACCAATTCTCTTTGTTATTTTCACTGGCGGAGAGAATAAGAAACCAACTAAAATAGATTTTTAAAAAAAACCGAGAAAGGATCCTGTTTCCTTAGACCCAAGGACTCTTCAAATATTCACCGTTTTGTGTACTCAGCTATTGTTTTTACACGCACCTACCTTTGTGTGACGTATGTCTTCCCAAGGACTTAACACCCGCTCGAAAAATGTCCGCGCGTGACAAATCGTTGTTCAAGCTACCTGCTCTTGACGATGCCACAAAAATATGGGATGATTGCCTGTCACGTGATCCCTACTGCCATGCCAATCTAAGTAAAAAGTTCACGTTTTAACATTATACTAAAAATGAAATAATTTTGTATTTCTGTCTGATATAATTTCGTAAAGCAAAAAGAAACTTGGAAAAAGGAGATGCTGAATATAAAACTACAAGGTAGAGTGCCATGCTGTGAAATAAGAAAGATGACAAGAATCAGAGACATTATTACAGTGTATACTTAAACAGAAATGGAAATTGGCTGGACACATGTCAAGATATAAAGCCAATAGGTGGGGAAAAAAAAGTTTTTACTGATTGGCAAACAAGAACTGGGAAGAGATCCAGAGGAAAACCAGCAACAAGACATCAAAGAAAACATGAGGGCATGACATGACAGAGGCGGGCAGAGAACAGATGTAAGAAATTTGCGGAGGGCTACAAACTGCAGTGGATGAACAAGGCCTAGAAGAGGAAGATGAAGAAAAGTTACCTATGGTCACCACAAATGGAAATTAAACAGAGACTAAAGCGGGGCTCAAAGTAACAAAATTGGATTTTTTTTTTTTTTTTGATGCTTCCGTTTTTTTGTTGTTTTTTTCCAACACGGCAACCTAGCCGTGGCTTCCAACACGGCAACCTAGCCGTGGCTTCCAACACGGAACGTGTTCAGTATCGCACTTTCCTCACCCGTTCAACGGCCACTCCAAGAGCTTTTTTTGGCCCCACTTATATCTTTTTAAATCGGAGTTGATTTCTCGAAAGAAATCTGAATTGCCTGGCACAGTTTTTGTTGTAAAAAAAAATAGGAAGAAATATTTTTTGTGACCTATTGACTTCACTCTTGATGATAGCAGATCGATGGACAAATTTTATGGAAAGTTGAAAAGTCCGTGTCTCCCAGGTACTCAACATTCTATCAAGTATTCAGTTGACACCAAAGTTCTAGTGTCTTCTCGTATTTTCTAGTTCTGTCTGCTTTGTGTTTTGCAGATAAAAAGGGAAAAGGCAGATAAAAAAAAAAGGATAAGAGGATAGCAACTGAGACATAAATAAGGAGGGCAGTAGAGAGTGAGTGAGTGAGAGAGAGAGAGAGAGAGAGAGAAAGAGAGTGAGTGAGTGAGAGAGAGAGAGAGAGAGAGAGAGAGAGAGAGAGAGAGAGAGAGAGAGAGAGAGAGAGAGAGAGAGAGAGAGAGAGAGAGAGAGAGAGAGAAGCCCCCCCCCCTCTCCCGGGTGAAGAGACGAGACTGGGAAATGCTAATGATGGGAAACGGTTAGAACCACAATAACGGCATCGCTCTCTCCCTCCCTGTCACTCCCCCCCTCTCCCCCTCTACCTCTCTCTCTCTCTCTCTGTCTGTCTGTTTGTCCGTCTCTGTCCTTGTCTCTCTATCTCTCTCACGCCGTTTCTGTCAATCTACCTTATTTTTTGGGTGCGATTGTAAAGTGTATATTTTCCCTCCAAATTGTAGGTTAGGTATTTTCCACGAATTTCCACCTTCGTGGATTCACATGAGATTCCCAGCCCGCCCTCTCCATCGGCCTAGGCACGAGAGTTCAGACCACGTACAAGAGCCGTGTCGTTCACGTTCAAACAAACGTAATCTCTTAGAAAGCCCGCCTGATTCTTCAGAGTGAGAAGCGAAACACATGCTCGCAATCGGGCCAAATCTGGACTCAAATATTGACTCACTCCAAGCCGAGCGTTATGCCGAGGGTCAGTTGCGAGACCAGCGGTGGACAAATTTGGGGCAAAATGCTCGGAATATTGGCTTCTGATATAAAAGGAATGCGAATTCCTAGGGTAAGATATTATACATAAAAATGTAAATCAAAAGAACTCTTTATTGCATTCACCGGGACTAGGGACCTTGACTATATGACGTTTATCAATGAAACAGAATAGTACCTTAATGATTACATTCCATTCATTCCTGTATGTTATATCGATTCACTCCGTTCTACTTTATCCCTCAATGTCTGTCTGACTCTCTGTCTGTCTGTCTGCTTGTCTGTCTCATCCTCTCTGTCTGCTTCCCTGTCTCTCTGTCTGTCTGTCGGTCTGTTTGTCTCTCTCCCCTCGTCTGAATTTCTGTCTGTCTCTCTCGTCTTTCCAGAAAAAGCGCCAAATACCATACACACTATATAGCTAATTAGACACGTCCCAGCGTAGCTTTCAGGATTCGGGCTTTAGCGTACGCCATTTGAATGAAATGATGATATTAAACCTGCATGGTTGCGGTAGTAATCCTGGACAGCCATTTATAACGTTGACCACTATGATTTTCTTCTTTATGCCAAGAATGCCCTCTACCTCTACCTCTTCATTAAATGAGAAAAAAGATAAAACAAAACAAAACAAAACTAGATATTCTACTCAATTTTGCAAGCAAGGCATAGATCTAATTATGTATCTCTAAAAGCCAGCACCAATAAAAACGCCAATGACCACATTATTTGTAACACTGTCTAACAGAGAAAGACTTGGAAATGCACTAATCATTATTTTTCATGGTAAAACAATATAATTATCCTTGAAAGAATATTTTGCTTTGCAAACGACACCGGTAGAGCAAGCTCTGTACAAAACAGAGACCGCACAACTGAACAACTTCGTGACACTGGCTGCAAACGTGAAAATCTTCACTCATAATTTTAACCGCACACAAGCCGAATCTACACAGATTTTATGATCGCCCTCTTTGGAGATTCCAATACAAAAATGATAAGGCAGCTATCAACTGAAAAGTTAATTATAACATCCTACGATTCCATAGTTGTAATGCTTGATTATAAACCGGCTTCATATTTCAATCCTATTCCTCGAAATAATAATTCTATGAAACTCCATAATTTTACTAAGCATTAATTTCAACTGTATAAAATTAGAAGTCTCATGTTCAAGGGCACCGTGAGATATGCACTTAGGACGTCCTTGTTGTCTGACACAGGAAAAAGAACGTCTCTTATCGAGCATGTGATAGAGGCATAATTAAGAAGATCCTCTAAGATCTTCCATAACTGGCTTATGCAAACAAAATACAGAGCACTCTTTCTTTATTTTAAAAGGCATGAATACATGATTAACCCTATACATATTTTTATTACCTTGTCAACAAAATTTGTAATTTATAGGACTGATTTAAAGTGGGCTAAGTGGGCCAAAAGTATAGATATTTATCGAGAGGAAAAAACTATTTACTGATGAAATAGAGAGTGTACCATACATAAATATCTTGATGAGTGCTTCAAATAACTATGACACACTGATCACGAAGGAGAGAAGACAAAATGAGTGATATCCCACATCATGTTTGATTCTCAAAAATCTAAGGCTTAAAATGGCTTATATACAGTGAATGAAATGGAATTTCGCTAACCCCATATCTCTTATATAACGAACGTCCAATATTACTGGACGAGAAATGATTTTTTTTTTTTTTTGCTTTGTTTTTGTTTCTTGGTGAAATCTGTAATCAGATCCCTTTTATCCCCGTCCTTCTAGAAGAATCCTTTTCATGTCCTCCCACTTAAAAGCAGGTCAAGCTCATCTCGACCCGTAAACAGATTATAGAAAAAAATAAAAATAAAATCGTTTTCCATCGTGTGAAGAAACGCCGAGAACAATGAAAAATTTATTAGCCTATTCTTTTTTGTTTTTCCATTCCTGAAGATAGATCTCACTTTTTTTTGTTTTTGTTTGAGGAAGTGGAGCGCAGATCTGACTGTGTTTTTTGTCTATATTTTCTTGTGCATAGATTCGTACTTATGATGAAGATGCCTGTTCTTTCCATGAAGACGTTGGGGTTTGAATAAACCAATTAATATAGAGTGCGCTTGGGAATATAAATAAGTAAAAATTAGCAAACAAATGTTGTATTATTTGAACTGATAAAACGTTAGCTTGGGGGAAAATAAATAAATAAATAAATAAATAACTTTAAAATGGAGTTATAAAAATGAATAAACATATTATATTATGTGAAGCATGAAGATAAATGGTAAAGTGCGTACAGTTGTATGGATAATCCTCCTTACATCGCTTAACTTAGTATCTGTTAAACGATTGTCCTGATTATCGGACCTGTAAATGTCAAACATAATAGCAACGAAAGATAGATCTTTATCTGCTACAACAGCGTTTGAAGAGCTCGGCTGTGATATTAACTGTTCAATTGTTTTTAGATATCGTGAGCACTAACAAAAGTTAGTGGAAAATAATCCCCCCCCCCCTTCCCCCCCCCTTCCCCCCTCCCCCCCCCCCCCCCCCCCCAAAAGAAGAAAAAAAAACACCTTCAAGCCTAATTGGCCTCTCTCATCTGACCGCACTGTCTGAGTTTGCACTGTCTTGTCTGAGTAAATATTGGCGAGGATTCACAGTCACATCCAGCCTTAGTTAACTTAAATCAGAGTCTGTGATCGAAGTAAAGTTTAAGTCCCGCATTGTTGATCATTTGGTATTTGAAAAAAGGAAAAAAAAAATAATAATCGAAACTTACACGGATTTCTGAGGAAGATTGCTTCATCCGTTGCCAAGGTTACCGAGGATGGTAGCTCTTTTGTGTGCAAAGCAAAAAAAAACAAAACAAATCAAGTCCTTGAATCAGCTACTTCCGGAATGTGGTCCTTGAGTGAAAACTAAAAAAAAAAAAAAAACTCTAAAAACTTGGATCTATGTCCGGAAGATCAAAATGGAAATACAAAAATCGATACCTAACTGGGCAGTCAAGGGGAAGATCAAAATGTGCTTCAGCAGTTCCTGGAAAAAAATGAATGATTTGTCTAATCTTCAGAGTGCTGAATATTTCACATCGCTGGCGTTTCTTACTGTTACGAGACTAGATTCTATTCTGTCTTCTTTGGCTGAAATTTAGATTTAAAATTGTTTGCTTCTAAATGTACCTACATACCTCGCACTGATGAAGTTAAAACACTTGTTTTACAAGCTTCCTCCTTCGGGTGGCACTGCATTGAGAAAAAACATGACACATATTATTATCTATATAGTCGACCCACAAAAACATCTTTTAACTGCCTGTTTATCGTTTTTGTCCAATATTCCATATTTGAAACAAGTCATCTGGTATCCAATGCTCTGCCCTTAGAACTCTTCTTGATTTGCCCAAAGAAAAAGTGTAATAAATATTTGTGTTATTACATTTTGTTTATTTGGTTAATTCAGATCAGTTCAGCGCCACTCAGAGGTTTTGAACGTACATCGCTCTATGTTTGGGCACTAGAAGGAATAGTATTTCAGTGGAACATATTTGGTTCTATACCGACTTTGTAATCTCAAATCTTGCAAATCCTCCCCCCCCCCCCCCTTTCCATCTCCTTCCCCTTCTCTGACTGTCTGTCTGCCTGTTTGTCTACCTGTTTGTCGCTCTTTGCTCCCCCGGCCTCCCACTGTCTGTTCATCTGCCTGCCTGTCCGTCTGTCTGTCTTTTCCCTTCTATGTGTGTGTCTTTCTCTTCTCCAACCCCACCCCCACCCCCTCCCCACCTTCTCCCTCTCCCTTGACGACAGGACTGGCTAGAAAACACATTTTCTGTTCCAACTCCTCATAACATTATTTCTTGGTTTCTTTCTTGTATAGATTAAAAGCTACACCAACGGTCCATTAAGCAATTTGATTGACCACCCAGAATCAGCAGCTAACAAGACGCGGAGCACTGACTCTAAAATGAATTCAATTATTTTGATGGCTAATAAATTCTTACAAGAATGCAATAATGCACCCAATAAATTGACAAAAATTGCCCGTATTCCTGCTTCTTGCCAGGGAACCCAAAAATCTCATCCAGCCTCATCAAATATTTCATAACGTCTTTCACTGTTGTTTTTTTTCTTTAAAATTCTTTTTCATTTTCAATTTCGCACATGAAAACCCTTGAATTGTCAGATCAGTATAAATCGTTCTTGCAGCGAGGAGAGGACATTCTGACATCGTCCAGCCTTTGTTAGGAAATGATGAAGTCATCTCCCAAGTGTCTGAAATAATATTCACATGCCAGTCTGGCAACCGAAGAAAAACGCCTCACGCTCTCATCTTCCAGGTCTGGCCAGATTTTTTTAAAACCGCAAACCAATACATGCTCGCTCATAATGGGATCCTATCATGCTTTCTGCAACAACAATGCAAACATATTGTGAAGAGGAAAAAAAAAAGTCACATTTTTTTCTTTCCGGAAAAGATGTCGCATGCAAAGCAGGAAATTGCTCCTCTGGTACCCATCCATCCAGAGTTTTCTCGCTGCACATTTCGAAATTGAAAGAAACGATTTCATCCTGGTGCTATGCTGTTAAGATGACAGAACTGAGTTCAGCGCGTTCAGGCATCATTTGGGTGCGAATGTTTTAACGTGCGAAAGTGCTCTGAAACTGGTGATGGTGATTTCTGTTGTATGTAAAATTGATATTCTTCAATCGAACATCCCTGGGTGCTAAACATGATCATGTTTGTATCCTTGGTAAAGGCATGTATCTGCTGCATAAGAGAGAGTCTTAAAGAGAGAGAGAGAGAGAGAGAGAGCGAGAGAGAGGGGGAAAGGAAAGAGAGAGTAAAGAGAGACAGACAGAGAATTGAAGGATGTATCAGACAGATACTGGAGAGGACGAAGAAATGACGAAGGCATCTGCATCTTATTATCATCGAACTATCTCCCCATCCCACCCCCACCCCTTGCACTGATTATAGACTATATCGATTTTCTATTTTTCTTTCTTATTTTCGCTCTTTTGCTGATTCTAATATTATTATCTTTATATAAATGGCTTAATTTACATTTATTTTTTGATATATGAAAAAATAATTCACACTTTTGTTTTGAAATATCACCTTTGTGTTGAATATCTAATCTTTTTCCTGTTGCCTATACCTCTCTGCAGAGGACTTTCTCAGTGACTTAAAAAAAAAATCTGTATCTGCAACCCTCCTTTCTCAATGTGACTCACATATCCTGCTCGAACATGAGCTAACAAAGACAGTCATAAGTCATCTACATGACCATAAACAAGGCAAGCATGTTCCTCAACTCACTGAAACTGTATGGAATGTTCTATATATCACCGTATCGCGTACCGCCTTCAACGTGGCCAGCGTGAACAGCTTTACTACAAATTCTTTATCATAAAAAAAATCGCATTAGTTTTTTCAGTGTTGATATCGCATTTAACCTGCGGGATATCCTGCTGGTGAGCCAACTGGCATTGACGTGATCTATGGAGTGAGTTGGATATCAGTGTGCAACATCTGTGATAGCGAGCCGTTTGTGAAAGTTGGATAGTGATAAGTGATGGCCCCCAGTGCATGACAAACCCGGGGGCGCTAGTTTTTTTTTTTTGTGTGTGTGCACTGATTTGTGGCGTGCACGGTGCGATGAGAGAGAGAGAGAGAGAGAGAGAGAGAGAGAGAGAGAGAGAGAGAGAGAGAGAGAGAGAAAGAAAGAAAGAAAGAGAGAGAGAGAAGGAGAGAGAGAAAGAAAGAAAGAGAGAGAGAGAGAGAGGAGAGAAAGAAGAGAGTCAGAGAGAGAGACACACAGAGAGAGACATACATACATACATACATACATACATACATACATACATACACACATACATACATACATACATACATACATACATACATACATACATACATACATACATACATACATACATACATACATACATACACAGACAGACAGACAGACAGACAGACAGACAAGACACAGACACAGGCAGATAGATAGACAGACAGACAAGCGGAGATGGTGCTAGGAAGATTAAGATAAAAAAACAACACCAGGAACTATTGAGGAAAAGAGGATTTGATGCGAATATGAGAAAATTGTTCTTTCTCCCTCTCTCTCTTTCTTTCTTGGTCTTTTCTCTTTCTCTCTTTCTCTTTCTTTGACTTTCTTTCTTTCATTATCTCTCTCTCTCCATCTGCCCGTGTCTCTTTCTAAGCCTTTCTCATCATATTATCGAACTAATAACATTATATCTCTCTCACCCTTTCTCTCTCTCTCCCCCCCCCCTTTCACTCCCTCCTTCTCTCGTCCTGCTCTGTCTCACCTACTCTTGTATAGCCCAAACCTAGGGCGGTGGACGGGAGAAAAGAACAATGTTTGTATTCTTGATACAGACAGGCTGGCATGGCAACGCGAATGAGAGAGAAAGAGAGAGAAAGAGAGAGAGAGAGGGAGGGAGAGAAAGAAAGAGAAAGAAAAAAGAGAGAGAGGCGGAGGCAGAGAGAAAGAGAGACGGAGACAGAGAGAGACAGAGACGGAGGGAGACACATACACACACACACACATGAAATTGAAAGATGAGATTACCCTGCTGAAGAAGGAGTTAATAATGATAGAGACAAAAACTCTATGCAAACACTCGTAAACCGTCACAGAACACCTCTAACTCCTCCGACTCCACCCTCCCCTGTGTAAATTGCAGCCTTTGTATTTCTGTAGCTGTCATCCTCCTCATCGTCTCTCACACAAACACACGAAAAAAAAACACAGAGGACCCACACAATCATTCCCACCTCCCCTTCCAACCAGCCCTCTTTTT
Organism: Onchidella celtica; assembly: GCA_963931925.1. Taxonomy (NCBI): domain Eukaryota; kingdom Metazoa; phylum Mollusca; class Gastropoda; order Systellommatophora; family Onchidiidae; genus Onchidella; species Onchidella celtica. Next base: position 27,454,114 of record OZ007573.1, on the reverse strand, counting down.
GTCTTCGCTTTTTAAAGCAAACGAAAAGATCCCGTTTTCTTTTGAATCTCAAATTGCCTTCGCTGGGAACATTGCAGGAATCATGCTTAATCCCCCACAAATCATGCCGGAAAAATCTGGAGAAAATCTTTCCGGTTTTTTGAGCGACGTGTGTCACTCATCATTGCGAATATGAGATAACGGAATTCCAGTGAGGCTGAGCCCGTCAACAATTAAAGTGAAGAATGTCCGCTATCAACGCCTCTGCGCGGTTTTAGTTTTGAGGTTTGGCTTTTACTGCCTGTCAGAACGATAATGGCTACAAGCACCTGGTATAGTTTATGAATGAAATTATAAAATTATATCTATACTGCCTGGAAGTTTTTCACTTTTTTGGTGGTAAACAAGTTGAGAGTGGCTGTTTAGACTATGTAGCCAAATTTCACGATTCTGTTGTTTTGGCTTTGCTGTTTGGCTTTTGTAGTTTATAAATCTTTACACTGGTAGTGAATATCTTGTAAATTTGTATCACACGATTTACTTAAAGGAGAAAACATTTATTCCAAGTTCCATGATTCGTCACAGGAAATAAATTGTAGGTCTACCGCTGGCAGGTAGTATAATAAATGAGATGCAACACGTGCAATGTGCACCCTCGTTACTACTGCGCGTCTTGAATTAAGTTTTGACAGTATTCCCTGTTTGACATTAAATTAGGGTGCAGAAACAAAGAGGCTGAGTACGCTTCGCGCAATGAGGCTGAATGTGTTTTGGGTAATGTTAATTCGTACACGGCTGATGCAATATTTTCTATAACCGTAAGAATTGGTTTAGTCCAGTTAAATCACCCAAAACAGTGATGCTGACTGCACTGCATCTTTACCCACCCCCACCCCCACGTCATCCCACGGCGGCTGAGCATGCGCATTCGTAAAATCATCTGTAAACCAAAATGAAGAATTGAAATCTTTAGAACTTTAAGAGAACAAAACGTGTGGCCTCGGAACCTCCTAGGAAAGACGAAAGAAATTCAAAATTTCAAAGCAACACAACAGGTAATGTGACGTGAAGTGAAACAACCCAATAACACTGAAAACAACAATATTATTCCATTAACGATCTGAAGAGACGATAGATGGAAGAGGGAGGGGGGATAAAGGAAGACTGCAATGTGTTCCAATATAGCCAGGCCCCGTGTCCGTCAAACCACAATAAAAGCAAATCCAATAGCAATAGAAGAATTTCCGCCCGGAAGCCACTTCAGTCTTCTCGCACATTGGTTTTCAAACCACAAAAAACCGTATAAGACGGAAAGATCTTTGTTGTTGTTATTATTTTGTTGTTATTTAACAGCGATTAAAACTAGAGTCGAGAGTGATGACTTAAAATGAACAGGGTTTGGCGTACTTAATGTAAAATTCTTACTGAAGTACTGAGGAAAGAAAATAGTGGCAGACAGACAGATAGACAGACAGATAGACCGACAGATAGATAGGTAGATAGATAGACAGATAGATAGGTAGATAGATAGATAGATAGATAGATAGATAGATAGATAGATAGATAGATAGATAGATAGATAGATAGATAGATAGATAGATAGATAGATAGATAGATAGATAGATAGATAGATAGAGAAAACTGGCTAGAGACGTATACTTCCAAAGAAAATTTGACACAATGTTTCTAATACCCCCGCTTACCCTGCCCTCCCAAACTACATTCCCTCGGGTGTCAGTGTGTAAAGAGTCTATCATCCAGGCCAAACAGAGAGCCAAAAGAAGAAGAAGAAGAAACGGACGAAAAAGAAGAAGAGTGTAGAAAAAAAGTGGCAGAGAGAGAGGGGGAAGAACAAGAAGACATTCCACAGAACTTGGGCACTGAAAGACAGTTCAAAATGTGGTGCCTGGCATAGACAGCCTCATGTTGAATATGGAGGTATCTCGGCCCCAACTCAGACAGCAAAAACTATAGTAATACCAACAAAATAAATGACTATTATTTTTGGGCCAATTTATTGATTACACTGGGTTTTACTCCCACAGTAAATTTTGGGGGGAAATTTAATGGTTAAGATTGTGGTCAGAATTACTTTTAACTCCAAAGACACAATAACTTTTTCGTTGGCAAAATCGCCGGAGTAAATGTTTCTAAAAAGCGACCACAAACTGGAGCCTACGTCCGCCCACCGCCACCCCCTCACCCCCAAAAAGGTTCTTATTGTGAGCAGTTTGCCAACATGGACACAAAGAGCCTCTACTGAAAAATTGCAAAAGAAGAAGAGGAGGGAGAAGAAGAGAAATCGCCACAAATTTGCTTTTATCACGCCATTCGCCACTACGGCGTTTTTCCCTGGCCGCAACAGACAACGAGAAGTGTCTTCCTAATGGCAACATTGTATTGTAGCACTCGAGGACAAAGCGATAAATTCATCAAGTCGCGTCGCCGTCGCTGCTGCTTTTGCCGTCCTGGTCTCTCTCTCTCCTCCTCCTCCAGATCCTCACCTGTCAGGGCTCTCCAGCTTTCGACTAACGAGATAAAATCCCACCTTTCTCAGCTTCTTCTACACCTTAATTAATCCGCAATATTACCGGATAAACCCCCATCTACAAAAGTCCCCAAATAGATGGGTTATGTTAGAAAATAAGTGGCTGTTGTCATACCACAAGATGGATCGTTGTCGGAGAAATGGATTACCAACGCCGTGAATGGATGAGGACTGATGAAAAGTACTTGTGTCTCTGTACGCAGTGCCTTAAGAAAGGAGGAGCGTAAGCCGCCACTTATGTGATACAAATAGAGCGTCAGTCCTGGAGATGTGCGTAAGGGTAAAATATAGAGGTGTCTTCGCGAAGATGGGCTCTCTGCGCGGAGACTGAAGTGAATGACGGGACAGAGAATACGAAATATAATTAATGTTCTTGAGATCTTTGACGCTGGTGTAGTGCAGTGCTTTTCAAAGTGTGGGTCTGGTCCCTTTGGCGTCGAGCGGAACTGTCGGCAAAAGGTTACAGGCGTATTTAAAAATAATTTATCTTTTTTTTTGGGGGGGGGGGGGGGCCCAAAACAGGGGGGGGGGGGTCTTAAATACTTTTTGAGTGTGAAGTTTCAAAATTCTTGCAAGAGTCCTAAATTTGTTCAACATAATGACATTTTGTTGATCTCAAGTCCTCTTTAGACGCTAGATTCTAGGTCTGACGGATGGGTGGGTGGGGGGGGGGGGGGGTCGCGTCTGATACGCCAGCGTTGTCAGATGGGTTCCGACCTCTCGGATCCGATCGGAAAAGGAAGTCTGAGAAACATTGTGATAGAGAATAAAAAACGGTACTGTAGGTATTTTTCTTAATGTCTTTTATTTCATGAGAAGGTAATGTTATATCGCCAGCCCTATCATGGAACAGCACGCCATATCATGTATTCACATAACTGCTGCAAGTGACAACGGTTTTGTTTCCTTTTTTTTTTTTTGGAACTCTATTGATTTTTTTTTTTTAAAGGAGGGGGCCGGTACAATATATCAAATTTTTACTTACATGTAACTAAAAGTAGAACAAGGTATACATTTCTAGTAAAATTGTTTTTTTCTTCCTGGGAAATTAGGTCGTGCACTTTCCTAAAAGGGCCAAGGCTGTTTATTTCTGTAGATTTATGTAGGAAATAATTTTGATACAACAAATATCTATTTTTGCATAAATGGACATGTTTGTGTAGGTGTGTCTAGACTGAGCACATCTGTGACAGAACGCAATGGCTCCACTTCATTGTCGCGGGAGAAAATGGACGAGCAGCGAATAATGGGACATGGGGTGTGCAGCGATAATGAAATTCAATAAAACGCAGGACCTTATTACAGGTTCAAGACATTATTTTGTTCGCTCGGGTGAGCAAGAATTATCATGAGCAAAAGAAAGAGAGAGAGAGAGAGAAGAGAGAGAGAGAGAGAGAGGAGAGAGAGGGAGAAAAGTGAGAGAGAGAAGAGAGAGAGAGACACGAGAGAGAAAGAGAAGAAAGAGTGAGAGAGAGAATGGAGAGAGAAAAAAGAGGAAGAGAAGAGAATTTCAGAGAGAAAAGAGAGGGAGAAGAGAGAGCGAGAGAAGAGGGATTGAGAGAGAAAGAGAGGGAGAGGAGAGAGATATATATAGAGAGAAACGAGAGTGAGAGAGAGAAAGGAGAGCGAGAGAAAAGAGAGAGAATGAGAGAGAAAGAGGAGGGACAAGAGAGAGAGAAAGAGAGAGGGAGAAAGAGAGGGACTTTGGAAGGGGGGGGGGGAGAATCAGTGAATGAAAGAGAAAAAAAGGAAATGACATTGGGACTGACTGGAAAGAAAAAACGACGAAACAACAACAACAACATTGGGATGAACTGAAAAAACAAGAAATAAAAAGAAATGGCATTGGGATGGACTGAACAGGCCTCCAGCCCACAAGAGGATGCAGGAAGAAAATCGTTTTATATTATGTATTCGCAAACAGGATAACGAATCATCTTTTTTACGCTATACCATTTTATCCTTAATGTAACATGATTTCCTTTATTCTGACAACTGCCACCTACACAGCGTTAGTTTTATCTGGTTTACAGATTTCATGTCAAATATATATTTAATAATCACCCATTGTGATAAATGACGAAAGCGTGAAGGCAGCTGATCATGACCGGGATGAGAAAATTCGATTGTGAATAATTATACCAGTTTTACATTTTCTCATTCCAATTTAAAATGACAGCAATAAAAGCTGCAACAGAAAAGTCAGACCCCACGCGGAAGGTCGAACCGCAGCTTAGTGGCCCGCTTGTATTCGTTTATTCATTTTAGTAAATTCTTTCAATCTGAGTTTCGATTCTCCCGTTGTTGTTTTTTTTCTTAATTTTAAGCCTGATGAAATTAAGGTCTTTAGTGACTGAAGGCTAGCTGCAGTACCTAATATTTTCATTCTTTTGCAATTCATTGTATAGTTATTTTGTTGTTTGTTTCTAAAGTAGAACTTTGTCCAATGCAGTTTTTCTTCTTGGCCACATTTTAAAATGTTTCAAAACTAATACGCATCGGTTCTGAGAGGTTGAGCAATTCGGGGACAAGATACAATAATATTCGAATACCGCCAGCATTCAGTGAGATATCTTTAAGAGGTGTTTAATGCTTACCCCCCCCCCCCCCTTCCCCCAATTTGCTTCCTCGGCCCAGTGCCCCAAACTGTCCCCGACCACTAGCTCGGCAAAAAATGGGTACACCCATCAGACAGTCATTATCAATCAAGACAAGAAGAAATCACTGACTTCTTGCCATGCTCATAAAGAAAAGCACGGCTTGCAACCCATAAAGTGATGCATATTGATGGAATATGTCAAGTGTGCTCGTTATATGACATGCTGGAGAGAACTACAATTTCAAAATGGGCCTAATGACTCTTGTTGTTTCATTTATGGTAAGGGGGGTTGGCGGGTGGGGAGAGAAATCGTTTGAGAGAATGAATGGCCTTCCTTTCAAAAACAATTTTAGATTCTAAATACAGCAGGGGTTTTCAAGCTGGTGGTCGTGAACCCTAGAGGGGAGAAAGGAGAGCAAAGATATTTTCGGTGTCTAAAGGGGAACAGAAATAAGAATGTTAATAATTAATAATCTTCCTCTCTCTCTCTCTTTCTTTCTTTTTCTCTTCTCCCTCTCCCCCCTCTCTCTTTCTGTCTCTCTCTCTCTCCCCGTGTGTCAGTGTGCAGTGCATACGCACATGACTTGTGCAGGCGTCTCCGTCTGTCTGTCTCTGTGTGTGTTTGTGTTTCTCTTCCCTTTGTGAATCTGTTTGTATGTGAGAGATAGAGACAGAAACAGAGACAATCAAACAGACCCAAAGGAGGGGGGAGGGGGGGAGTGGGGGGGGGGGGAGTGGGGGGGGGGAGTGTCTCAAATGGTTATCAGTGCTTTGAATGCGGTTGCGAAAAAAAAAAAAGGTGGAAAACCCTTTTATTTTATATATGGAAACAAGGTATGCGAAAATGTTTGTGCTTCAAGTCCTAGATTTTGTATTATATATTAATTGAAAATGTAAAGACAGAGCAAGCTATTCCAAAAAAGGTTGTTGAATTCGTACTTGAAGACACTAAAGCTGTTCAGCGTATCCCCGGCGTTTTGTACTGGAAGCTCATCTTGAGTGATTTCGAAAAGGATGACCATGGATACGCCTGGCTGGGGCGAGCTATTAGGAAGCTACTTTATAATTTAAGAGAATAGAAATACTCGACTCGGAACGCAAGGATGATTTTGTCTTTTTCATTGGGATCCTCCTATTCTGTCTTCAGTAAGTGCTTCATCCGCAGTTAGGGGAGAACCTGTGTGGGTTTGACTGATTGTATTTACAGATTGCACGTCTTTCTCCTCTTCTCTTCCTTGTCCGTCTTGTTTCTTCCTCCCACACCACCCCATAACTTCGAAATATACCACAGTATGTCCTTCCCCCCTTCTCCTGTCCTCCCGTCCAGTCCTGCAATTCTGTCCAGTCTACCAAGACAGAAAAAGTGTCTTATGAGAAAGGCAGGACTTCATGCCGCGGGAGTTATCGCGAGTTAAGAATTAATGTATAGACTGCAGTGGGATTTGTCAGACAAGCAGTATTTAATGCCGCGGCGCAAGTTGTTGACCAACCACAGCCATGTGGATATAAACCACTTTTACTTTCATTATTTTCTTTTTCTCTCCTCATGGACGCAGTATAAGAATATTTTTATGCTTCTCAATGACCAGGCACCTTACTTTCAAATTTTGTTTTCTCAATACTATACTATCATTACTAAATTTTTGCAATTTCATTGCTGCATTATATGGTGTATTGCCGTTGAATGGCAGAGCTGTAGCCATAAAATGAGCCCCATACACATGCCTTTCTAGATTTGAATTATTCAGTGACACTCATTTCGTCAACTCATCCACGAAGCATTTTATTTCTTCCCACTGAAAGATATCAAAGTTCTACAGTTAGCACTAAAAGTTAATACAGTGAAAATTTTCTATCCCATTACATCATCATTTATATTTAATAGTGTGTTATAAAAGATATCGCAATAGCATGACCGTGTCACGTTTCTCTACATTGCTATTGCTATGGCTCTAATGTTGTGTGGAGATTCTCGTTTCTTATCGAAAATAAAACAGTCAGTAAAGCTTCGATATCAGGAAATCAGGACAATAATTAATTGGACAATATCATTCTAACATGGTCGTCTAGCAACAGCCTTTTTTAAAACAGGTTTGCTATTGGTAGGAGTGGGGTGGCGATGGGAGAGAGAGGTATGGAAGATGGGGGGGGGGGGTCGTGTGGTCTTGTGAAGGGGGAAGGAAAAGTTGAGGGGGGGGGGGGGCTTTTCTTAGTTTTTGAGGGAGATTTAAGATGAGCTCAAGCTAACATGTAGATGTTTAATATTAAAAGAAATGTGGTGAAAGAATTGCGGAGCAACGTGCACAAATTTAAGTCTATTCTAAACCTTCATAGATTTTGGCCAGTTTCAGACGAAATGATATTGAGAAAGGGTGTGGGGTTATAAATTCCTGATCTGCGCACTGTTTCATTAGATGCTAGATCACCAGCCGAGATTATATCATTGTACATTCATATTAGCCACCCAATGTGGCAACTTTTAGGTGATGTAGCTCATCTATGTAGCATTATGTAAAAAAGTTTACGTACTTGGGACATGAAACGTGCGTTACATGCACTAACCACCCTGTTCAGAGAGACACTAAAAGCACGTCTGTGGCCTGTTGTACCTCAAGTTCAGAAGACGAGTTTTTCATAACACTCTCTTGCAGGACGGGTTTCTGTTGTGTACTAATGTAGACATTCTCCTGTTTGAAACTTGCAAAGACGTGTACGTGAACCCTGTGGGAAATGGATCTTTGGACTGTGTCTTAGTGCAAGGGACACTTGAAAGGGGAGGGGGGTCTGTGCTGCTAAAGAGAGAGAAAGAGAGAAAGAGAGAGAGAGAACGAGAGATAGAGAGAGAGAAAGAGAGAGAGAAAGAGACAGACAGACAGACAGACCTCCCAATAACATAATTATAACGTATTTCCCTAAAAACGCGCGTTACTAAATTGAACATTTTAATGAGATGAAATACTTCTCCCGAGCTTTGGGGCCATTATGGACATTCAACAAGCCTGAAGAAAACTTGAAAATTTTACAATTATGATTAAATGATAATCAGAATAAGCTATTTACCCACTGCTTTATGAAATCCGCACAAGATGGATTTCTACAGAAGTAGAATTAATAGAATTCAAAGTTCTCCTCCTTTTTCTGGCCTACATCATCCGCTCATTTATGTAAAGAGCTGAATAATCAGTGCTACTATTGCAAGAATGAAAATTACCGGTACACAAACTTTTATTGGTCCTTTGAATGCAAGACCATGATAAAGCCTACTTGAGTTTTATTCAAAGTCTGAGTTTGGGTTTTACAGATGGTCAGCACAAATACGATGAGAGAAGGTCTGAACTTCAGCACGTCAATGGGCCTTTCTCTATGGCTAAGCATCTAACTTAGGCTATAGAACTCGGACAGTTCAAAAGGCGATAGTGTAACTTCAAATAAGCAAAGACAATCACTCAGACCTTCCATTTTGTTGTAAGGAGCTGGTTATACACGACTAAAGCCGGGCGTAACCGGCGACTATGGACAACAAATTTACGGCGCGTTCACAACAAAAGCTTGTCAATCTGTCGGTACACTGACAGTCTCATCACTCTCCCCTCCGTGTCGCTCGTTGCTGGTCTTGTAAATTAGGTCTTACTCTGAGTGTCTAGAAACGACCCCCCTGGCAAGAGAGAGAGAAAAAGATAGACAATTAGAGAGAGCTCCCAGGTCTTTGTCTATGTCTCTAATTCATGATTGTTTTATCTGGTAACCTTGGTGGGTGCACACTCTAATCCTGTCACATCCAGATACTAGATATGCTCTTCAAGTGCGACAAAAGTTCATCCTCACTTATGTTTGGCATCGCTCTTTATTTTTTTATTATTTTTTTATACATTAAGAGTTAAATACAACAGGGACATTGCAGCGCACACTCTGATCACTAAAGGGAGAAATATTTAGAAAGACAAAATGAAATAGAGAAGAAGTAAACCAGAGAGAGAGAGAGAGAGAGAGAGAAAGAAAGAGAGAGACAGACAGACAGACAGACAGACAGACAGACAGACAGACAGACAGACAGACAGACAGGCAGACCGACAGAGAGGGGAGGATGGGTAAGGAAGAACAAAACGAGAGGCCGGCGGGGCGTAGATATGTGAAAAATATTATCCTTGACGTTCAAGACACATTTTACATTCTACAGATTCCATGCCACGTGGTATCTTTTTTAAGCCATCGCACTTGTGATACAGATTGTCATACAGTGCCTGGCGGCCAGTGAGAATACCACCATGTAGTTATGCAAAAACTGCAGTGAAGCGCAGGCCCTGTGACACCAAGTGAAACGACGCCACTGGCGAACATCACCGTTCTATGAATGAAACTCGAGTCCCCAGGCACTGCCTTTGCTCTTAACCTAAGTAAGTACAAAAAATGAATACGGCAATACGAACTACATGTATTTCAATATGAGGCCCTGATTGTTTCAAAGCAAAACGATGAAATAATGTACTCTAAGACTGTGGAGTGATTGTATCAAAAGTTTCAGATTACAAGATATCATAAAAACCACAGGAAAACTGTGCTTTGGTGCTGCTAACGAAGCAAGAACTCGCAGCCAAGTAAACTGTTTCGCTTCGTTCCTGTTGAAGTCTTTTATTGTTCGATTTTTGTTCACTTGACAAAGGCGAAAGCCGAAAATTTTGTGTGTTTTCTGTCTTCTCTTTAGTTTGCTTTGTATCATTTGGGTTTTATTTCTCACGCAGGGCTTCGCTACATACAACTTTTTCTTTTTGTCCAATGTTGACTCCAGATTACAAGGCAGTTTGTCCCCTTATTTAATGTAAACATTGATCGTTTTTTATCAACTCGATATAGCCAAAACCTTCTGGCGCTTCAGGAGAACACGCAGACCCACAATCTGGGCACGGCTCGGATACAGTCAGCTTTAAGCGGAGGGGGGGGGGGGTACAATATTCTATGAAGATTGTAGTTTCGTTCTCCAGGAGTTTTAATTGTGTGTGTGAAGTATGAGAGAGAGTGTGTGTTGTGAAAACTGTGTTTTTGGGAGCTGTACATGTAGTACAAGACCTGGCTGCACAAATTTTGGGGATGGATATTTATGTTGCCACACCTGCCGCAACTGAACTATGAGGGTTAATTCTTTATTCTACGGGTACAAAATGAGAGTTTCGCTTGTATATTTCGTTTTCTAGTCCAGACCCTTGTTTGTGTGGCAACAGAACGTGCACTCACTTTTCGGGTGTGTTTTAATACATTCTGCAACTTTGCTTGTTTTCATACAAAACTGATGACATGAAATTATTTTCGTAGCTGATGAACCAAGGTTGACGTATCTGATCAAGTACCTGAAATGCCAGTTGCACCGTGGAGTATGAAATTCTAATCCAGTGCAAGTAAAACATCCGTGTGCGAATAAAACCGTCATACTTTTTTATCAGCCAAGATGATGACGTAATGTTTTCACTCGTGGTTCTGAATAGCTCGTGACACTTCCATGCGATTGTCGGGCATTAACGTAGAAAGTTGTACATTAGTTGGGATTGCGGAACAAATCTGTCATTAACCTGTGTTTTTTGCGCTGCAGCAGCGTAACAATTATAAAGGGACGGTGGGAGCGGCGTCTCACAGGTGTAGACTGGGTGGGGTGGGGTGGGTGGGGGTGGGGTGGGGTGGGGCCCCAACCTTCCTTCATTTTTCTTGTTGAAGTGCTGAGAAAACAAAGAATGTTAACGTCTTAGGGATAAAGGAATCAAAACGTTACACTCATCCTTTCCCCTTTCCCCATGGGGCTTTGAGCCCTGGCCAACGCCACTGTTTCGCCCTGCACGTTCTCAAGATGGCGCTGCACTAAGACTGCTACAAACTACACGTTTTAGCTTTTAGCTTCTCTAACATCGTCTGGCGACAAACACAGATAGTTTTTAGAATGCAGACATCGTTACATTGACAAACCAATTATTCTGTAATTCGGAGAATGACAAATCGGTCGATGGTTATATTTTTCCTCACCATTTTTGCCACATTTGCGCCGACATTCATCGACAATTCAGTATTCAAATAGTATTTAAAAAGAGGGACATTCCCTCAGTCTCTCGCCCATTTAAATTTTAAGACAGGATTGACATAATTCCGTTCTTTAAAAGACCATACACATCGAAAGATAAAAAAAAAAAAAAAGAAAACAACTTTCGAGAAAGCTTTTATAAACGCCTTTGCGATCTCATGCCATTAGTGATTTTTTTCAAAAGCTTTTATGTTTCTCAATGAGAATTCAGGAATACACTACATTTTTATTTGTAAATTTAGTATTTGGCGGGGTTTTGAATTGGTATTTCTTGTTAAGGATAGTCATGTAGTTGTTTGTTTGGAAACCGAGATTGCAAAAACGTTCTAATTGTGATAGAAGCCTTCACCGTTTCGTAATGATAACTTTGTCCGACACATTTCAGTTTGATGAATATCCATAACTTTAATCATGTCCCCAAATGTTATAAGAATGGAGTTCTAGATAGTGCCATTATTGAATGTGTCTGATGTACAGATAGGGCAAAAGGAGAAAAAAACAAAAACATCCTTGACCACTTCCAATTCCACAGGAAACAGTCGAGGTGGAAATTCAAGGTGACAACTGTATTTGTTTTTTTTGAGAGGTTACGTCAATTTCCAGGACAACGAGACTATATCAGAGGCGTGGCTCTCCCCCCTCCTCCTCCTCCCAAAGAAGCCCAGACGAGTCTTAAAAACATCGTGAGAGATTAATCAGATTGCATCCTGCCCAGAAAAGGGGGCTCGAAACTGGACTGTCTCCCGCATTAACACAAATTTTTCTGTACTTATCAGACGTGTACAAACCTCAGGCTTGCAGTCGTCTTTACATAAGGATCTTCAACCGACCTTTTCTACCAAGCTCAAGCGCTCTAACGGTTGCACCACTGCTCTGGGGACCACTATTTTCTGATTCTGAAAGCATGCGTGTCTCACTGATACTGCACCGCCCCTGCTATTTGGGTAAGAGCATGTTCCTTGGTCTATTCAGACTCTACAAAACTGGGCCTGGATCCACACCCCCGGTCTGCCCTTGATTTCACTTCAAATATCGTGTCATGTTTTGAAGGAATGCACTCAATTGACCAGCCTGCCAACGTAAGCTTGACAAGCCTCAGTCTCTTTGGAATACAAGCTATCGAATAGGTTCACTGATGCAGAGACATGGATTGTTTTCCTCTAGATTAAGATAAAATAGATCAAAACGAAATAAAATTTAAAAATTGACTCGCTAGAGGAGATAGAAAAGAAGGAAATTAAAACCGACTGGAAGGAAATAATATCACCGTCAGTTCAAAACTTGAAGTTTTCCAAGTTGTTTTTTTTTTAAACCACAAATCAATGTACATCACGTGGTATACGAATACTAGACATGATAGTCTCGCCACCATAAGCAATAATAACAACAAAGAATATATTCAGTTTTCTACTGACTATTTCTGTAAAGTTTGCATATTGGACATTCGGTAGTCATGTTTCTGGGACGCCATACCATAAATAATAACATGAATGGAGAGACGGAATTTTAGCAGAAGATAAATATATTTTCAGGCATAAAAAGTGGACCTACATGTCGGTAGCGAAACGAAACAAAACTAAACAAAAAGCCAGAAGAGTAAACCTGAGGGGCTGTCGAATATAAGACCCAGGGGAGGGGGCAGTATAGAAATAGACAGATTTGACAAGGACCAAACATCCAATTGAACTTTTCTGGGGCTGTGAAGTTGATGGGAATAAGGAGAAAAGGTTATCTCCCCTGCCATTTAGTCAGGACGAGTTCATCGAGCGCGTTGCGGTGAGCAATTAAAAATGGAATACCAGACAGATGGGGCAGAGCACATGGGAGACTGTCGGAATGTGGACCCTGGTATGGAGAATGAAAACAATAATAAAAAAAAGCAACATAAATAAGCCAATGTCTGGCATTAGCACTGGCAGCATGTGAAATCATTTCCACTTAGTTCCGTTTAACTTGGCGATTAAAGATGTCATTTTTCCATTTGCAAAAAGCGGGCGCATTCGATCCCCCCAAAAAATCAGAAGTACCGGTATTTCAAAATGCCCGGCTCTAAATTGCTGTGAAATGTGGCAAAGCTTTTAGAACTGTTTGACATCTATGATGTCTAACATCATCATTTCAAACTGCACTCTGAGTCAATATAAAAGGAGGTTAAAGCCAAACTGAACTAAAGTAGAGTTATCAGTATTTTAGCATGAGTGGACTTTGATCCATGTCTAGGCTTTAATACAGACAGAGATTTGTTGCCTCTCCCCCACGGGTCCGCGTCTCTCCCTAAACGGAAAGGTCGAGACATTTAATCTGTAATAAAGTCTTGAAGTCATTTGGTTTCCCAATGCAGCCGAGTCAGTTGACAAGCATTTCAGAAAACGAATAGTTCAGTTTTCATGGCCTTAGACTGTCTATTGCAGCCAATTGGTATGTTTCTTTTACGTCACTAAAATTGAAATGAAGAACTACATGCAATGCTCCCCCGATATTATGAGTAAAAGCAGTCTAAAGATTCGGAGAAGTACAAATTTTGTGACATCAAGTAAGCCAACGTATTTTCTTGTAAGATTTATTGTACCCGCGTCTGTTCCAACTACCGATTATAGCCAGCTGAATGAGCTGCTCGGATCTCGATAACAGTTTTATACGCAAAGCGTTAAAAATATACTTTGTTTTCTAAAGAATCCGAAGATAGCCCTAGTCGCTATAATCCAACAGTTGGTGAATATTGTACTTGTTTTGTGTCTTTAGGGACGTTAAGTGTTTCAACTGGCACAGCACAATATCCGACCATTTCCATTAAATTTCATTATCTGAAGTTCTTTAGTTTATTTTTTCTTTCTTTCTTTCTTTCGTTCGTTCGTCTTTGGTTCAGTCTTTCTCCTTTTATTTATTTCTTTTATAACTGTCTTTCTTTCTTTCTTTTTTGTAAATAACTGTCTTCTTTTCTTTCTGTCTTAACTTTCTTTCTTTCTGTCTTTCATTCTTCTTTCTTTCTTCCTTTTGTTCTTTTTTTTTTTTTATTGCAAGTGAATCAGGGCATATCATTGATTTCTCATTGGAAACAAGAAAATGATCTAGTAGAAGATCTTGCCTCTACTTTAATAATAGTGTGAAATACGGCGTTAAGAATTTTGTATCGGAAAATATTGGACCATATTTTTCAGGGGCCTTACTGGGCTAAAACATTCCGGAGGAAAAAAACAAAGACGCCATCTGGAATTAATGCAAGGCGAAAGGTGAAGAAAGGAAAAGATAAGCCCCAGTCAAAAAATGCAGATGTTGAATCTTACACCTCCTTGAACATTCCTCATTAGCTCTGAACTGAAAGCCTTGGGGGCGCCCAGATTTTTTATCCCCTGCGAGAAGAGAAGGCCAATTATACCAATAACCCACTGATTTAATGTCTTGCCCCGTCCGCTAGACACGCATGGACTCTATACAAGACGAAGTGTCTCCTCTCCCGTACATTTTACTTCTACTCTATCTTCTTTTTTCAGAATGCACCCTCAGCCAAAGCTAAACTTGGTTCAAATTTTTTATTTTTTTTAAAATAATGCTGTGGAAAAAGCCAAGAGAGGAAAGACAAAAAAAACGTAATTGGCGCCTTGAATGAATAAACGACAAGAAAACAAGTATTTGCAAGAAATTAGGATAATCTAAGACCTTTTTCTTTATACTGAGAATTTTAGGAATTATTTTGTTTTTAAACTTTAAAGGCGTGTTATTTCCGTGAAAATATGGAAATTAAAAAAAAAAAAAAAAATGGTTGATTGACGGAAAGAAACATTTTAAGACAAATTACAGTAGTTTTTAATACAATATTTCTTCGCTCATCCATAAGTCATGGGGCTGTTGCACAAATTAGACAAGAGATGCAATTTGAGAGATGCAATTTTTACATTTTCACGGTAAGATTAGATTGCTTGATTTTTTTTTTTGGACAATAAATATTGTGCCTCAAGGAATTACATACATACGACATTATAATGATGGTATTAGGATTCCATTTCAACTGAAAATCGCTTCACGTGGCTTGGTTGATGTATGAAAGGGGCGTTATCTACTGATCCACAATGTAGTGCTATGTAAATTATATTGTTCCCGGGGCTTTTGCTACTCATCCTTTTTACTGGCTCAGGAGTTCTTCATTCATCCATTCATGGATCCTTGTATCAATCCGTCCGTCTGTCCGTCCGTCCCCCCGTCCGATCATTAATCCATCCATTCATCCAACCATCCATCCATTCATCCATCCACCCATCCGTTCATCCATCCATCCATCCATCCATCCATCCATCCATCCATCCACCCATCCCTTCATCCATCCATCCATCCATCCATCCATCCATCCATCCATCACAATTTCTTTAACCAAATTCCAACGCCTGCTAAAGTAGTCAATTTTGTCTTTATATATTCCGAGTCCATGAAGGATTTTTTTGCCCCCAAGTAAGGCTGACGTGATTTTGTCATTCTTAAATAAGATCAGGGATTACTAAAAGATTTGGTAACCGACACTGACAGACTTCTTATCTTACCTCTTCCAGGCATCTTTCGAGGATGCCAAGGCAGTCAAATTACCTTGGAAGTATCGATCGGTCATCTTCGGCATAAGCTGGTACCTAGAGTCTCTAGAATCTTTATTTCCCAAGGAAGAAAATGATCTAGTATGTATCCGAATAATATAAAAACAGTTGGACGAAGAAAACACATGAAAACAAAAAGAACATTTACCCTGAATTCGATTCAGATTTCTACTGCCAACTTTCGAAATTTCTTCGAAGAGTTGTTATTTTTCATCTATACCCCTGTTACAGTAACCATGACAACATGCAAGAAAAAGGCCGAGTAAGGGGTTGTAAGGGGAGGACCATTGTCGCTCATTATCATCTTCTGGAAAAATTTGCATTCGATTTTCTGAATTTTCAAGGCATAAAACTCAAAAATGAAAAAAAATGAGAACATTCACCACGTAAAGTATACGTCTAGCACCTTCAAAATACTAGAAAATTAGACATTTTGCCAGGTAAATAATGTTTATTTCGTGCATCATGCACGACCGACAGCTAATTCACAATTTTGATGTTGACACATTCTCTGTTAAGCGAGCGCTGGTATCGGCCACATGATTTCGACTGCAAAAAACGTGAAGCGCAAAGACAGCCATTATTGAACCAACGCGCTGTAAACACTATCTGAATTCCCCTCCCCCCCCCCCCCCCCGCCCGGAGAAAAAATACTACCACTTCACCCTTGCTCTTTTACAAGGCCAGTAATTTTGCTCCGCCTATGTAACTTACTTCTCTCTTCCGGGGCCCCCGTTTCATCAATCACTCCGGAGGTTTAATCACCCTTTATGCAACTCACCATCCTGCAAACATTTGCGATTTTTGCCAGCTACCCGTGAGTAAAATTTGACAGTTCAAAACTCATGAGAGGAAAGCTGTGTTTAAATATCATTTTTTTTTTAACTTGAAACCTGTCACCATTAATCCCGGCCTGGAGTTGAAGGAAAGAGTTCATGCTGTCATCTAGGTGTGAAAAAGGCTATCTGTCTTTGATTCTCAGTGTTTTTTTTCCTCTGGTTTCTAAATTCAACGGTGGCATTTTCATCGTTAGTTCAGAGTGATGATAGCAATGGTATTTGGCATTTTCCTGTCTCTATCTCTCGCTACTTAGTCTGTCTGTCTGTATGTCCCTCTCTCCCTCTCTTTAAAGTTTGTCTATTGAATTAGAGAGAGGTGGAGGCAAAGAGAAACGGAGAAAAAAAAGACAAGACAGACAGAGTAAGTAGAGAGAGACAGAGAATGAGAGAGACAATCAGAGAGAGAGACAAAGAAAAAGACAGACAGAGAAAGAGAGAGAGAGAGAGAGAGAGAGAGAGAGAGACCAGAGACAAAATCAGAGAGTGAGACACACACACACCGAGACAGAGAGCGAGAGAGAGAGAGAGAGAGAGACGGAGACATACTAGACTGTGAGACAGGGAGAGAGAGAGAGAAAAAAAGAAAAGTTATGTACATAATGATCCCAAAAGGCCTAAACTTTATCTAACATCTTTTGACTCCCACCGTGCCGTGCCCTCCTGACATTTACCACTGGAGATACGCCTCTGGAGAGCTTGGGGTATCATAACCGTTAGACTCAATATTTTGCTGGATGTTCACCACGTTTCTCTGTTTGCATTGTGCGATAGCGGAACACAAACACTGAGGCATCAGTTACCCATCGTACCCAGCCTTGTTTTCACTTTTTAGCAAGCAAAATAAACGCCTGTGCCAATGGTGAATTAACGGGAAAGTTCATGAAACCATCTAAATCTCATCAGGATGTCTCAAGATGTTTCAGGATGTTTTGAGTTGACGTTTTCCGTCAACAGTGATCCGAGAGACGATTATAGCAAGGAACTCTGCCACACTGGTGGAATTCCCGCTGATACAAGATCTATTATAGGGCTCCATTCTGCAAGGTTACAGAAAAAGTCTGTGTACGCCACTCTAAGTCAAATTGGTAACATCATTTTTATAGAATGAAATATGCTTTACCTTTCTTTGTGGGATATAAATTTGTACAATTGATCGTTTCTGCAGGTCATCACAAAATGGGAACGGAACAATTATAAAAGTGTTATTTTCTGTGTCTCTCTTTGTGGGTTGTAATTTTGTACAACTAATCGTTTCTGTTGTCATCACAAAACGGAAACCGAACAAAGAATCAACTAGAACGCAAACTCGGAAAAACTTACATAAGCTTCCCCCTGTAACATTTTGTTTTGGCCGTTTACGGTCCTTTTACATGCGCAGATAGATTCTCACCGTCCACAACAGTATTCTGAATTAGAAATGCAGGTATTATGATAGCAGTCTTTGGATTTCGTCGAAGTTTCATCCGTGGAATTTGTGTGTGTGTGTCTTGTTGTTTTGTTTTGGCTTAATTCAACAAAATCGAGTCTGGTGTTTACAGAAAACTGGTAGCCAGCTAGCCTTATCGAAGCTTGAAAATCCCGACAGAAAATAATCCACTTTCGATGCGAACAGACCTTAACAAATGCAGTGCTTTTCATTAACATTGAATAGCAGACTTGTGAAGACGCTCTAAATGGGGAAAACCGGGATGGAGAACCTCCGCAGAAATTGGCGCAGTGGCTCAATGGTTAAAGACCTGGGTGCGAGAGGCCCCAATGTTCAAACCCCGGGCAGGAAGGGGATCCAACCTAAATACACATAATTTCTTGCCAGGTTTTTAAGACATTTAACACTGGACGGCCTGACGTAGTCCCCAGCTTCATCTTTAATATATAAAAAGCCTCATGATGTTGAAAAATGACACAAAACTCAAAGACAAAAAACTACACCAAACACCGTCTTGATATTAACAGCCAGCTCCAACAGTGTGTGAAATTCCAAATAAACAGTAATCTTTTTTTTTCATACTAGATAAAGTTCCCGGCACTATCCGGGATAAACCTGTGAACCCATTATATTATTTTTCTCTCTCTCTTTTTGGTCTACAAAGCTTCCCATATTCTTCAGATTTACTACAGATTTCGTACGCACCATAGCACTATGCACTCTTTCTTGGCAGAGAAACTGCGCGCACCGAATTGAACGCGTATTAATACATCGTTCCCGGCGCGGTGGGTTTACTACAGGGAGCCAAAACAAAGATCATTGTATTTTACATTTTTGCAACTTTTATTTCAAAATGCCTGAAACTTTAATCAACATAATCGATCGATACAAAAGCGAATGGGCTGGATTAGTTGACACTTAAGAAAATTACTTTTATAATGTTTTAAACTGTCATTTAGGCTGTAGATTCGAGCAAAAAAAGGGGCGAAATTGTAACACAATGAATTACTCCCGCCACTATTTTTTTTTATAATAAGATAAGCAGATATTAGCAAATGTAATGTTTTCATAAACACTGAAGTGTAGCAGCTGTGATATTACCATAATCAAATTGGGAATAAACAGACGGAAAAACATTGGGAAGGAAGGAAGGGAGGAAAGATAGAAAAAAAAATCATGAACAAAAAGTGAAAGAAAAAGTGATAGAGAAGAAACCAGATACCGTAGAATAATAATTTTCAGCGCAGAAGTGGCGAAATCGAAATCAGGAAACATGAAAATGTGACAGATTTATAGGAAGGAAATCACAAATAGATAAAGGCTTGCCGGAAGACAAACAGAAAGTTTGCTCTTTTTGGACGTGTTCTATTCTACATTCTTCCGTTAGCTCTCACGGCCAAACGGATGTAGTTGAGGATCTGTGACCAGTTTGACACCAATGTTTACTGATTCACACCAAAACATGACAGTTTTAACTGACAGCTAGCTAGATGCATGTTTGATTTAGGATGTAGTTTGTTGTTGTTGTTTTTTTTACTTTCTAATTAATAGTTAGCTTTTTTTTTTTCTCGATTTTTATTTGATTAAAATGGGATTTTTTTATTGTGTGTTCCCAATCAAGTGTTTTAATACATCTTTTTTTTTAATTTTTTTTATTGAAGACCGTCTATGTCTTGAGAAGCAAGTCCGATTCCAGTTAGCCATTGCCTCCAGCGCAACTCCTTGACAAAGACATGGGCAGTGAGAGTGCGCGCGCGCCCGAGAGAGAGAGAGAAAGAGAGAGAGAGTGGGAGTAGGGAAAGCGGGAGAAAGAGAGAGGGGGAAAAGACGATGGAGAGAAAAAGAGAGAGAGAGAGAGAGGGAGATACACAGAGAGATACAGAAGGCAGGCAAAGGGAGAGGCAAAGACAATCAAACAAACAGACAGAAAGAGTAACAGCAGACAGACAGACAGAGGATAAAGAAAAAAAAATCAACAATAAAAATGAATAACTGGTCAGTTATAACCACAACTAGTATCTACCGAAACTGTGAAGACAAAAGCTAATTATCACAACCACAAAACAAGAAATCGCACTGATTGGCAACGATACACATTAACACCAGATAAACAAACAGAATGACAAACGCTTGAATGACACTAGTTAAAAGGTCTACTCGTTTTATTGTTGCTTCATTTGTACAATTTTTATACAATTTATTTGGTAATTCATTGCTTTTGGTTTGTTCATTTTTTTTTCTTTGAAAGATTACACACACATACTCATTGTACAGAAAATGTGTGAATTGTTTTACAGTATCCATCCTTCCATATCATTATGTATTTCTACATTCGCTGATTCATTCATTCATTCATTCATTTATTCATTCATTCACCAGTTCTTTTGTAGTGCCCACATGGTCAGTAAAAAAAAGCCACACTGAGCACAGTAAGCAAAAGCCGAGCGATGCTGAAACTAATTATGTAGTTGTCTTTCTCTTTCTCAGCCTTTCTCCATTCTTTCATTCACTGTCATTCTCCCCTCCCCCCGCCCCCCACGCCTCCTACCTAAATCACCCTTCTTTCATACTCCCCTTGTCTTCCAAAGTATCTTCTGAATTTCTGCCAAACTCATATTCAGTCTGTAGGTCCTGTTGTCTGTCTCTCTGCCCGTTCGTCCATCCCTCCGTCCGTCCATACGTCTGTCCATTCGTCAACCCGTTCGCTCTTCCGTCTGTCTGCCAGTCGGTCCGCCCGTTTGTTCGTCGTCTACCTGCCTCCCTGTGTCTGTCTGTCTGTTTGTTTGTTTGTTCTGAACACAAATGCGTGCAGATGACCATTCACTCACGTTCAGTAATTTTTCTCGACAGTTTCACACTTATTTTATCACAAACAGAAATGCTGAAAAACAAAGATTATAATACAATTTTGTTATTCTAAATGTTACGCCATTTTAAAACAACAAGTCACAACGCTCAAATTCACCAATGACAGTGAAATATTACAGAGTAATATCATACCATGACAAGCAATAAAAATGATAATAATGACGACAACACAACAACAACAACACCAACAGCAACAACAAAGATGTAATGAATAATAAAACCACGAGCAACATCTACAACATCAGCAATCGTCGCAACAACAACACCTGAAGTTTCTACACTGCACCAGCCAGACGGTCTTCGGCTAGAAGCACATTGACTCAAGACTATTTTGCCTCGGTCCTTATGCCGATGTGGATTATGGAATTTAATGGGATCTCGGGCCACTGGCAAACTTGAAACAAATCTATTTCGCCAATTGATTCAAAGACGTTCAAGTCTGAGTCAAAACAGACTTGAGTCTGAGCGCCACAGTCCAACCATCTCGACTGACACCACAATCGAATTCACCGAAGAGAAATTGTGCATGTCAAAAAATTGGGATAATTTAAGTCTGATTCTTTTTTTCTACTGATAATTTAAATTGTTTCATTTTTAAATCTCCAGACGTGTTTTTCCCGTAATCAAATGGAAACAAACATAAATTACATTTATTGAAGCTATTTCAAGGTTTGATAAACACAGACAAAGTTTTTATTTGAAATGCATTGTTGCAGAAAAATTGCATTCCCTAATAGATTTAAGATAAACTCGCAGTAGTAAATGTTCCATCTTCCTAGCAATTTGAGGGTGATTTAAACTTAATTGTTTTTCCAGTTTGGGTCGTAACAAAAATCAGCGATTACGTCAACGTAAAACGCCTTTACCAACGAAACGTGCAAAAAAAAAAATGTAAATGTGTTATTCCTTTGCAACTGTCTTCGTAATTTCAGTCCAATCCAGCAAATCTAACGACATATATTGTTACTGTTCTTGGTGATCATGTCAATAATGAAGACAATGGACACATTACATTCTCTTTTTTCTTGCTGTTGTTGTGCTTGTTACTGTTTGTTGTTGCTGTTGCCGTGGTTGTTATTCATGATGCTACTTTAAATTGCTATTTGCGCCAAATTCTCTCTCTCTTTTCTCTTCCTCTTCCTTTCTTTCTTGCTTTCTCTCTCAAACAAACATGCGCATCTTGACATACATGCTACAGGATGAAACACGCTAGAGCAACAAACTTCAACACCGGACGCACCTTCATAAATGAATTCTTCATCCCCAAGATAACTTCAAACGCAATAAAACTCGACAACCCAGTGCACTCAGTTGAAGATTTTTTTCACGAAGATTTATTTAAATGAGTTTTCATATTACTGCGGTTGCGAACAGTTGATTGATTGTCGAAGAATCACAATTTATTGAAATCTAAAAAAGTTGTATTCAACAGAACTAGTTTTTTGTTTACCTACGCAGATCTATTTACGTCAACTTTTAAAAGAATAAGAATAGAACATTGAAGGAGGATAAATTTAGATCGATTTTTCTTCAAGATTAATGACAGTAGAAACACATTTTCGTAATGTTGGTGCAATAATCTGACAAACCCTATTATTATGTATTGGGACGATTGTTGGAATTTTGCATGAATTTGACAACCTACTTTGGCACATTCTCCACTTTAAAACAATACTCTTTAATGCACTTACATGTACTGAAAACAAGCAATACTTAACATTCAAATGTTAACATTACCACAGAATATCTATGCCAACAACATTGACAGCAACACTAACAATAATGGTCGTGTCTACTCTAAAAAGGATTTCGGAGAGACTGTTTGCGGCATGCGGTCAAATCGGAGTTTCTTTGCAAGTTTGTTTTTGGAAAGTTTCTGGGTTAGAATTACTTTTAGCTAATTGGCCATACCACTGGTGACAAGCCCGCATGATATTTGGGAGGGACTGGCCACACGTTGGTAACAAAATTTTATTCTGAGCTGCATGGCCCAAATAGACTCTTATCAATAGATTTACCTGATGAATGGCCAGTGAAATGAAGTCTTACAGAAGCGTGCTCGGTCTAGAATCAGAGTGAAATACCGATACGCGTCCGTGGTATATAATATTGGATGTTTGTTCACAAAGTTTGAAACAACACACTTTCTAACGGTTCTAAAATAGATTTTGTCATAACGAACAATCTGAAACAACATTATGTATTTTGCACAACAGAGATAATGTGATTTCAAAGTTAAAGGATACTTTATAATAATCAATATGCAATATTTAAACAACAAGTAAATCATTTTCTTTCATATCTTTTGTAACTGAAAGTAATGCATGAGTGTAATTAAAAAAATTAAAAAGGGTGTCAAAATCTGTTTTCGCTTAAAAGATTAGAAGGTAGATACAGGCTCTTAAAGGAAAGAGGGAGTTCAATTAAACGTAATTTGATACCAAAAAAATTTGTTCAAGGTAGTTCAAAACTGGAGATTCTATTAAAAGTAGTTTACAGCAAAGAAGGTATAATTGTCTGTTAAAATACAACCTGAAAGCAAGCTCCTCTGTGTCTTGCAATGACCAAATATTTGCCATTTGATCAGTAAAACATTCACATTTGGCAAGCGGTGATTATGACAATGACCAAAGGCAATCGCGACAACAATAATAACAACGATAACACATTTTTATCATGTTATTGAAACTGAGAAGTACCGGTATCAGTTCAGTTTCTCTCCATATAAATATTCTAACTGTGGTAGAATTATTACTGGTATTATTTTTAGACCACAACATCTTTCGGTTTGTATTCCAAAGGTAAATATTCGTCTTCGTTGTCAATGGTGTAACTACCAGAGGTGGTGGTTGACCGCTGGTCGTCGAGGTCTTCTGTTGTGGCAATACTTTCATTGTTCCAGTCCCCTGACAATGGGGTCATGCCGTGCTGCAAGGGATTTCTGACATATTTGTTCAGGTCATTGCTGAGTAAGTTTGGGTCACTGAGCATTTTTGCGTCTCTAGGGGGTAGAAGAGGAGCTGGTGACTGATTTCGAGGGGATGGAAGACTTGGGTTGAACTTTGGGTTAAATGTGGTAGTTTGACTCGGATGTCCGTTGTCTCGTGGGCTGTTCATATTGTACATTGTTTTATTGTCATTGGCAGATAGTCCCAGAGCATTTGGTCCCATTTGTCTTTGGTCAGCGACGTTTCTGGGGCTGTTCCTGGCTGAAGATGATGAGGGCGAGTCACAGTGCGGTGGTAGGTTTGGGTTACCGAACACTTGCGGGCTTTGAGACCGGTAGTTTTGCTGTTGCTGTTGTTTGAGTCTGTCCCGCGGTGAGCTCATATGCATGTAGCCTTGCTGGGAAGAGTTCGAGTTATTACTATTGCTGTGGTTGTCGGGAGTTGCAAGACGCGGAGAAGCTTTCCACTCTCGCGGAGATTCCCTCGGCATTGGGCTCGGTATAGAGTCTTCACCATCATAGAATGGCAAGCGAGGGCTGTTCTGACTCTGAAATGGTTGCTGTGGGGGAGCTGCAGTTGGAAAAGTCTGAAGTCGTGGGGAGTCCCGACCACGCCCATCTCCAAAAGTTGAGCCTGTGGGAATTCCTCGCGGGCTATTTTTGCCATGGGAATACCCACCAAAGCTATTGTATCTTGGACTGTCAGTACGAATATTGCTGTTATCAACGGCCACAGGGATATTCATCTCACTGAGCGGGTTCTGGTGTCCTCGAGGACTAACACTTCCACTGAAAGAGCTCAGTTGTTGCTTCTGTAAAGGCCCAGCCATCTGCGTCATTGAACTACCCGCACCAGAGGAAACTAGCTCACTGCTGTGAGCCCCGGATTGTTCAGGGACCCCCGACTGGGATCGAACACTGTTCCGGAATCGTTCCATATCCTTGAAGGTGACGTGTTTTCTAGAGCTTGAACGCACCGGATCTTTGACGCTAGACTTCAGACTGGCTGAATTACCGAAAGTGCTGGTGTTGGACTGAAAGCTTCCGTTGTGACCAGCACGGGAATCATCTGGGAAGGAAAAGTAGATAGATAAGACATGGAATTGGAGTAATATGACAACTAATTTTTATCACATTCACAGTTCGTTTTAACCTTGCCTGTGTTAAAGTGAAAATATTTTGTTTCCCACATTCAGAGCATTTGAATGTCTGCGCTGAGCAAGCTGCCGCGAGACCCATATACGCCTTTGCATGAGCGATCTCTTTCAAATTAAATTACAGCAATAAATTTGAACACCGAGAAAGCCACACAAAAACACATCTTCCCCCCCCCCCCCCCTCCCCCAACAAAAAAGAAAGTTATTCATCTTTCCCGCATAATATCCCATTTTAAAATTCCTCTCTCCAAATTTCAGGTCAGTGCCAAATTTCACTGGAGATATAACGGAAGGATTGGAACGGGGGAGGGGGGGGGGGCATTTTGTTTGTCTTCGTATTATTCAACAATTTTGTCAGTTTTTTGTTTTCTTTCAACTACGTTCACATCAAAGAGAAAGTTTGAACTCATTTGACTTTTAAAGGCACCGCAAAAAGAGAATGTCACAAAATCCCCGTAACGCGCTCCCAGGCAAAGCCATGTTTGAGCTTCCCTTTAAGAACATCAATTCTAATTTAAGGTTCGAAAGCGCCCGCAAGGAACACAAAACGTACAAGAAAGATCACACCTCTAAAGCAGGAATCAACGCA
Organism: Onchidella celtica; assembly: GCA_963931925.1. Taxonomy (NCBI): domain Eukaryota; kingdom Metazoa; phylum Mollusca; class Gastropoda; order Systellommatophora; family Onchidiidae; genus Onchidella; species Onchidella celtica. Next base: position 27,428,521 of record OZ007573.1, on the reverse strand, counting down.
AAGTCAACAACAGAACAGAGTAGTTATCACGTTTTCGGGAACTGAACTCGTACGCAATGCCTTGTTAAGCTTATGGACTTAAGGGTCTAGAAAGACAATGGAGAACCAGAATTTGAACTGCATGTTTAAAATATGCCTTTGGACTTTGTTTTTGGCAAGTCGCGCTTAAAGTTCGGAAGCCAGGGACCTCAAGCGGCGGAAGCTCAGGTAAAACTAGAAAAGACAATAGAACGTGAGGGTTGAATGTTGACCTGGTGTCCTGAGACAATTGATTCCGTTCGAGCCGCGTCCATTTAACAAGTACACACGTCAACTCGAAAAACAAACATTCAACACTGGGGACAGTGGCAGGGATTTAGTTCTCAAACGAGAAGGAGAGAAGAAGACGGGAGTGACGGAGTGTAAAAGTAATCATTCATGTTGCATACACACAGAAGGAAGGACAAGAGTGGACAAATAGCGCCAAAATTTGAATAAACATCCCGTGACAATCCAGCAGGTCACATGGGCTCTGTCAACGGCACCGTGTAAAAAATAACAGTTGATCTGCAGTTATGAAAGTCAGCAAGAAAAGAGAGAGAGAGAGAGAGGAGAGACAGAGAGAGAGAGAGAGAGAGAGAGAGATAGAGGAGAGAGAGAAGAGAGAGAGAGAGAGAGAGAGGTGAGAGGGGAGAGAGAGAGAGAGAGAGAGAGAGAGGGAGAGGGAGAGGGAGAGAAGACCTTGCGTTGTATGACCAGCTAGAACCCAAAGATGTCAACATGTCTGTTGTAGAAATTTTTCCTTAAGTTTACGCTCTCCATAGCATGTATCTTCCACAATTACACAAAACAATCCTTATATTTATTTACTGAGCAACATATGAAAGATACGGTGTCTTTTCATCTTTTGGATGAAATGCTTGGGCTGAAATTCTCTCTTACTCATTCTGTCTGTATCTCTCTTTCTCTCGTTTCTCACATTCCACTTTGTCTACCCCGTCTCTCGTCTTCTCTCTCTCCCCCTTTCTCTTTCCCTCATTCATCTACTCTAACGCCAGTGTGCTGTATTTCGCTATGCCAGGTTATGTTTCCTAATTAATTGTAAGCAAACGCTATTAGAACCTTTTTTGTTTGCCTCCCACGGTTAACTCTTTTTATTTTGTGTACGAGCCGGAGATAACTGTAAATGGCGTATGCATGTGGGCAGAATGTGAGCTATATCAACAATACTTTTCATATGTATTTACCTAAAGAATGTCCGGCAGCCGTGTTGGCATTACTAATGTCTTCGTCACTTCCGCCACGGCCGCTATCACTGGTGATTGTTTCCCCTGAGGAATCACTGGCGCCATCTTCTGGCACAACTGCAACAGCCTGTCAGACAAATAGGAAAAAAAAAGCAGTTAATGCCCATTCATGGTTAATCCCTTTGCTGTCATTGTTTACATAATTACGAACTTTGTTTATTCTTTGTAATCGTTTAGAGTGGTGCAAATGGGCAGTTTTGATGTTATATAACATAGCCACTAATAATATAAAAAAGATGTTACTGTTTAGCAGCTGCCGGTCTTTGATTTGTGCAACATGGTGACAGCCAGCGTAATAATTTCGAATGTAGCTTCCACTCAAAGACCAGAACACCAGGCTCATGACCTAGTTGTGGCCCCGGCGCGGCCCCCAGCTGGAGTAAGGATGCCAAGGGCCGAAACACTTGTCCGATGAGACTTTTCTTCCTCTGAAGATATTCTGTAGTCCAGTGTTTCAATCCCCCCCCCCCGCCACACACACACACACTTTTGAAACACAAAAAACTTCCCGACTGAATTCTACCTCTGTGGTTACTTTTCACCTGTGTTTTCAAGTACAACTTTTTTTTCTTTTTGCTTGGACATTATCGATGCAGAGTGTTTATAAAGTTATATAAGATAGAGACGTTACCTGTGAGTCCTGATAAGTCTGCAGCAAGACTTGGTGAAGCTGCAGGGCTTCCAAGTCTATATCGCCTTCTCTTGAGGCCGACGTGGGAAGATTCAAGTTATTCACTTGGTGCGTCTGAAAATAGCAAAGGAAAAATGCAAGCATTATAATTAGAGTTAAAATCTTCTTCACCGAATACTGTGTTCATTTTGATCACCACCACCATCGCCATATCATTATTTCCTATAATAGATAGCAGGATTCGAACCTGTGACTTTTCGCATCCAAACCAAAAGGTGGGGGCTATGCCTCAGCCAAGTCGTGGCTTGTTCTAATAAAACATTATGGTTCGGAAAAGACCTCAGCAAAGATATGCATCTAAATGAAAAGCAAATAGGGACAAAGAGTGAAGCCAACCGAAAAATACGAACAAAGAACAATATATATTTTCTTATTTCCAATCTTAGACAGAATCATTCTCATACACTGAAATTAATTGACCAGTCAATAGTTATAAATAAATTGGCGTGATTAAACGGAGACGAATTTCCATGAATAGTATTCAGAATCGGAGAAAGCACTCAAACAGCAAAATGACTCTCTACGGCGCCTCGGCGATCCGTGACGTTGGACACCTGATTAATAAACTCACCCATGACAAGCGAGTGGATGAAATGATGACAATTTTAGATGTGTTTATGACTGGGCAAACTAAGTCCAAAATAATACAGGCCATGTTATGTTCTTTGCAATTTTTCGGACAACGGAAGATGCTCTGAAGCTGAACGCTCAGTGGCCATCGCCATCCATTTCCCGGGCGTATTCGAGTTTTAAATCCAGACCCCCGCGATACTGTCGCGAGCGGAAATAACGTGCTAAATGTGAGAAAGTTTTTCCTTAAATTTCATTGATGTTGAACTGATCAATATCCATTGCCATTTTAGTGAAAATCAATAGAATCCTGTGTTGAATTTTTTTTCGAGCTACACAAATCAATAACGATAATGCGGATATCGCTGAGATATGTTCCACATTCAAGACAAACACTTCCGACACCCGGGTCATATTTTACCCATTAGTTTCAACTCTTGTGAAATGGCGTCGTCTCGTATTATCTGAAATCGCTGGAGCGAAGAAGAAAGAGGACATTTACAACAAGAAAAATGATTCCCTGGTCCGCATGAAGTTTGAAAAAAAAAAAAAATAGCGTGGAGAAAGAGCATAAGATTTATGGGCATCCGTAACGAAGCGACATTTTGTCGTTTCGAGGGTTTATTGTGTTGGCTTGAACTGGAACTGAAGACACAGTGTTGTTATTTTCGCTTTGCTGTTTTGTCACTAACGGCTGGTCGTGTTATGTTTCAAATAAAAACATTAATTTTCCTGACCGTGTAATTATTCCCTGCTCACTTAACATCGTTTTTCTCCTGTCATCGTCTTTTCTTCTTCACAGTCATAATCGCTGACATCCTTTTTGTGTCTTATTATTAATATCGTCCTTGTTTTCCGTTTCACTTTTTCGGTGTTATCTAAAATATCTGTCATGATTATCTTTCTCTGTTCTGTATTTCTTTTCACCTGTCTTCATCGCTTTTCTTTCTTTCTCTCTACTTTTCTGTCTTCTGTCCTGTCTTTCGTTTGTTCTTCTTTTCTTTTGAGTTTCAGCTTCTTTCCAGATGTCCTCATTATTTTCTTCTTTCACTTTTCTTAACGTATTCAAATGACTGTATTTATTATGATATTATTATAATCTCTATATCAAATCTTCGTCAGTTTCACTTCCTTCCATCAGCTGGGATTTTACGCTATCATAAAGTCCTACGAACTGTAACATTGGAACGCTGGTTTCTGCTTCTCAATTTATATCATGTCTGTAAAAAGTCATTAACTCATTGGGCGTCGTATCACTCCATATTATACGAGGACATAACGTTTGTGAAGGGCCACCAAGCAGGATCGTAGATTCATGTTTTAAGAATTGTACGAAATTTTTAAGTATACGAATATTTAAAATAAATACTTTTTCCTTATCATTAAGTTTTTTAAAAAAGAAGCTTGTTTCCCATTGGCCAGCTCCTGGCCTATATCTCCACACACGTGACACGGAAGTCGATTGAACAGTGTCCCCATGTACAACCAATCAGCGATAAGACTGGCATGCCATCTATTATAATGCTTTTTTTTTTTTTTTTCTTAGCAAAGCAGAACAAGAGAGAGAAAAGAGAAAACAAAGAAAGATCGATGAAATTTCGCGTGGCTATGATTCGTTGTGGCTTTACCAGCATTGATCATTGTCAAACACGAAAGAATGAAGCATTTTTCTTCTTTTCCCCAAAGCTGGCGAATGGGAGGGATATTTACAGCAACCTGCAGTGGCACAAGGGGAAGGAAGTAATTATGATGGCAGGTCATTGTCATGGTTACGTTAGTGAATACAGGTGATGGCAGATTTACAGATAATTGGGTTAATGGTGAAATTTGGAGATGGGTGGATGGATGGATACATGAATGGATGGATGGATTTTTTAGAATCAGAGATGATGGGTGGATGGACGGATGGATGGATGGATGGAGGGAGGGAGGGAAAGATAAATATATCTTAGGAAAGTGGATGACCGGAGTGGACAGTCGGGTGGAGTGATGGGCGGACAAATAGATGGATGGATCAATGGATAGAGAGATAGATGATGGATATCCAGACAGACAGAAGGGCCGATGGATGGATGGATACATGGACAAACAGGCAGACAGCACACAGTTAGCAAAGGAGATCAAGAGAGGGAGAGGGAGAGCTGGAGACAGAGAGCAGTAGAGAGAGGGTGGACAAAGAGAAAAAGAGGGAGAGGGGTGAGGGGGGGGGTGAGGAAGAGAAACAGAGACAGTTCAAGCTGTCTTTGCATAATCTTAGATAAAAGTTCAAACATATGCTCTGTATGTTATGACCACCTGTGTCTGTGTATGCACACATCTCCACAAGACGCCCTTCCTGCATAAACCAACGTAACCAAAACATACTCTCAGAAGGAACAGTGTTCACGTGCATCGCTGCCAAACATTCTCTGCGTGAGTTCTCTGATACAAACAAATGGCAGGCTCACACCTTCATGCTTTCTGATGTACTTGATTTCAGCGGTTCTAAAGTGTGAGTTGCCACTTACTGGTTGGACGCAAAACTGTAGCCAGCGAGCCAAGGATACGACTTTTTGGTTATTTTCTGGTTCTAAAATACATTTCTTTTTACATGTCTGTCTACACGAATTATTCGCTGGGTGTAGGATGAAACCACATTCGTATAACTGCCGATGACAAGTTATTATTATTATTTTGTAAAAATATCCTAAGAACTCCTTGGCGGATTAAAAAAAAATTATTATTGATAATGAGTGAATACAATATATTAATGTGTAAAATTATTAATGTTTACTGAAAATGTCTTTAAGATAAGCTGTATCAAGTTTTATTTCCTTTCTGTAAACTTAGATCTTTCGAACTCGTGCGGTTTCATGATATAGCCAGTGTTTTATTACTAATATTACAGTCCTAAATTTGTTGAACATAAAATTGTTTCTTAGTTTAGCCAAGAAACTCTAACACTAAGAATAACAAAGTGGTGTTGCCCTTACAACGTTAACATAAGGGGTGAGTCATGGCTGGTATGTGTGGCTGCAAGTTGGGTCGTCCAACAACCCCCTCCCCCTACAAAAAAAGAAATGTTTGAGAACCACCGGTCTATTTGATATGCTATCAGTTGATTTGCGTGTCAGTTCACAAACACGTGCAACATCAAACGTTGGAACAAAATGATGGAATCAGATCTGTTTCCCCCTTTGTCAGGCAGTAGAGGAGGAGTAAAAGTCTTCATAACCTACGATATCTCTGCTGATAAAAGCGTAAACGAAAAGTTCTTTATTGTCCGTGTGTTCATTTAAATGATAGATTGAACAGATCTGCACTGTAACTTTATACAGTGTGGCGGATAAAGGAGCAGCTAGGGAGAAAAATGTAGCAGGTATATAAACAAAAGGAGTGTGTGGCCGTTGAACTCTGGTATTCACTTGCATATCAAATGATTAAAGCAAGGGAGAGAGAGAGAGAGAGAGAGAGAGAGAGAGAGAGAGAGAGATGGGGAAAGAGTGTGTGTGGGTGTGTAAGTGAGAGAAAGGGGGGAGGGGATTGTAAACATGCAGGGTAACATTATAATAAAATCGTGACCCAGGGCTAGCAAGTGTTATTTTAAAACGTTTTAGTGCGTGAATTATGTAATATTGTATGGCTAAACGAACATAACGTAATTTGTTACTTTAACTATTTGTGCACTGGCAGTTGTATGTATATAATATGTCCACGTTAGTCCGAATACACTGTAAATATGCATATCTTGGGATAAGAACTATAATTTCATTATAATGACAATAACGACGTTGAATGAAGCTGTGATATCTGGCAAGCGGCACTGGTGAGCCTTGATACACGTGTAAATTTTCTCATGTTGTAATAATAAAAATATCTATTATGTATTCGTTTTTGCATTTTTACGAGATCAAAATAATTTTCTTTACAAGCACAAGAAAAGTTATAATACTTCAAATTCAAACACTGTCAGATTCGATGTATGCGGCAGGAAAACCAATAACCCATAAGAATCTCCCACAGTTTGAAAATGAGGCAGACATTTTCAAAGGAAGAGTTTTTATTCAATGCAAGCGCAATAAGCCCAGGAAAACATACAAGGCTTGTCATGCAGAGTAGGGGCCAAAGATTTCAAGTTTGTATTTATACGAGATGTACTGAAGAGGAATGAGGGCGTTCACGGGGAGGAAAAGTGAGGGAAATAAAGAATGCAGCGAGAATGACAAAGGGATGAAGAGAAAGTGCTGTGAATAAGAGTTAAAGAAGAGGGAGTAAAATAGTAAACAGGAAGAGAGGCTGATAGGGAGATTTAAAGAGGTGGAAAGGATACCAAACAGCGGTAAAGGAGCGATTCAACAAACGCAGGGGACTTCTTGATAAACAGCTTTCTCTCGGGCCTCAGCTGCGGAGCTGCAGAAAAAATAAGCATGGCAGCAGAACATCAAACTAAGAACTTGGCTTACAAGTCGCTATCACACTTGCCACGCATGCCGTATGTCTTACACCATGATAACAACACAGTCTCTCACTCTGTACTTAAATGTGTCTTCAAAAGCCGCGATAAAATCAATGTTTGTTACTTTTATAGTATGTGCCTGATATCATCTCCAATAACAGTGTCTTTCAACTTTCCTTTTTTTTTTTAAGAATGTCTTCTTTTTTAAAAAAAAGAAAAAGAAAAACGACAGGTCTTAAAAGTTTCTTATGAAATCTCTCTGGATGCTCTCAAACTCAGAAAGCTAGCAAGGGAAAACAGCTAGGCTGCTCCACAAACGAAATACACACGTACAAACAAGTGGACAAACAGACTAATCACATGAAATACTACAGCAAAGCCGTGACCAGTACAGCACGATATGACCTCATTAATCACAATGTCCTTTACAACTGTGAATATGGCACTCGCCTCTCCCTAGTCGCACCGGACAAGGTCCTTCTAAATAACTAAACGCCACGGATTTGGTTCGTACTATTGCCCTTTTCATTAACGCCGGTTTGTTTGTATTGAAGACCTTTCCACGCCGTATCGGAGTTACCACGGTATTTGGCGCTTGTTCCGCTAAGCTAAGAGGATAAAAATCTGGAGCCGCCATAATGACACACGCCAAAGTTTGATAAATGACTGCAAAATCTGGGGACTTGGCAAGACCAATTGAAGCAATTGTGGCACGGTGGTTTTCGGATTTGGCTGAAGAAGTCCTTATCAATGGTGCCATTGTTAACTAAACAAGGATATAATAAGGCCGTCCACAATGTTCAACCTTTGATAAATATTATTTTTCCAAATCTTTCCACGGTCACCGAAAAAGAAAGAGAGAAATGAATGAAAGTTGAAAGTAGGCTGACTGACAAGGGCTGACAAATGGCTGCCTTAACCAAATGAAAAAAAAAAAAGACTGTCTGTTTTCCATACTAAAAGGTCAAGAAGATATAAAGAATAGCACTTTCTAAAATTAAACTGGAGTACTCTGCCGAATTTTGGACGAACAGTGGGTGTCAAAGAAAAAAGATTAAAATAAACAATAAAATACATTTCATATTGTTATTGTTTAGTAGGATATATAGCTACATACCCAGTCCTGAAGACCTTGATCAATAATAAGGATATACATTTCGAATGCTATACACTTCTTCATAACGGAGTAGTGTGCAAAACTGTGCTGCAGTTTCGGAAATTTTGTCTTTTCTAAAACCAGATTAGATTTACAATGAACCAAGATATGGTCTTGATGTCATATGAGATAAAATTGAAACGGGATTCGTGGCTTCAAGAACTCACGGGATAGCAACAAGAACAACAACAACAAAAAATTCGAATTTGAGGACCAAATGAAAATAAGATATTCAAAGTTAAAATTACGCGGAGCTGCCAAAATATTTGCTAATATCAGCACCTGGAAAAACGTGGCAGAGTTTTAGTGCCTAGGGAAAGGT